>OZ005741.1:91946679-92537342 GCA_963930735.1 Dioctria linearis
TAAAGAAACAAGTGAAGGCAGTGACACAATCCCCTGCGCGCAAGAATTCACACGATGCAATTTGATAACCTTGCGCCAGCAGCGGTAGAGCTCAGGTGAACGAAACAATGGTTCACGATGATGTCACAATAGCTGCAAAGCGGCGAACGGTCTGCGGAAGTATTTATGTATGTACATGTTAAAGCGATGAGTGCCGTGATGTAATAACAACAAACCGGCAAAAGCTTTGCGGAAATTAATTTATGAATACCACAAAGAAACACTTTGCGGAAATAATATTTATTTACGAATAAATGCTGTGATGAAATTAGCTTAGCGTAGTAAGAAAATAACAATAGTATTAAGTGAAAAACTGTATAAATAAACTGTGATTTGGAATAAAGAAGGCAGTAAGTGAGTTAGTCAGAACACGAGTTGTTTCACTTACCCAGGAGTAAAGCTAGTAAGCTGCTCCATTCATCTGTACCTAGGAGTAAAGCTAGTAAGCTGCTCCGTTCTCATATACTAGGAGTAAAGCTAATAAGCTGCTCCATTGCACCGTACTGGGAGTAAAGCTAGTAAGCTGCTCCATACGCATCGTACTGGGAGTAAAGCTAGTAAGCTGCTCCATACGCATCGCTGCTCTACCCATCTCGGGACAATCAAGGAAAACGCCCAATCATCTTGACGGCACGTAGTGTGATTACCGTGTCGTGTTCCAGATCAAAAGGTGCTCAGATGAGAGTACTAGAAGTACATTAATAAACACAACACCAGTACTAAGTTATCCTAATTTCAGTGAAGTATTCATTTTAACAACTGATGCATCCAGCTATGCATTAGGAGCAGTACTCTCACAAGGCGAAATTGGACGAGATAAACCGATAGCCTATGCAAGCAAGTCGCTTAATAAACATGAATTGAACAAGCCAATAATAGAAAAAGAACTTTTAGCGATCCACTGGGGAATACAGCATTTTAGACCATATTTATTTGGAAGAAAATTCATAGTGTATACGGACCACCGACCACTAGTAAGCCTATTCACGCACAAAAACCCATCATCAAAATTGACGAGAATAAGAATTGATCTCATGGATTATGATTTCGAAATTATCTTTAAACAAGGTAAAATGAACACCAATGCAGACGCATTATCAAGAGTAAAACTAGAATCCAAGGACTTGATAGCAGTGATGCCGAAAAATTATGTCAATGTAATTACAAGAAACATGCAGAAAAAGCAAAATATGCAGGATTATAATAAGGAGGGCAAAAGTAGTGAGAACTGTGCAAGTACGTTAAATTCGAACAAGAAGACTGATCACCTTTACGTTTGGAACAGTACATCAATATCTGACATAAGGTATATTAAAAAACTCGAGTTAACATTTAAAGATAAAAAATGCGAGTTGGATTCCCGTCGAGGAATTCATAAAAAAAAAAAATTAATAAAAGAAAAATTAGTAAAACACTTCGGGTTTTGTTAAATAGAATTTATTTCCGATTTCTTGCTAATCCAAATTATAACTGACTGAAAAACTCCTTCTATATTTCTACACAAGTGCTTTTACCTTTTTTAAGAAGTCATTACTTTGCGAAACGTGCCTTCTGTTCTTTTGAATAACAGGAAGGTGTCAGCTTTCAATAATGTCTGAGAATTTACTCTAGTCACTTATTCTATGGGAATATTAAATTGTCTTTTATTTTAAATATGCTTCGTATGCATATGTTGGCTATTTGGTATTGTTAAATCTATATGTTTTTCCGTTAAATAATTCGAATGGCGTTAATTTTGTTGTAGAGTGTATTGCGTTGTTGTAAGTTATGATAGTTTCGTTTAAAATGTCGTCATGGCCTTTTTCTTTTTGTTTGTCGTAAATTAGTCTGTATATTTCGGTCAGGGTAGAGTGTATGCGTTCCACTGGAGCGTTACTACTGGTTTGCTGAAATGAAGTTATATGGTGGCGGATATTATATTGCTTGCAGAAGTCTCTGAATATTGATGCGGTAAATTCAGATCCTTGGTCTGATATCAATTTGTTGGGGATGTCGTGGAGGCTTACGAAATGTTTGATAGATTTAATGAGGGACAGGCTATTTCTAGCTGGTAGTGTATATGCGGCAGCGAATTTAGAATATTTGTCTATTATAGTGAGGATTTGTTTGTTGTTTATACTATAAATGCCTGTGTGAATGATATCTAGTGGTTTCTCTGGAGTTTCTGGGATTTCAAATTTTAATTTGGGAGGATTTCTATTGTATTTTAGTAACTGACATTCTTCGCAATCATTAATTATTTTTGTGATTTTATTTTTCATAAGTGGGAAGTAGTATTCGCGTTTTAAATGAAGTAGAGTCTCAGTTATGCCTCTATGGTTATTGTTTTTGTGGTAGTCATTAATTAATTTGTCCTGTTGGTCATTGTCTGTAATCTCTGATAAAGTTTCGGTACAATGGATTATTTTGAATGTCTTACTTCTAGAGAGGAATTTTGTGTAGACGTTCTGGACGATTTTGAAGGTATCGTCGTCACTAAATATAGCTGTTCGGCAGATAACGTTTAAAGATACTGGTGATGGATTCTTCTGTGTAATTTGGCATACGGAAGGTGCGTCTTTGTTTGTTCTTAGAGGGTACATCCAGCGATATTGGTGGTCGTTTATTGGTTTTTTCGAGGACAATTTGGAGGTTGAACTCGTTCAAAGGGCGTTCAGATATGTAAATGCCATCGTTAAGATTTTCTACTCTTGAATGTACTGTAGTAATAGCTGAGGTTTGATCTGAGTTATGCATTTCGGTTTCGTTAAGATTAATTTCTATTTCATCTTGGTTTGTGGGTTCTATTGGTTTAATTCGGCTCAATGCGTCTGCGTTCGTATTAAGCTTGCCCTTTTTATAAACTATTTCGTAATCGAATTCTTCAAGCTTAAACCTCCAACGAATTAGTTTGGAGTTCAGGTCTTTTAAGCTCATCAGCCACAGCAGGGGTTTGTGATCGGTGATGGGCTTGAATTTGCGACCAAATAAATATGGCCGGAAGTACTTTGTCGCCCATAAAATGGCGAGTAGTTCTTTCTCGATTGTAGAATAGTTAATTTCAGATTCGGTTAAGGTCCTACTAGCATAACATATTGGCTTATCACTACCAATAGGCCCTTGAGATAAGATTGCTCCAACAGCGTAGTTGCTAGCATCAGTGGTTAGTAAGAAGGGTTTCGAGAAGTCCGGATATTGGAGAATAGGGTCGTTCATGAGTATATCTTTGCATGTTTGGAAGGCTTTGTTGTAGCTTTCACTTAATTTTACTGTAGTTCCCTTTGGGTTCATGGGATTGGAAATTCTTTGATGGTCTGAATCTTTTCTGGGTTTGGCTTAACGCCTTTACTAGTTACAATGTGTCCCAGGAAGGAAATCTCTCTATGAAGGTACTCAGACTTGTCTATTTGGACCTTTAAATTTGCTTCTCGGAGTTTGTCGAATACTTTCTTTAGACTCTCGATATGTTCTTGCAAAGAAGTAGAGAAAATTATTATGTCATCGAGATATACAAGACATATTTTTCCTACTAGGTCACCTAGGACGTTGTTCATGACCCTTTGAAATGTCGATGGCGCATTCCTCAAACCGAATGGCATTCTTACATATTCGAAATGTCCGCCTTCTACAGTAAAAGCTGTCTTCTCAATGTCTTTTGGGTTCATCTCAATTTGATAGAATCCGCTTGCTAGGTCGAGTGTTGTAAAATACATACTTTTACCCAGCTTATCTAATATTTCGCTAATATTGCGAATTGGGTACCGATCGTTTATAGTTTTCTCGTTCAGTTTACGATAATCAATAACCAGGCGCCATTTCTGTTTCCCACTTGCGTCTAGTTTTTTTGGAACGATCCAAACAGGTGAGCTCCACGGGGAATAGCTTGGTCTTATTATGCCTTGGCTCAACATATCGTCCATTTGTCTTCGCACTTCTTGTTTGTGCACGTAGGGGTATCTGTACGATTTGGTATAAATTGGAACATCGTCTGTTGTGGGGATACTGTGCCTTATTTTGTTCGTGAAAGTTAATTCTTATCCCTCTTTGAGGAATATCTCTTCGTAGTCCCTACACGTTTTTCCTCCCTTCGAGGAATTCATAACAAAAAAAAAATTAATAAAAGAAAAATTAGTAAAACACTTCGGGTTTTGTTAAATAGAATTTATTTCCGATTTCTTGCTAATCCAAATTATAACTGACTGAAAAACTCCTTCTATATTATGCTTTTAACTTTTTTAAGAAGTCATTACTTTGCGAAACGTGCCTTCTGTTTTTTTTGAGTAACAGGAAGGTGTCAGCTTTCAAATAATGTCTGAGAATTTACTCTAGTCACTTATTCTATGGGAATATTAACTTGTCTTTTATTTTAAATATGCTTCGTATGCATATGTTGGCTATTTGGTATGTTGCAGGGCAACATGCCTACGTACGTAACTCGCGCGCAACTTAAGACACACAACGATAACAAAAAACTGCATGAATATAAAGATATGGAAATAAAAATCTCGAAAGATAAAATAATTGCAGAGTGTAATGATAAATCTTTACCAGAGTTAAAATTGGTTCTGAGGAAATTACTACTCGAAATAAGCAATGCGAATATAAATAAATTAGCGCTAGCAAATAATCATGAATTATTTGATATTATCGACGTCGATAAATTAAGAAATATTTTGAAGGAATTCCATAAAGAAACAAAACATTGTGTAGATATTATTTTATATACACCTCCTAAAATAGTAGAAAAGATGAAATGCACAGATTGATAGAAGAATACCATAACTCACTAATTGGTGGACACTGCGGCATAAGAAGATTCATTGCTAGATTAAAACAAAAAATCACTTGGAAAAATATGAATAAAATGATAAAAGAGCACGTAAATAATTGTAAGGAATGCGCAAGAACAAAAATCACAAAACACACCAAAGAGAGATACCTAATAACTGACACACCAAGCTCATCTTTCGAAACAATCTCAATAGACACGGTTGGATCACTTCGACCATCTGGAATTTTCAGATATATTCTAACTCTGCAATGTGAGCTAACTAAGTTTGTAGAAGCATTCCCAATAGAAACCAAGCATGCAAGGACAGTGGCGAAAACAGTAGTAGAAAAATTCATATTGAAATATGGATGTTTTAAAAAACTCAAAACCGATATGGGTACAGAATTTTGTAATCAGCTAATGAGCAACCTATGTGATCTTTTAAAAATACAAAAAGCAACATCAGCCCCATTTCCTCATGAGACCCTAGGTTCAATCGAGAGAAACCATAGAGTTTTAAATGACTATATAATGACGATTTCCGAGCAAGAAAATTGGAGTGTGATATTACCCTATTATACTTACAGCTATAATACCACGCCACATACTACTACAAACTATACACCTTTTGAGCTAGTTTTTGGAAAGTTAAATTCATTACCATGTGAGATTTTAAATAATAATACAAAAATATATAATATTGACGATTATATCAATGAGTTAAAAATAAAATTTCAATTTGCACACAACAATGTAAAAGAATGTTTGCTAAAAGAAAACAGGAAAGAATAGATAAACAGAAAACTGTAAATGAAGCTAATTTTAAAATAGATGATTATGTATATATAAAAGTAGGTAATAAAGTAAGATTACAACAACCATATAAAGGACCATATAGAATAATTAGGCAAGATAATGTAAATAGCTATGTAGAGATAAGTGGAAAAGAAACTAAAGTACACAATAATAATTTGAAATTATGTAAACATAAAATTTAGATAGTTGTAGATACATATAAATATACATAGCAAAATATTGAAAAGTAGTAAATAAGATACGGAAATATGTAACAAAGTATCATGAAGAAAGAAAAGTGATAGAATGTGAACTAACAAATAATTTAATTATACTTTCGTTAGAGAAATTAAAATTACATCAATCTTTTAAGGATGGGGATGTAATGCATATCTGTAATCATGCATCATTAAAGCATGTAATTGCATATAAATCATATGCACATCTCCGTAAAAGAAATATGATACCAAGATTACAACTAAAGTTTGTAATTCATTTCAAAAGCTAAAACTCGAATAAACAAAAATGAAAATACAATTGACATACATACAGATTTATATGTAATCACTTTTGTGTCAATCATTCATACCTCGTTATGAATGAAGTAATATAAAAGCGCATCAGATTACAGCGCAAGCGGAAATAAATTATGTATGTGCAATGCACCAAATTTGTCAATGGCAACAAAAAACGCTGCTCGCGTGAGGTCACCGTTTCTTTCATAATGATACGGTGAGAAAATTATCGAATGGAGGTAGCTTTAAGAAATTAATGTAAATAGCTTATTTAGCAATAATTAGCGATTATAAATAAGGTAGCATTAAGAAAGAAATTAAGAATAAAGTTTTGACCATTGAACGGTAAAGACAAGGGCTTATTCTTCAGAGCGCAGCTGCAATTAGCCAGGTGTTCCCCTACCATAAGATATAGAGGCTTTTAGCCAGATATCTTCAACATTAAGATATTGAGGCACTCTAGCCAAATATCAAGCAAGGATTGAGGCATTCAGCTAGATCCACAGAATATTGGATATCGGCGAATATGCCAATCCATTGGCAACTAGCGTGAAGGCAAACTTAACACCGTCTTCACTGGCTTCCTCGGTCCTGACCAGTCGCGCTCCTGGCAGATGGAGCACTGGTCTGGCAACGGTATCGGTACACCAGTTGCTTGCGGTGGTGTTCGCGCTGTAGCCATTGTATAATCTCAACTGATCAGTCGTAGAAACAATATGTTCCAAAATAACCCAGGAATACAAGCTAGATAAACTTAACACTTGTAAAAAGTTTATCCGGTCCGGGCAAGGAAATGACAGGTGTTGTCCAAGCCGTATTCGAGACAACTAAAGTGTCAGGTCAAAAATATTCCAAAAATTTGGAAGAGATACTAAAATTTCTAGAAAAGATCACCAAAAGATCGGAGAAAATAACAAACCTTCCCACTAAAATCGAGATACCAGACAGATCAATTTGAAATTTCAAAAGAATTTTCGAGAAGTTCGAGCAAAAAAATTTCAAAAATCACCAAAAGCCTGGAGGAATTCTAGTCGTAGTTACCAAAGTTTCAAATATTTTTGAAGAGATACGAAATTTCAAGCCTGGGAATACTCTAACCTCAGAATTCACTACTGGTACTACCACAGTCGCGTAGTCGAAAAGGTATAAGTGCTAACTATATTTGAAAAACTACAAAAATCTTAGCTCAGACGTTAGCTCAGGCAGTTAGCAGTATGCCAACTCCTGATTACTGAAGGTCTCCAGCATCACTTTCATCCTCCAACACTCTTTCCTTCCTCTTCACCTGATTGTCATGTCTAGCTAACCTTCCAACTGGGCAGAGTCATGAATCTGGTCAACTAGTTAGCTGATAGCCAAAAAGTCGTCTCACAGATTCACGACTCTGTCCAGCCAGTTGGCCAACAGAGACATGTCTCCGTGAGAACATGATAAAAAAAACGAACTAGACACCTGTTCAGAATCGAGGCTTCACCAAAGTCAAACCTAGAGTCGAACTTCAATTCAAAAACTTTCAAAACTTTAAAACGTTACGTTACTTTACTTTACTCAATCAACTTTCAAAAATCAAAATATTAAAACTTTCAAAAAACTTTACTTTACTTTACCGAAATTCTCAATAAAACCAATTAGACCCAGGTCTGCATATAACTTCCACTGGATATGAGACTTGAGGTCAGTCAATTAGCAAAGTGCCAAATGACCATCTCACTCTAAGTCCCAGTCTTCAGTAAAAGTCATAATTAGACCACCGAAGTCTAACGGAGGTGGCTCCGCGTTGGGCGCTATTTTGTTATGGTAGTATATTGAGTGATTCGCTTGGACGTAAAGCCCAGACTGTCAGCATGAGCTGACAGATCACTCGGCGGACAGCGTTGACTGCATAGCGGCACGCTTGCTCGCCTCGGCTATTGGCGGAGAGTGTGGGGAGGTTCCACGAAAAGCCTGCCGCTGCCGCCTGCCATATACAAAAAAAATTTCGTGCCTACAAACTAAAACGCCGGCACACATTCGGTCCTGAAGGGACCCATACATCACTTACCTACATCCACATCGAAGGCGCAGATGGTATGCCTTCATTGCACACCTCAACCACCCATCTGACTCTGAGGGCAGTTATTTTCAGAGTCATTGGTATACCTGTAAAGAGAGAGACTAGCGGACCTAGACGACCTTCATGTAAGAGGGCTCCGGGAAAACGAAGGAGAAAAAAATAAAAACTTTCAACAATTCATGTTCACGTTATAATTGAAAATTTTAGAAAATAATTCTTTAACAATAAAATTTTGTCTTTTTACTTTTTCCTGTCTGTCTATATATATCGATATTTGCTTATAAATCATTTAAATTTTCTCTGCTCCTAATAAAAAGAGTTTTTCCTTTAATGAAAACAAAAACACATTCTCCTCCCACATTTTCTGATAAATTGTGATGCTGGACGTGAACGTATGGATACATCTATGTTTTTTTTTCCTTTTTTTTTGTTTTTCTAAATTTTTATATCTGAATATTCCATTTTATATTCTAAATAGTTTCGACCACCAAGCCAAAGGCACACAACACAGCCTAGAGACTGGTTACGTACGAAACTTAATAACGCAATAATTCAAGGAGCTCCTCTCATCTCATGCCAAAAATAATATAATAATAAACAATTTCCTTTTAGGAAATTATAAATCCTCAAAAATGATTTCAATGTCACTAGTTATTCAGATAACTAGAAAAGCTAGCGTGTGCCATTTGACTTATATAACAGTTTTATATGAATGAGAGATATGAAAAGAAAAAAAAAACTTAATTGGAAATGATAAAATTCAAGCGAACTTCTTTGAAGAAGCAGCCTATAAGGAAAAACTTAAACTATAGCTTAAATAGCGCCTTTTGCAAAACTATCAGGCCTCATTATTATTACTCAAGCCATGAACATAAATTTTCTTCTTTTTCAGAGGGTTGCAACAACTTCCAATCCTAAATTTAATTAATTTAAACTAATTATAATATGTCGAAAATGAATTTTTCGTACTAATAATTAAAATAAAAAGAAAATTAAAATTAATCTATTTATCACCATACGTTCTTTAAAAAAAAACATTATTCTCTGATATGTGAAAGTGATTTGAGATTTTGTGTAAAAGAAAATTACATTCATGTGAACAATTGAACTGGAAAAATTATGCAACAAAGTAGTACATAACTAACAAATTAATACCTGGATAAGGAAGAGATAACCATAATTTCCTTTACAAACTTTGAACGAATGTAGCCAACTCTGCTAACTCTTTAAGAAACGTGAGTATATTATCGTATGTTTCTTGATCTTTAGATTCTTTGTTGTATAAAATGTGTAGACCGACAGTAATAATCCCTTCAATATGCTGTAGAACCTCTTGTGATAAATAGGACACTCAAATTTCGGTTTAACACCGCATTCCAAACGTTTATGCCAATTTGGACCATGAGGACGGGCATATGAGCTACCACAACGTGGGCACCCCATTTACTGGTCCCGCTGCCACTTGAGCTGCTAGCAGATATATTATCCTTACTATCACCGCTTCCTCTTTTAAGTGATAAATTGATTAAGGCACTATCGTCTGTGAAGGTGAGTGGTTTGCAGGCAGTGGCCGCAATGATATTTGTTGTGGTGGTGATTGTGGTGTACCTGTTCCACCCTGACTTGCTGCTGGTAATTAGAATCAGGGGCTGCGACAGTTGCAATTGCTGCTGCAATTCCAGCTGCATGTGCAATTGAGGATTCTCTTAACAGATTTGAGCTGTTCTAGCTGATAGTGATGGTGGCGGTGATGGATTTATTTGCTCCTGGTGATGAGGAGAATATTTTTTCAAATTGATAATAGGATATGCAGGGATAAATATTATTGCGAACTTACGTAAGGGTTAGATTTCCCGCCGATGCCGTTGAAAATGGTTGATTTTGTTGTCTTCACTTTGTTCGCGACCTTTCGATTTCACGGTTTGACAAGACAGATCGATTATCTTCTTCTTCTCCGCTGACAGGTATGAGCTTTTTCCAGCTAGGGTGCGTGCGGACTGTCGGTATGGCAGCCGGCCGGCATACATGCTGCAGTAATTCTCCGTGTAGCATATTGCTATATGCAGTACGCTACGACCATAACATTATAGAATAAGAAAAATGAACTAACCAGTTTTATAGCTATCACACCCGTGGGTGTTATTACTATTAGCTCATTCATCACCAAAGCTAAGTATTAAACTTGTGAAATAGTGGGAGACTTTCAGAAGTATTCTTTCACAGAGATCCCGCATCCAGCTCCAGAAAGCCTTCTCGAGGAATGGATAGATGGTGAGTAAGCTTAGTAATTTTAAATTTCCGACATGTCTGCGGATGCTATAATATAAAAAAAAAGAGTACACATCAATTCTAAACAGTTCTCCCCCTTGAGCACTGTCGACCACATTTGTATTTGTGATGTAAGGTTGTATGAAGTTGAACAAATTTAAGAGAAAAACACTTGACAATTTGTGTTTCACGATATAAGTATGGTTATCATTACTTTAATAGAATAAAATAATACCAAGCCGACGTGCTCGTTCGGTTGTAATTGTTGTTAGCGATAAGACCATACCCTTGTCAGTTTCATTGATAGAGGTAGCAGTATACATATCAAATGTATGTAGGGATAGAAATAACAACCAAACATTGTTCGCGAAAATAAGTTTAGTTGGATTGAGCAAAGAATACCACATTTGCTAATAAAAACATACTAGATTAGATAAAATGAATCGGAAGTAGAGTTCCCATTTCCTCTCATCCTCCTGGAGCCCTCCTACCGTGAAGGTTGACTAGGTCCGCTCTCGTCTTCTCTTTTCAGGTCGTCAACAGGGATACTGTATCATATCGCCCACAGTATCGTAGGATGGTTGGGGCAATGGCGGCGGAAGCAGAACACTTGCGCTTCCAATTAGGTAAGTGGTAGGTAGTGTAAAGGTCCCTTCAAGCTGAATGTGTGCTACGGCCTTTGGTTTGGCAGGCACGATTTTTTTGTATATGGCTGGTGGTACAGCGGCAGGATTGCGTGGAACCTCCACACACTCTCAGCCAATAGCCGAGGCGAGCTAGCGTGCCGCCCTGCAGTCAACGCTATCCACCGAGTGATCTGTCAGCTCATGCTGGCAGTCTGGACTTCACGTCCAATCCAATCGCTCTGACATAGTTCCATAGCACTCTCTCCTGGGTTGTTCAATAGATACCTATTTTCTCCAAAGAGCACTAACATTGTTACACACAATAGTATACTCAAAAGAGCCCAGTTATTTGTATGAAAAATTAAAAGTCCTTAGCTTGTATCGTCATAACAAAATATTGCTGTCTCGCACTAACACTGCAATAGGACGTCGTTCCTTCTTCGCCCACGTTGTTCGCACATGGAATAATTTACCTTATGATATTCAAAGGTTGGGCACTACTGGGATATTCAAGAATAGACTTTTTTACTATTTCAATAATCATGCCCAAAATATTGTTATGTGGAATAGAAAGAGACAACTGGTGACATCTACTGGCAATGGAGAGTAAACGACTTCAGGTTCGGGGAATTGATTATGGAATCTACAGGAAGAATAGAATGAATAGAATGAATAGAACAGTGAAGCTGCTGGAATAGAACACTCCAGAATAATCTGGAGAGTTTCTAGGGTATGAATATAACAGTTGTCACCGCCAGAAAGAGAGTATTGTCTTAAACGTTGCAGTGTTAACAAGCTTTCGCTTGGGCGAAAGTGTTGTAATTGGATTGCGATAATTGAAAGTACAGTGTTAGCGATAATTAAAGTTGAGTTGATTAAATGAATGTTTGTGAATTTTATATGATTAGAGTGAAATAAAGAGCTAGTATATTAAATATTTAATATTATGTTTTAAATAATGAACCAAAAGCCACGCTCGCAACAACTGGTGTCAGAATTGGTACAAAAAATTCGCGAAATAAAGTGGTGGCAATTGACTGAAAAAAATCAAAGAGTGATTAATTTTGTGAAATTGTGTTAAATTTTTAAAGTTCTGGAAAATAATTTATATTCTTCTGTAAGAGAATTATTAAAGTAATGGGGCGCAAAGTGGAGGAGCTTCGGATACAGGATTTGAAAGTGGAGTTAGGGAACCGGTCGTTACAAACGACAGATCCAAAGAATGTAAACGTCGAGCGACTGAGACAAGCTCTGATAGAAGAAAGACAGAATCCTGAGACATTTGTTTTCGAAGATAACTTGGAAGAAACTGAAGCGGAAGAAAAGTCTGTGATGAACATGGAACAAGTTTTGGGCACTTTAATGAGTAAATTGGAGCTTTCATTAGCTCTGCAGATGAAAAATGCTTTTGAGGAAACAAGCAATTCTCTTGAGAAACAAAAGAGATATCTGGAAACCCGTTTGGATGAACAAAAGAATGATCTTAAGGAACAAAAGAAATCTATGGAAGCCCGTTTTGATGAACAAAAGAGTTCTCTCGACGAACAAAAGAAATCTATGGAAGCCCGTTTTGATGAACAAAAGATTGATTTTGAGGAACAAAAGAAATCTCTGGAAACCCGTTTGGACGAACAAAAGATCTCTCTGGAGAATTGTCTAGAAACTCGTTTGGAGGAACAGAAGACTTTCCTGAAAAACTCCTTAGACGAACAAAATTTGAAAATTGAAGGAATCGAGCAGGAAGTGGCGGAGGCTCAACAAAAAGTCACCGAGCAGCTTGACAGTTTTAAATCAGATCTGGAAAGAATAGAGCATCGTCAGCCTCTAAACGTAGCAACTGAAATATCCGGTGCAGGTTGAATGAAACCTCCAATATTTGATGGACAAAATTCGTGGCAGATCTTCAAGAGATAATTTGGGGCAGCTTCAGAGGTAAATGGATGGAATGATGAAGACAAAGCTATAGCTCTGGTGTTAGCACTTCGAAGTCCTGCGTTAGAACTCTTACAAACTGTACCGATTGAAAATCAACGTAATTACTCTTCATTAGTACAGGCGATAGAATTACGTTACGGAGATGAACACATGCAGCAAGTATATCGCCTACAGTTGCGTAACAGGATTCAAAACCTTGGCGAATCACTACAGCAACTGCAGGCAGATCTAGAAACATTAGCGCATCTGTCATACTCCAGCGTGAATTCGGATTTTCTCAACGAAGTGGCGACGGAGGCATTTGTGAACGCTATTGCAGATCAAAGTTTACAACAAGCGTTAAGGCTAGCAGGAAGGAAATCAACAGCAGAAGCACTAGCCTATGCATTAGTGTATGAAACCGCCAGACAAGCTTCTCGGAGTGCAGTACGGATGAGAGACATTTCGGTGGACGAATGTACTTGTAATAGAATGCAGTCATCCCAGAACTCACCTTTGCGTGGTATCCTTCGATGCTGGAATTGTAATTGACTAGGACACCTACAAAGATACTACAGAAAACGCCGACGAGTGGAATCTCTAGATGAAGAGAGGAAAGTAGAATTGCAAAAATATCGAGCTGAGTAGCAGACTTGCAACAGATTGCAGTTATCACTGAGCACCCCTTCACGTAGTGTTCTTCGATGTTGGGATTGTAATAAATTGGGACACCTTCAAAGCGACTGCAGAAAACGCCGTCGAAAGGAATCAACTGAAACGAAAGGGAGAGTAGAATGTACAAGTTGGCGAGCTAGAGAGCAAATTATTCTTAGGGAGACTAGAATCCAACCTTATGGCTTTGAGAGCCAACACAGAAAAGGACGTATCCATGGAAATGCAGAAGCCTAGGTACAACGTCAATGGGAACCTAAATGTAAGCATTACGGCTGGAGAAAGGAAATGAGAAAACAGCTACTATATAGTTGGGAACTCTGGAACCATCAACAGGTTGGGACATCGAGAGTTTGCGAACAGCGCAACGAGAAGATCCGGACATATCGCCTATTCTTGCTTGGAAAGCAGACATAGAAAAACCAGAATGGAAGGGTATTTCGAGGATGAGTGAAAAGCTGAAAAGCTGCTAAGCTCAATGGAATTCTCTTCATGTTGAATGCGGTATATTAAAACGCAAGTGGGAAGCACCTAACGGTAAATCGTTCCGAATGCAAATAGTCGTGCCGGCATCAAAGGTCAACGATGTTCTAGGTAAAATGCATAGTGGAGCATCTGGAGAACATTTGGGAGTGAATAAAACAATTTCTAAAATACGAGAAAAGTTTTATTGGCTACATATGCGGGAGGATGTAGAGAAGTGGTGTCGCAGATGCACTGTGTGTGCTTCTTACAAAGGGCCGCCACGTAGCAGCAGAAAGAAAATGTATAAGTGTAATGTGCGAGCCCCATTGAAACGGCGAGCTGATATACAAGAGGCCACGAGGGCAAAATTAGCAGTAAGTACCCATCGGATGAGGACACGCTATGACTTACGTGCGAATTCAGCAGGATTCAATGAAGGTGATCTTGTTTGGCTATACAACCCGAACCGACATAAGGGATGCTCTCCAAAATCACATCAATAGTGGGAGGGGCCGTATTCAGTAGTAACTAGAATAAATGCCGTAGTATACAGGATTCAACGTGGTACAGGAGGCGAACGAAAAATCGTCCATCTGGATCGCTTGTGTCAATACTACGAGCATCAAGACCGTGGACCACCTGTTCTTCGAGACGAACAAGTTTAAGAAGGGGGCAGTGTAACGTGCAATAGAAAGAGACAACTGGTGACATCTACTGGCAATGTAGAATAAACGACTTCAAGTTCGGAGAATTGATTATGGAATCTACAGGAAGGTTCAGGAATAGAATTAATAGAATGAATAGAACAGTCAAGAAGCTGCTGTAATAGAACACTCCAGAATAATCTGGAGAGTTTCTAGGGTATAAATATAACAGTTGTCACCGCCAGAAAGAGTCTTGTCTTAAAGGTTGCAGTGTTAACAAGCGAAAGTAATAAACGGGGGAAAGTGTTGTAATTGGATTGCGATAATTGAAAGTACAGTGTTAGCGATAATTAAAGTTGAGTTGATTAAATGAATGTTTGTGAATTTTATATGATTAGAATGAAATAAAGAACTTGTATATTAAATATTTAATATTGCGTTTTAAATAACTAACCAAAGGCCACGCTCGCAATAATATATAGAATACAAGCTATTCACATTATGAACCCTGGGGGGTAATTCTGATGTCTTTGTCGTAGCAGGCGTATATTTTAGTCACATATTTTGACATTTCACCTCAAATTTGTCGTACTTTTATATTCACTATATTCATTTTGATTTATCCTTTTCATCAAGCACAAAATAAACTAAAATTAATTTGCATGAATTAATGTCAGAATACACGCCGAAAAGTACGACAAATTAGTCAACTGCTTCCGATGTTGTGACAAAAATTGTATACTGTAGTAAATGGATATCCTACAGTTAATTAGTGCAATACAAGTGCTTAAATTCGAAATAATATTTTGAATTTGTAATGTGAAGTATCATTTTTAGTTCATTCTGTGTAATGCAAGGCTTGCTGAACTGAATAAAACACAAAAAAATCAGTAGAAAAGTTCATTTCATTTAGGCGTATATTTTGACATAAAACTACGACAAAAGATCAGAATCACCCCCTGTTCCGCCATTAGTGACGAAATATCGTGAAAGTGTGTAGGAAAGCACCATATGATACAAAGATTAACAGGTATGGCCGGAAAACCTGTCAATTGGTTGCTTGCCTCCTTTGGCGATAATTCTTCAGAAGTTTGTTCATCTCAATTTCAATCATCCTTATCACAGTGAAAAACATTTTCTATTTGTAAATTTCTTTGCTTTCCTACTAGCACATAATTACTTTTTCCGAAGAGATTAAACGAACAAACTAATGTTTTGTTAAATATTTAAATATATTCAAGACGTATTTCAGTCAATTAAATACGAAAAACTCAAAACAAATTCGCTGAAAATGACTATAGTCACCTCATTACGTAGAAACACAGAAAATTCCTCTCGATTCGGCCATTCGTATCATAGGAAAGCACCAAGTTATATAGAAGACAAGTAATTCCCACTAAAATGTTGGCAGATTGCAGCTGATAGCCTGTGACGTAATTCTCCGACTTACGCAACGATTACACGAGTCAATAGAGCTGACGGACAGCCCTGATTTCGTCTGTCAAATTTACTGACAAAAAACGATTTGCATTCTATCAATTGACCAGTCTGTTCATAATAAAATGTCGTCAAGCGGTGCAGACATTCCTCTTCTATATGCATATCAAACAAGTTCTTCATTAATCCGTTTTTATTCTCTACAAAATAAACAATAAAATGTATGTTAAACACTTTTCAGTCATTTCCCACTCAAAAGAGAGCAGATTAGGAATATAAACACAAATATCCACTAGCATCTACCCTGTACTTTCAATTTCCGCCATCTTAATTGTACGTTTGACAGTTTATTGACTAGTCCGTACTAACTCGTCAGAAATCTTGTCAGTACAGACTGGTCAGTAAAAAAGAGTAGTCAGTAGGGGTTTACACGAGCCTGTGTAAGTGTCAATCGCTGTCAGAGTCAGTTCTACTGACTCGTGTAATCCCCGGGTAAGGTATATTACATTTTTATAGAAAAGACAGAGAGAGGAGAGATAATATTGTGTTCTCTGTACCGTACTTTCCTACACATTCGAACACAAATGGCGGAAATGGTGGTTCACAATATTTCGTCACTAATGGCGGAAAGTTGTTCGTAATAGGAATTGCTTGTATTCTATATACCTTGGGAAAGCACAAAGCTATCTTAGAATATATAGCAAACAGCACTGGTGATAAGCCAGATTTCGCGTAATGAATTCTGGTTTTGTTGGTAGTCCATATTTTAAATGTATTTACACGCCGTCCTTATTCTAAACAAATTGTCAATTTGCAAAAAGTAAACAAAGGTTTTGTGCGGTAAAAAATGTACTTTTTCTACTTTATTTTGAAATAATTCACATAATTAACTTATATAAATCTTTGCTTCTATTAAAAAAAAATTTAGATAGTCCAGTTGCATGAAACAAGCTTTTCCTAGTTTATAATCCAATTTATATTTGCAAGCACCGACCGAGCACTTCATTTCTGTATTTTTAATTGATTTTAACAGGCACTAGTGGCACAATAGGGGTGGATATTGGCACTTTTTATGGGTGAGATTTATTTGGCGGTAGGAAAAAGTCCGTGCTACCAAGTTTAGATCGGGCGTAACCCCCGGAATATAGTACAAGCCATGAGGTCGCCGAAGGCACCGACACATTAAAAGACCTTACCGTGCCGGGTACAGCATGCAGTAAAAACTCACTCTCACTGCTTTTTATACACTCGTCATGAAGGAAAAACTAAAATTTCATCTTAAACAGGTCCTAAAGCCCAAAACTGTCGTTCCACAGCAAAACGAAGTAACAGCAAATTGCAGCCAAATATGTTTCCTTTCTAATAGTTTTAAAAAAAAAGCATGTAAAGCAAATTTATGGAAATTATAACGTTTGAACAAAATACAAGCAACTTTTATATGAAAAACTCCTGCAGTAAGACAAGACAAAAAGACTGGATGTCGCCTGCTGACCGGCCCGCCTTTTTTCGCCTTTGTTCATGGCTTGTATATTCCAAGGGTTACGGATCGGGAGAACGGGCAGCATACCCATACTACGGTAAGCCGGCCATTTTGAAATTGCGAAATTTCTGCAATTTCTCATCGGACGGCTGTGCAGATGTTTTTTTGCGATTTGAGGTGATAATACAATAATTTAATAATCATTACGTGTTGTGAATTTGTGATACAGTGATTGTTTATATAAAAAACTGTTACTTTTGAACACGCACACAATTGATTTCGGTAATCATATAAGAAACTACACGACGCAAAATTATTGTTATTTCATGTCTAAGCCAAGGGAAGGGAATTCCTTCCTTCCTCATGTCCAATGTTCTCATCTGGGTTGGGCCTTAGATTGCATAAACCTAATCACAAAATAAAAGCACATTTGATAATCATGCACTCAGCTTTGACAATTATTCCTTGCTGAATCTCACTTACTCCTTTGTATAATGTCCTGCTCTTAAACTAATTACGCTCATGTACACGATTTATACACGATTCACCATGCATGGTCCAGTCGTATGATTTGCATGTACCGTAAGTCGGAGCTTGAGTTGAGATGAAGTCTACCATGAATGAAATCTGATGAAACTATTGTGTACAAGCAAACCAGACGACTTTGCTATAGGAATGAATTAAAGTTTGAACAAAAATTCGTTGCTAGTGGAGGCAAAAGTTAATATCCGATTTTGTCTAATTCACTTCTATAGTAAAGTAAAGTACGAAATAGTTTCGCCCGATTTCACTCATTCTCTCTCAACTCAAGTTCCAACATCCGCTTATGTAAATCAAACAACTTGGCAATGCATAATGCCTCATTTTCATCGTTAAGTCAATTCATTTGACTAATTGAAAAATATCTCCATCTTTTTCCAATTATCGCAACATTTCTTATAATCTTTTCTCACTCGCACATCTTAAATTTTTTTCACTTAAACCACCAGAATACCGCACTTACAAAGCCAAATATTTGACACAGCCAAACTTTTCATATAAAATTAACACATAGCGACACGTGCGGCGTAAATATATATTTATTCATCTTCTTTGACTAATAATTTTCCATTTAGTAAATTTTCGAGCTTGCTAATTCTTCTTCTTCACATTCGTCTAATTATTTGACAAGTGCGGTTTATTTGAAAGATTTTTAGAAGTATTTATTTGTAACATGAACAAATGCAAGAAAATAATATTACGGCCATAACTTCCATGTGTATTTCCTGCAAATCTATCTTAAATGCCACACAATTGCTTTGCTTTTGAAATAAAAGTGACAGCTGAGCAATTGGCTAAATTCCACTTTGGTTTGGCACAGCCCTGGAATTAGCTGGCTAAATTTCCAATGTAAACTGGAATTTAGCTAGCATTTAGCCCGTTTGGCAAACGTCCTAAGATAAAGGAATTTTACAAAAATTTTGCTAAAAGTCATTATTTATAAATATTTATTTTATAACCCACCTTTTCTTTCATAGAAATCCAAATTAGTATTTAGAGCTACAAAATTAACAGGAAAATTAGTGAAATGAATTAATTTAACGATGAAAATGAAGCATTAGTCGCCAATTCAGAATCGGCGCAGCAAGGATATTTGCAGCAAACAGTGTAGGAAACTTTGTAATGCTAACTTTTTTTTTATAATTTACAATTATTTACAAACATAACACCTTAATACCGAGTTTTTATATTGTGCATAATTTTAATCTTGTCATTTTTCTTTAAAAAAAATAGATCCGGAGGAAATATGAGATAAATAAGATTAGAAATTTTTTTTTACCTCAGTATGTTGGCAGAACTGTTGCAGCATGCATCAAATTTTAAAATTTTCTAAACTCTTGCATCATGATGCATGCTGCGCCAATTGCGAATTGCGCCACATGATATCAAACCTTGCTGGGGGCCTATTCTTGAATAACGAATGGTTTTAACGTATTCGTTATATAACGAATGGTTGATAACGAATCGTATACACCGTTCGTATTCTTGAACCTCATCGTTATAAAGTCGAAGTGGTGAAAAAGTTTTTCAACATAACGAGTGTGGTAAGATTAGATCTGTCAATTTACAAATTGAATAATGTCAGCTGTTTCATGTTTTAAAGTATAATTTGTAAAAAATGGCTAGATTCAGTGAGTTGTCATTATTGTTTACGTCTG
The DNA here is from genome assembly GCA_963930735.1 of Dioctria linearis. Classification (NCBI taxonomy): domain Eukaryota; kingdom Metazoa; phylum Arthropoda; class Insecta; order Diptera; family Asilidae; genus Dioctria; species Dioctria linearis. Next base: position 91,966,536 of record OZ005741.1, read on the forward strand.
AAATTGTTAAAGAATCTATGGACTATCAATTACGTCGATCGTTAATCAATTCCTGCACCCTTAATTCAACACTAAATAGAAAAATGTTGCAGGAGGATCTCCACCAGTGCCATGCAAATGTTTTTTATCCGCCACAGATTTTCTTTCACCACACATTTTAAATCCTGCCAACTCTGGAAATTTTCTATTAGCTTTGTTTAATATAATATCATAATAAAACTTTTCTGGTTCTTTTGCGCTCCGGGTATGGAATTTAATACTGATTTTATTTTGCCACAATTCCGTGGCATCTTTTGAACTGAAAAAGTTATCGTATTTACCAAATTTCAGTTTCAGGTTTTCCTCTAAAAACTCAATTAGTTTAGTTTTTTGAGCATATGAAATTTTCGCACATCTTTTATCTCCCATTATCACTCGTAAAGTAGCAGCTGATTCACTCTTCGTTTGGCATAACGAATGGTTTAACCCATTCGTTAAATAACGAAGGGTTTGCGTTCGGTATATAACGAATGCGGATTTCAAGAATACGATTCCGAATGGTTTTGACAGTATAACGAATACGGAATCTGTCTTCGTTATTCAAGAATAGGGCCCCTGTATGCTGTGTTGATGTATGCTACGCCGATTCTGAATTGGGCTTTAAAGGCACTTTCACATCGAAACCGAAAACCGATAAGTTCTACCTTAGAATATAGAGTTGTACATCGTGTAAGGGCCAATTTAATGGTGAGTCAAAGAAAATGCCAAAATAACTTTAGTAGTGTCAACTATATTACATTTCTTCGCCTAACAACGTACATTGTTCACTGACTGTTCACCAGGTCTACGTCTCTTTATTACTTTAACACGACTGCCAAGTTGTACTTCTCTAACAGTGTACTTTACGATACAAAAATAAATCTTGTTTTTAAGAGCCTAGCGCCATCTAGATTTTAAGTAGAATACAATAAATTATTACTCTTACAATCGAAAATTCGCTTTTGCTTTCACATCAAAACCGGAAACCTTTTTTCGGTTAAATAGAAGTAACATTTAATTATCATAAATCATATGATGAGAGAGCTCACACAAAAAACGTATTTTAATCTTACTTCGAAATCCCTATCCATATTATAATAATATACAAATAATAAAATAAAATAATATAATTTTCAATGTAAACACAAAAGTGAGGTTTAGTACGACCGAAAAAATCGTTCGTTCCGAAACGCTCCACATGTGGAAACCGAAAAGAAATTGACAAATGCAACCGAAATTTCGTTTTTTGGCCGAAGAAAGATAAATGTTGTGATTGCATTAAAAATCTGAGATAAATATCCTATTTTATTAGTAAAATTATTAGTTTATCCTAATTCCCATGATTTTATTAATCATTGGAGCAAAAATCTTGTTTTGAAGTGGAATAAATTGAGTTTTTCGGTATTCGGTTTTGATATTATAGTGCCTGAAGTCTGTCTGTTACGAAAACTATTGTATATTGTATCATATGTACACTTTAGCTCTGTTGGGTATAACCTCTGAGCTACCAGCCACACGTATGCGTTTAAATGTTGTCAATTTGAATAAGAAGAAGATATTTTGGCAATATCAAATCAATTCGTAGTTTTTCTTCTAAGGTTTTACTCGAAAGTTTCATCATAATTACACTATATGAGCGCTGCACGAATTAAACCTAGTTTAGTGTAATTCACAACGTTCTTTTGTAACGAATTTGTATTGTTTACTTTACAATAACCCCAAAATTGGTATGGCATTCAGGTGGTATTGTTTGTGTATTTTGGATTCGGTCGGAATTATCCTTGATATCTTTTGAATTTAGAATTTGCAGTTTTGATAATTGTGACGAAACGGTGCAAGAAAATTTGCTAACGGGCCCAAATGAAAATTTAAACAATCAGATTTTTCATGTAAATAATTGTTGTGTACTCTTGTGTTATTTTGTAAACATGAAAAATTGGTGCTTGAATCAAATTTATTGTTTACATAGTTGTGTATGGTATGATGAAGAATTTCTGAATGCAATGTAGAAGAGTAACCAAGGAAGCTGTACATCTGTTGAAGTAAATACTGGTAAGGTGTGTATCATTTAGAAAGGTTGCATAATTGTAAATTTCTTAATCAAACTCATTTTTTTCAGTTTGTACTCTCTTAATTTCATGCACGTATGTATAACCTGCGGATATCGGAAGGAAACAAACCTGTTGCTTTCCTTCAGTTTTTATACAAAAAGGTTATTAGAATGCGAATGAATCAATTCTAAATTGTATAAATAGCGTGATCAGATTATTAGAAAAAAATCTCTTAGTTTTCCTGATTTCCATCCTATCGGTTTGTACCCATTTCTATATATATACTCTTTGTATCCAGATCTATATATGAGCCATGAAGGGGCTGCTGGAGTTTAGACATGCAGCAGCATGCTTATAAGGTATAAAAGCCATGTAGAACTCTTCTAAATTAGATTAAAGCAAAATAAATTTGTGCAAATAAAAGGAATTAAAAAAATTTCTAGCTATTCATTCAAGCACTATTTAAAAACGAATTACTTTGGAAACACCATAGATAACGAAAAATCAGATATAAAACTTGTGAGTATTGCTTTAGTTTAAGTATATAAGTTAATAAAATTTCTTAAAAAACCTCAAAAAAATATATTTTTCTAGGCAGGCAGGTTACGCCCAAGTAACATTCTCTGACACCTTTGGGTTCTTATTGAAATTTGGGTGTTATAAAGTTCTCCACTTGGTTTCCTTAAGGTTAATAGTACTTAGCAGGTTCGTTATCGTGCTTTTTAGTTTCGGAACCTTAGCCCCAATAAAATTGGTCATTAGAACGTTCTCAACACTAGCATTATAAAACTACTGGTGCTAGCACCATAAGAGCTATATACACAGTGCTATAAACGTATTAAGCACCATTCTTATAAGGGCTTAAGTGCTGAGAGTAATAGTGTAATAACGATGGTTTTGGAAACTTCTATAGCACCTTTATAAAACTAAAAGTTCTTTAAAACCTAAGTTTTATTTACAACTCTTACAACACTTGAGAAATTCGATCAACACTATAGGCTCCTAATAGGAGTTTAATGAGTCCGCGCTTTTAGTTTGTTGACATTTCTGTATATAGTGCTAGAAGTTAACACAAAGATGGAAAATTTTCAGTGTAAAATCATAAAAATAAATATTACTATTCGTCGAAAAGTAAAAAAAATGTTAGATATGAAACGCAAGGCACACATTTCAATGTTTCTCTTAATGCAATCCGAGAAGCAAGCTCAAAAACGATCAATATTTGTTTCATCCCCAATTAAAAAGTCGGTCGAAAATTTTAGTCAATGTCATATAATTGAGAAAATAGACAAATCAAATTGGTCTATAGAGTTAGAAGATGATATTTATTGTGATGATGTATCCCTTCCAAAAGATGAGCACATCAAAAATGAAGAGTTTCATAAAGATTTGATAGCTTGGGCAATTTCCTTTAAAATTAAACATGCTGCTTTAAAGGAACTTTTAAAACTTACAAACAAAAGATTACCCAATGTGTTACCAATGGATCCACGGACACTATTGAAAACACCGACTGCAATTACGGTATAATATAAAAAAATGTTTGCGCAACATTAATCAATCAGTATTAATTTCAATAAATGTAAATATGGATGGAATTCCCATCTACAAAAGTTCCAGAGACGAGTTTTGGCCCATACTGTTTAATATACATAAAAATCCGGAGATTGAGCCCTTGGTAATTGGTATCTACAATGGGAAAAAGAAGCCGACAAACCTGAAGGCATTCCTATCAGCTTTTGTAGAAGAGATGAAATTGGTATTGGAAAATGGAACTAATATTAACAACCACAAAGTATACATCAAAATTAGATGCTTTATATGCGATTCGCCAGCTAGAGCACTGATAAAGGGTTCATTATAATAGTTTATATACTTCTTTCATGATTGTTTTCTCTTTTGTTATTATATAGGTGTTGCATATTTTAACACACAGAATGGATGCCTGAAATGCACAACAATTGGTGAATATTCCTATATTTCACGTTGCAATTTTTTTCCTCGTTTTCATTGCGAAAAAAGAACAGATCAAAGCTTTCGAGCAAAAATATATGGATCTCACCATAAAGCGGAGACCCCTCTAGAGGAATTGCCAATCAATATGGTGGACGATTTTCCTATCGGAGACTCGTTACATTTAATAGATCTTGGTATCATGAAGAGATGTTTACTTGGTTGGCGAGACGGCTCCTTTCTAAATTATAGAGCAAAGTGGTCAGGGCGTGATATTGAAATCATATCAAAATATCTTGTAGGAGTGAAAATGCCGAGGGAGATACATAGACCTGTAAGAGGGCTTGATTGTTTATCACACTGGAAAGGATTAGAAAATAGAACACAAATGTGCATTACATCGGAATTATTGTTCTGAAAGATAACTTGCCGTATGATGCTTATGAACATTTTCTAGTTTTCTTTTGTGCTATAACAAGTTGTTCGTCTAAGAACTATACACATTTACTTAATTTAGCTGAGTCACTTTTAGAGCATTACATTGAAGTATTTAGAGATATTTATGGAGAAGATTACATAACTAGTAACATTCATAACCTTACGCATATAGTGGACGATGTTAGAAGATTTGGTGAGCTAATATCTTTTAGTTCGTATCCGTTTGAAAGCAAATTATATAAAATTAAAAATTTTCTCCGGAGTGGAGCTAATCCTTTAGTACAGGTGACCAAGAGAATAAGCGAGTTTGGAGGAGGAGTTTCTCCCGAAATTGTAACAAACAGTTTCCTATTTTACATTTTAAAAACGATGGAGAAGGATTCTCAATACCTGTAGCAACTTTCTTTTCAAAAATGGAATTGAAAACGTTTTCGCTGAGTACGCAAATACACAATATAAGGTTTTTATCACAAAAAAATGAAGTTGTTGTAGTCAAAAATTTTATGCTACATGAAAACGTTCCGTCCATTTGGGGTTCAAGTTTAATGTCTACAGATGACTTTTTTGAAACCCCAATTAAGTCATCATACTTAAACATATTTTGCTCCAGTTGCGAGGAGAATGCATCAAAATCATATTGTTTAAGTGATGTTAAATTTAAATTAATTCCTGTGGAATATACTAGTAAAACAACAGTTTTTATTCCTTTGCTTCACACACTGTGAATATTTATTTATTCTTCAAATAAGAATGAAAAGTTCTGTGTATAACAAAAAGGTAAAATTTATATATTAAATTAAAATAAAAAATAGTGCAAAAATAACAATATTGTGGAAGGCTAATAAACATAAAATTAAGTATACTATATCATAACAAAATAAAATAAACAGCTTCTTTCTATGACAAAATAATCTTTTGTTTTTCTTAAATTTTGTAGCACAATAAATTATATACTAGCATCACACACATTTATAATTTTTTCCGGATTTCTGATAGTTCCACTTGTAATTTCAAGTTCATTATCACTAAGATGATGTTGAATCTTTTTCTTACAGGAAGATACCTTGGGTCAACTTTTTGTTGTTGAAATCCTTGAGCGACTTTTTTGGAAAGGACCACTAAGCTGTCTTCGTTTACTATTTTTTAGTATTATTTTGAAAAATTCCACGCATTTCATACTAGTGTAATCCTTATCTGCCAAGATTATTAAATGCAGGAAGAGTTTGAAAACATTTAGAAAAGATTTGAACGCAATCTTGCATTCATCAGTACCTCGGCTACCGCCTCCTCATGAGCACAACGTAAGAAAATCTCTTGTGAAAAATATGTCAATCAGAGTGTATGCGCAGTCCCCGCCTTTCATTTTTCCAGACACACCACAAACGTTTTGGAGTATCTCTACCGTTTCCGAGAAAAATTTATCATCGCTTAATTTTTTTTTTTCAAAATTGGTTAGATTTTCTATGTTCCCGATTAGGGTCTCCAATCCGGATATCCGGATATCAAATTATCCGGATTATCCGACCCATTTTGACTATTCGGTAATCCGGATATTTTTCCTTAATTATCCGATAATCCGGATATTTTTGATATTTTTTTTTCATGAAAATACTGTTTTCTTTCTAACTGTTCAGCTATTTTCAAAAGATTATACAATTACTTTCTCAAGTGGCAGTTTTATTTATTATTATTATTTATTTATTAAAGTTTCTTTGAATAAACAAATAAGTTGTCTTGTGGATGTTTTTTTATCGAAATTTTAAATAAAACAAGTAAGAAAGCTAGAATTGGTCCAAGATTTATTCTTATGATACCCTAGATGAATGCCCTTATGACCTGGTTAAGACGGGTCAATAAGCTGTCTCTGCCCCACGAAAATTTCTCGGTAATATGATGGTTGGGGGCAGGAATGAAGCATCACCCAACCTACAGAATTCGTGCGGCAGAGGCGGCATACTGAGACTTTCCTGTCTAAACTGGGTCTACATATGTAATATATCACTCATCTGTGTAAGTTTGATTTTCTAAGTGGTTTTTCGCAGATATTTCTAGAACGGTTCGTCGGACAGTAAAAATTATTATAACTAGTTTCATAGCATTTCATATTGTGAAGAACTTTTGAGCACACAAAAAACGTCTAGGACTGACTGTTTTGACAGAATACCTACGTAAAAGATCAAAATTTTTATATGTCCCAATTTAGCTCATTTATGAAATTATTTTAACTATTTTTATGAAAACGTCGCGTAGATAATTTCAGCTTTCTACGCTGATGCTCTATAAAGCAATGTCCAAATATGTAGTGAAAAACGAAAGTTTTGTATGGCAACTCCTTGGAGGAGTTACCCGATTTGTCCCATTTTCGAACTTGAATTTACTTTTTTTTTTTTTTAAAAAAGGTCATGTGCAAAATTTCAGTTCTCTAAGTACATGCGTTCTCGAGTTATCGTGCGGACACACAGATAGATAGACAGACGGACAGACGGGCATGCAAAAATCAAAATAACTTAATATTATACATGGGTGTTCATTCCATTTTGCTCTACTATAATTATTATTTTTATGCGTTACAAACGGGAGGACAAACTTAGTATACCCAATAGATTTCATCTAGGGTATAACAAAACCTACTAAGCACTGAAATTACATGATAACAATGTGGTTAAAAATTAAATATATTTATAAATAAGATATTGAGTTAATTGCCCAAGAAGGTAGTATATACATTGCTTATGCAGTAAATAGATGTCTCCAGATTCCGGTGTAGGAGTTTTTTGTTACCCGTATGGCGTTATCCATATATGACGTGATTATCTATATAAAATCGACGATGGCTCGACTTGTTGCCGTAACCAACGAGTAAGCCAGCAGTTAACGATGCGACATTTAATTTTTAACCATTTAAGGGCAATCGAGTTTAAATTGTTAGATGTCCGATTACCACTAGAGACTGCAGCAAAGCAATTAAATAAAAATTCAGCAACACATTTGATCGCTGAATGTGCTTATAAATTTCTATTTGAAAGCTTAGACGAGTTTAGAACGAACTTAGGTTAAAATTTATCGAAACAGAACAAAAAACGAATGGATGAACGTCGAGATAAAATGCTTATGAAAGTAAATCTTCTTAGAAGCAGGCAATATACCACATTCCATAAATATTTTGATTATAATTCAAAAGGTGCTCCCATTACATTATCAGTCTGCTGCGATAACTGGAAGTGGTAATTTCTTCAATTACCTATGTATGTTGATGAGCAGAGCAACGCAAAAAAAAGATGCATTTCTTACAATAAATCCAGCATTTGCAGTTTCAATCAATTCCAATTTTGAAATTTTCAATGCAATAACTTTTTAAGATATTCTTTTTTAAAAACAAAATATATTTAAATCTTATAATGTGTTTTTCCTATTTATTAATTATAAATGTACATAATTAAAATATTTGAATAAAAAAATTATAAAACACCATGAAATATTGGATTCAAGCTATTTATTTATTTTGTTTTTTGTTATCCGGATATCCGGATTATCCGGATATTTTGAGTTTTCAGTATTCGATATCCGGATAGTCATTAATGTCGGATAATTGGAAACCCTACTCCCGATTGTATCAAAATTGGTTCTCACTTCTTTGACTGGTGGAGTACGGCCAATGTGCATACCTTGTAGCTTCACTTTTTTTTCAGATGCAGAAACTCTTTTTGTTGAAGCTGGAATATGACTATCTTCTCCTTCCATCATTGTATTCAGCTCAACAATAGCCTCCTCAAAAGTATCGAGGCTTCGTTTTTTAACGCAATTATATTGATTCCAGTCTGCAGTAGGTCGTGAATGGCTATCATTTTGTAATTGCTTGCGTGATGTTTTGGCCAGAATAATTTGTTGTTCACTTCCAAGCCATATGGACAAATTGACAGCAGACATTTTCCACCTTCTATAGTTTGAACTATTTTAAAATTCATGTTGCGAAAACTATAACAATATTGAAGTTACACTATAAATAATTCACACTAATTCCACTATTTTAAGCTTACCTGAGCTAATATATATGTAATAAATATAAATAATATGTAAAAAATAATAAAATCTTTTTATAAAACTATGATCCCCATTGAAAAATAATAGCCTCTCTAATAGCCGCCATAGAAGCGATATTTTTTAGAGCACCTTTAGGTACTCTTACGGTTACATTTAAAACCAAGGGTATTACAATGGTTTCACATAGTACCTTTGGCTCCGTATAAAACTTTAAGTGCTATAACAGTTCTGAATAATGATCTTAATTATAATATCTTTTGTTAAATATTAAATAATTCAACGAGGCTTTGTATAATTCGGACCTATCTCTGAAAAATGTCCATTAAATATCGATGCGCAGACAATTTTAAAGTATATATGAGCTTTAAGTCGCTCGTTCTTATAATGCATTTAATTTTATCCATATCCAATTACCTGTATACAAATTGTAATACATACGTACTATTCGTATTGCATAAGTAAAGAAATCAGTGTAAATTTTTAATATGAGAAGATACCCACAGCACAAAATATAGGTTCTTTAAGACGCCCATTTAGAAGTTCTTAATACCTTAACGCTTATTGTGACTCTTTATATAAGTGTTTTAACAGTTCGTATGACCTTACTAAGTTAGTGCATTTAGTTTTATAAGCTGTCTTACAGGAACCCTTATAGAGCTTACAGACTTATAGAGGCTATACATAGCAGCCTTACAAGTCCAAAATGAAAAAAATTTCAGTGCTATAAAGTGCCAAAATGCGCCTATAAGGGGTTTATAAAAGCCACCCATACGTTTCCAGCACCAAATCTTAAATACACTGGTGTTAAAAGTTGGGGCTGGAAACGTGTCTGAAATCCTTATAAGAATTAAATTGTTACTTGGGCGTGCACCTTTATTTTTCTAGAATAAAAAGTACAAGTTTCTCTAAACGTAAATTATCTCTAACTTAAAATTACCAGACGCGTGGTCAGCAGAAATTACCTGGGAACCGAAATGTATTTTTCAGGTCGACGGAGAAGTTGTTGTTGCATCAAATTACGGCGAATGTTGCTTATGGTGTTAACTCTTCCTACCATGGCTAATCCATAACTGGTCCATTGATTTATTTTCTTTTCAGTTTGTAGCAGGTCAATTTTATTGGTGTTGTTAATTTGAATCTCTTTCATCATTTCTAGCGACAGGACTTCTCGGAATTCTTTTTCTTGCGGAGTTGGGTGTAAAATAGCTGGTACGGCTTGAAGAGTAGAAGCTTCTCTTGATGTAAATGATCTGCCATTGATGTCGATGGTTATGTTGTGGAATTTTATTAAGGATGTTCCATTAAGGCTGTGTAAGGTATCTTCAACATGAATACTTCCACTAAAATGATTAAGAATGATTCCTGTTACTATTTCATCTATGGTGGGTACGTGCTGATTGTTGAGTTTGTGGCATGTCGACTTTAAACTCTTCAGAAGGTTAGGAAGACAAGTAGAATTGCTAATATCTACAACACTATTTTGATTACATATTGACAAATGGTTGAATGTTTTACAGTGTCTTGTGATTCCAAAAATTTTTTCATTACCTTTAAGATCCTATTAAAAGAGATTTCGTTAACTATATGATTCCTTTTGACAGCTTTAATTAACAATTCTCCATAAAAATCTTCTGTTGTACAATATAAAGTAGACAAGTGCTATTTATAATGATTTTAGTTGATGCGAAATCTAGAGCCTCCTCCGGAGTACTGTATGGGAGGTTTTCTTTATAAAAAGTACTAGTAGCTAGTTGAATATCTGTCTTGGATAACATCATCGAATTTATAATACCTAACCTAGACCTATGTTATGGAACTATGTTGAGTGACTGGCTTGGACGTAAAGTCCAGACTGCCAGCATGAACTGACAGATCACTCGACGGACAGCGTTGAGTGCAGGGCGGTACGCTAGCTCGCCTCGGCTCATTGGCGGAGAGTGGGGAGGTTCCACGAAAAACCTGCCGCTTCCGTCAGCCATAATCAAAAAAAAATTCATCGTGCCTACCTATCAAACAATAGCCGGCACACATTCAGTCCTGAAGGGACTGTTACGTCACTTACCTATATCCATCGTCGAAGCCGCAGATGGTATACCTTCTTGGCATGCCCCCGCCACCATTCTGACTCTTAGCGCAAGATTTTTGTTGGGTCTTTGGCTCTTTTAAAAATTCCTTAAAAATAGGTGGCAAAAGGCTCTACAAAGTGTAAAAAAAGACGCTAATAATAATAATAATTTATTAGCAATAATATCGCTATACAATACCACCACCTATCTTTTACAAATATGTGTATTTTAAAATTTACAATATTGCACTACTTTTAATATATTGCACACAACCCTTTTTAAAATACTTAAAATTTTGTTCACTTTTTAATTCAGTTGGAAGTTCATTAAATTTCTTGAAACTCTTATATACCAGTGAATTCTGTGTACTTGATCTATAGTATAATTGTAGTCTGAAGTTCTCCGATGCTCCTCTCAGATTATATGGTTGAGCCTCTGCCACCCACGTGATCATATTTAAAAGATATGGTTTTATAATACTGTTGTATATATTTATCGCGGTAGCCATCGTAACTTTCTTCCTAAGTCTCTTCAAAAATCCAATCTTTTTACCAATTTTTCTAGAAATATAGTTTATATGTAATCTAAAATTTAACTTTTTATCAAAAACCACTATTTATATTCATTCACACAAGCTATTAGTTCACCATTCATTTCAACACTCACATCAGTATTATTATTTATTGTCATAGCTTTTGTTTTACCTATATTCAGTTTCAATTTATTCATCTGTAACCAGTCACACAATAATTCTAAATCTCGTTCTATTTTTATTTTCAATTCCCTGGTGTCTTTCCCTGCTATATACAACAATGCATCGTCAGCAAAAAGTACTATCTTCGAGAATTTCAGCACTGATTTAATGTCATTCACATATATAATAAACAAAATAGTTCCAAGTACTGATCCTTGTGGAACACCCATCGATACTTCAATTTTATCGGAAATTATATTATTTATTTTGGTACTTTGATTTCTTCCATACAAGTAGCAATGAAAACATTGAAATTCCTTTCGACGAATTCCATATTTTGCTAATTTCTTTAATAATATGCCCCGGTTGACAGTTTCAAATGCTTTTCTTAGATCTAAAAACACAGCCACAACACTATTTGAGGCATCTATTTCTTCCTTCCATTGGCCCACTACCCAATTAATCGCCGTTTCACAGGAATGTTGTCTCCTAAATCCAGATTGTTCCAATATAATCAAATTATTTGTTTCCAAGTAAGTTTCTAACTGTTTTTGAACAACTTTTTCTAAAACTTTTTCTTATATAAGCAATGTATTTATAGGTCTGAATTCTTCTGCTTTTATTGTGTTCTTGACTTTCTGAACAGGGATAATAATTGATTCTTTCCATAAACTAGGGAATTCTCCACTAATCAACGATTTATTTATTATGTCGACCAAAGTAACACCCCAATTATCCCAGTTGTCTAATATCATGCCTATACTAATTGAATTATAGTCCCGTTTTTTATTCATACTTTTACAGATCTCTTTCACTTCATTATACTCCACTCTTTTAAAAAAAAAGTCATAGTCTACTTCTGTAATCATATCCAAATATACTCTATAAGGTATGGATTCTTTGATGATCTGAACGCTTTGAATAAAATATTTATTTAGTTTATCTACCATTTCATCAGGTTGCTGGCATTTATAGTCACCAAATTGAATTTCCTTTATTTCAGATTTCGCTTCATTCAAGATAGAGCTTTTTATGATATGCCACATTTCTTTCTGATTATTAGCTTAATTAACTTTATTTATTATTTCATCATGTTTGGCTGAATTTATTCTATGCTTATATATATTTCTCACTTCTTTATATTTTATCCAATCATTTACGTCATTTGTTAATCTTGCACGGTGATATGCTGTTATTTTCCTCTCTTTTAACACCATTAATTCCTTGCTATACGAATTTGTTGCCTTTTTTTTATATATATTTCTTTGCACTAAAAATTTCTTCATAACCTGCAGGATATTATTGTTAAAATTATCAACACAGTCATGCAAACTCTCAATAAGCATCAACCTTTCCAACTCTATCTTTCTCAACTCATTCGCGAACTCGTCTTTTTTGTACATAAAAATCTCAAAACTGTCATCTTGTTTAGTATCGGAATAATTATTTATTAATATGCTAATTTCTAAAGTTTCATGATCACTTATTTTTAGGCTGTTATTTACTGTTACTTCAATATTATTCATTGCTGTTATAACGTAATCTATTAAGGTTTTTGATAAATCAGTTATCCTTGTAAATTCACACACCTTTTGTGTATACCCGTTATCACAAATAATTTCCTTAATTTCTTTCTTATTTATACTTTCACTGCACCAATTTATATTGAAATCACCAACTATTATTATTTCTTCATTCATATCTTCTATAACCTCCATACATTCCCTAAAGAAATTACAGAATTGCCTCTCTGACGATCTTGGTGACCTATACGCGATGGCCACTACAAATTTAACGCTGCCTCTAGAGCATTTTATTACCAACCACGAAATGTCTAATTCGATTGCAATGTTACCCAGAACTTCATACTGCCATTCGTTTTTAATATAAAGTGATACACCTCCTGTTCTTTTAGAATTTGAGTCACATCTTATAATTTTATAACCTTCTAAGTATAATTCCCCATCACTAATATCTTCTACAGTATGCGTTTCTGTTAACATTATGAGCTCATGGTCACTACATTTAAAATTTGATTCTAATTCACTAAAGTTATTTAATAAACCTTGGATATTAAGATACGCCCAATTTATCTTCTTTAAAGGCTAATAAAGAGCGGGCCTAGGCGACCTTCATGCGAGAGGGTTCCAGGATTGTGGAGAAAATAAAAGTTCTTAGAACATCATTACGTTATAATAGTTCATTATTGTTACTCAAAATTTCCATTCCTATTAAATTTTTCTCTTACAATTCACTCCTACTTTATTATAAGGTACCCTGTACAATATTATTCTTCGCTTACCTATCGGGCACAGTACTACTTATTAAATTAAAATATAAAGATCTACTTTAGACTGAGGATGAAAAAAAAAGACAACCTGTTTTGCTGACATAGAATTAATTGTGGGAATAATATATATATTAGCGATATCATATATGAGACGTTAAATCAAATCATAATAATTTCAATCAAATTCAATTTCAATTTAAAATCCCAATACATAAAATTAACTTGTCGAATTTCAATTGCCTTGAATTCTAGGTAACTTTAAAGTGGTTATCTTGCTCTTGCTCAGAATATGAAAAAGTTCAATATAAAGATTTTATCGAGGCTCTGATATTTCGGCTATAATTTAGTTAAAGACGAAGTTATTGACACGTTCTCTCAGAGTAACTTAGAATAAAACAGTTAATACTTTTACGAAAACATTATAAAATTGGAAAGTGTCATACAATTAGCAAGTATGAGCCATATAATTCCTTAATCAATCGTATCCTTTCAGGACAAACAATAAAGTTCAATTGGCCGAAATAGATAGGAAACTTTATACTGATGACGGTGAAACAAAAGAAACCATGAAATCGAAGATCCTGTTTTATATTTGGAGCATCAAATTCATTTAAAGGTCCGGTAATCTGTATTTAATTTTTCTGACTTAAGTTTTCAAATAGTAGTCCTTATTTAAAACTGACTAAAATTATAGACGAAAATAAATTTAGCGATTTTACATAAAAGAGAACCGAGATGCTCAGCGAAAACTTCTAATGTTTTTATCAATTACCAATTTGTCGTGAATTTTCGATTTAGTTTTCACGGGTTACTTAGATTATGAATGTCGAGTAGATTAATTTAACTCTAGTCTAGAGAGATCATCGGAATATTGTAACAATATTTCACAGAAAGGTACAAGTAAGAATCATCATAAGGTAAAAGCAAACATATCATAATCGCGTGCTTGAAAGACTAGTACGATTTAGACTAAACATAGTGTTAATTGCCGCCATAAATTTCAAACTGATTCTACAACAACGATCGTTCCATTTATTATGAATTAGCTTTGTACCAACTATATACCGGACGAGAATGCCTAATTGGAATATGTCACAATCTGATCACGGACCTTTCGAAAAACTAGTGCTCCCTAAATACATATAAGCAAGTCGTATCATTTATTTCAAAATCCTTTAAGGTCTAAACAAAACAAAATGAAGTGTCCAGCACGCACAAATAAAAACACAAACGCCGCCTACTTACAATTCGCTGAGTAGATTTTTACAAGTTTTTATTTACTCTTCACTTAATGGTTTGAATCAACTACCATAGATCGCTATTAACTAAATTATTTCGTGGTATTTACTTGACAAATTGACTAGCCACATTGCAATGTTCATATGTTAAAAGAAAAATCGTACACTTTTTGTATTGCTCTTATACGACACACGCGATATTCAAAAACTTCAATCGAGACACTGAATTATAGCAGATTTGAACTTGTCAGATCAGTGAATATGGATATTTATAGTCACAAAACAAATAATATAACGAATGGATTGAAAAGAAAATAATTAATTCCTTATTTCATATGATTTGATTGTCAGTCTCAGGAAGTTTTTTTTTTCCTTGTTCTTTCTCACCACAGAAAGAACACATTTTCAGTAAACAAAAATCACGGGAAGTGTAAGAATCTGAAAATTGATTTTATAACTTCCAAAAGAATTATTTCCTTATTGCTACTAAGAAAAAGCGAATCTAAGCTACCCAATAACTAAAGGGTTTTTCCTTGTTTCTTAGATTAAATATTCTGAATATAAAAATGTATATTTTTTTTAAGGGAAATGTGATTAC
Source organism: Dioctria linearis (assembly GCA_963930735.1). Taxonomy (NCBI): domain Eukaryota; kingdom Metazoa; phylum Arthropoda; class Insecta; order Diptera; family Asilidae; genus Dioctria; species Dioctria linearis. Next base: position 91,981,923 of record OZ005741.1, read on the forward strand.
CTAAACTATATCAGCTAATATGTACAGCGTCCTTATTCTAAAAAAATAGGATGATATATGCCATCAAATTTTATCTTCGATTATTATGTGACACTGAGAAGCTCCTACAAAAATGTCTGAATGTGGCATCTACTTACATAATGGTTAAGTAGGAATCTTATGTAGATAACTCTATGACAAATTTACCTCTTTTGGTTGATAGATGTCTATGGCATAATTCTTTGAATTATCAAGAGGGACCATTTTCTGGATGTGGTACGTACGTCTTGTCAATCTGACTGAAAGTTCTCGTTGGAGTTGAGCTCTCAATATCATCTGAGCTCACTTTGGGAGATTTCGCTATCCACTGCAGGATTTAGACTGGCACCATTTACAATGCTGAATTTATCATCAACATCAACTGTAGTCCCGCCATATAATGATTTTAATTTACTGGAATTCTCTTCTTCTCAAGAAGTCACACAGCTAAATTTTGGATCGCACAACCGTATTTTACCTGTACTGTGGGAATATTCCACCAATTAGTATGATATTTGGTTATCAGGTATACAGGGTGTTTCCCCATAGGAGGTCCATAGAGCGGGAGGTGATAGTACTCACCTAGACGAACCAAAAATTGTATGGCAGGGGGGGGGGACAATATCACCGGTTTAGGAGTTACAGGGTGATTCATAAAAAAAGCTAGGTTTTCACAAAACACCCTGTATATTAAAAACTACAGGGCGTATGGTCACAGTTAAGGGCTCACTGTATGCAGAACTTCATGGCCTTTCCAACGACAGCTCAACCAGCCCCGTACCCCTCTCCCCTCAGAAGTTATGAAGGTCTAAACTAAAAATTTCGGATTTTCTTTCCTTTTTTTTATTTTGACCTCTATTATTTTTGCAAAAAGGTCGTTAACATAACTTTTTTTTATAAAAACTGTAAACTGCAGACTCTCCTCTTTAAGTTGCCCTATTACATCCTATGTGTTAACTGTAGCCGTTAAACAGTTATTAACTCATAACCTATTCAGGTCACACCGAAAAAAGACGATATTTTTTAAAATGACGTGCTAGGGGAACAAATTATCGTTGAGAATAGGTTTGAAAATAGGTTTGAGAATAGGTTTAGAGCTAATAACTCTTAAAGGGCTTCAGATAGCACATTGGGTGTAATAGGTCATATTAAAGAGGAGAGTCTGCAGTTTACATTTTTTATAAAAAAAAGTTATGTTAACGACCTTTTTGCAAAAATAATAGAGGTCAAATTAAAAAAAAAAAGGAAAGAAAATCCGAAATTTTTAGTTTAGACCTTCATAACTTCTGAGGGGAGAGGGGTACGGGGCTGGTTGAGCTGTCGTTGGAAAGGCCATGAAGTTCTGCATACAGTGAACCCTTAACTGTGACCATACGCCCTGTAGTTTTTAATATACAGGGTGTTTTGTGAAAACCTAGCTTTTTTATGAATCACCCTGTAACTCCTAAACCGTTGTTATTGCCCCCCCCCCCCTGCCATACAATTTTTGGTTCGTCTAGGTGAGTACTATCACCTCCCGCTCTATGGACCTCCTAAGGGGAAACACCCTGTATATTTTGTTCAAACTTATGTTAGGGTTTATTCTAATAATCTCGATCTCGTTGAAAAATTTGGATTTCTTCTGAGCTCCATCAGTACTCCACGATTGAAAAAGAATGACAGGATAGATGTCGATTCTTCTCTTTCCCATCAGCATGTCATACCGAGCTTGTGGAAACGCACTTCTCTCGGTCCGGATGCATTCGAACATTCTCTTTGACAGCCGCCGGCACACACGCTGCAGTATCTCATGTAGCATATTGCTATATGCAATACGCTACGACCATAACAGGGCAGAGTGGTCTGGGCCACACATGGTTCAGACAACGCTCTGAGCTAGCCGGTCTTAACCATAGGCCTCATCGCTGCGGGCGCCCAATGTGTTTTTCGACCCACGACCCAATGAGCATTCCTCAACACTCGTATTCGACTACGACTGTCACCCTACTTGACCGATGACGCATCGAGGACACATCCCTGAAATCTCGTCAGTCTTTGATCAGACCTCGACATCCTTCTCCGTGTTGGAAACCAAAGTTACATCGACAAGCTGGTAACCTAAAAAATCCAGCCGGTCGATGTCTCTTTGCCGTCCTTCACCGAGATGCTGAGGAAGCCTCGCGATCAACGTATGAGTGTTGATGGCAACTGAGTAAGACGTGCTGTGATTTTGCTCCGGTTAATTTGCACAGATTTATTTTAAAATTTAACCATTTAAAAGCGTGGAGCTCATTTAGTGTTTCGTGCGAGTTAACTCCACTTATATACATCTTAATTAGTTAATGCTGGTGTATTATTCAGATTTAAAAAATGTCGATTGTAAGTCGTAATACGCGTGGCTCGGCATCCGATGGACCAGTGACATCGTCCGAAATGAAAGTGCTTATCGATTCAGTGAAATTACATGTGGATACTCAAATTAAGGCCATGGAATCGAAATTAACGAATAAAATCAACGATTTTTATAAAAAAATCAATGATTCTATGTCCGACACGAAAATTAAATTATCTAGCCTTGAGCAGCGTGTGGAAGTGCTTGAAAATAAGATCGACTCGTTTGAAAGAGATAATAAATCAAAAGACGTTATCTTATATGGTATTCCAAGGTTACCTAATGAGAACGCAAAAGATATATTATCTAAATTATCAGCTGCCATAGAGTGTGCAATCCCAGATTGCATCGTTGCATTCAGACCTCATAATAATGTGACTCCCAGCAGTAATCAAGTGCAATCTAAAACTAAAATTGCTCCAATAATTGTGAAATTTCCAACCACACATGAAAAAATCCAGCTCATAAAAGCAATCAGGAAATTTCGCCCTAAAATTTCGCAAATTGGTTTTACTGGAAATAACTACATTTTTATTCGAGAGTGCCTTTCTACCAACAACCAAAAAATATTTCGGCACTGCATTAATCTCAAACGCAACGGAACATTGTCATCGGTATTTACAATGCATGGTCTCGTCTATGTTCGCCGCACCAGTAACAAAGATAAAAAATGTACGCTAATCTTATCAGTGGATCAGCTGGTGACCGTTGGACAGCCATCAGAATAATTATTGAGCTCTACATAATTGTTGTGGTTTTTTGTGCAAGCCGGATCAAGGTCTTTCTCGTTTTGATCGCTAGAATGGTTTATGAATTCTTATTTGTTTTTCTTTATATACTTTGTCTTAGCTATAATAATTTTCTTTTTCCTAATGAATTTTTTTGCTTTAGTCTTACTAATTTTATTTGTACTACTGAATTCTATTTTAAATTAATTAAAATCTTTCACTATCATATTTTATTTTTAGAGATTACGTATACTATAAATTTGTTAAAGATTATGCATTGCTCCAATTTAGATAATATTTTTATTAGTTGTGATTCTTTCTCTTGTCCTGGATTCTCCGATTGCTCCGGTGGTGTTTTGAACTGTAATGTCATCATCCTCATGGGGTGTGCCTGATTCTGGCTCTATGGATGGACGGGGTGCAATCCTGAATTTTGTTGGGGATGTGCGTGGAAATTTCAGTATTTCACACATTAATGTCAGAAGCCTTCTTTCGGATTTTGATGAATTTAAGTTTGTATTTGCTGATACTATACTTGATTTAATAATGGTATCTGAGTCATGGCTTTCTTGTGATACCTGTGACCAAATGGTTTATTTACCTGGATACAGACTTTTTCGGAATGATCGTAATTATTCACGTGGAGGAGGTGTTGCAATATATGTTCGTGAACACCTCAATTGCAGGATTATATCCTTTTCTGACGGAACATTTTTGGGACCTGAATACTTATTTATTGAATTACTTAACTTGGGAAAAAAGTTACTTGTAGGTTGCGTTTATAAACCACCCAGAATAAATCCATTTTATGAAGAATTAATGCAACTATCGGGAGCTTTTGACATTAATATTATTTGTGGTGATTTTAATATTGATTTTTTAAGTCAAAGCCGCATGAAGCAAGAGTTTCTGTCACAATTAGGTAACATTGGATTATGTGTTATAAATTCAAACCCGACTAGGTATCATATTAATGGGTCAAGTTTACTTGATTTAATTATCACAAATCAGGTAGACTTAATAAGCAATCAGACTGAAGTCGCTCTACCCGGTATTAGCGACCATCATGCCACATTGGCCACTTTTGTGGACTTTCAGGTGACTAGATCCGATATACGTCACTTAACATTTAGAAATCTAAAAGCAGTCAACATGCAAAATTTGAATGAAGCTGTAGCCGCGGTGGATTGGGCTTTTATTTATTCCACACCCGATGTCAATGACCAAGTAGAATATTTTAACAATGTAATTTTAAATTTATTTAATGAATACGTTCCAGTTCGTTTTTGTGCAAGCCGTTTTTATTCTCCTTGGTTTAATAATAGAATTAGAGAACTGATTATGGGGCGCGACTTCGCTTATAATACTTGGAACTAAGGAACAATTTCAAAAGACTTCGTAACTTAACTACAGGGGCTATTCGGAGTGCCAAATATAACTTTTATCAGAATAAACTTGACACGTCTCATCCATCGAAAATACTTTGGAAAAATATTAAACAAACGGGTATCATTTCAAAATCTAATGAAACAGCGAATATTAATCCTGATGAGCTCAACTCCTACTTTGTTAATAGTATTCCCAATGTTTCCCGTTTTAATTTGAATGACCTTTCCATATTTAATTCCAACGACGGTGATCAATTCTCATTTAGAAACGTTTCTATGGATGAAGTTATTCTTGCTTTTAAATCCCTTAAATCAAATGCCATTGGAATAGACAATATAGATTTACGTTTTCTTAAACTAATTCTACCGTTCATAATAAGACCAATATTGCATATTTTTAATACTGCTATTACTACTTCTTGTTTCCCCTTACAATGGAAGAGTTCTAAAATACTTCCAATTAAAAAGAATCGAAAACCGACAAGTCCACAAGATTACAGGCCTATTAGTGTTCTTCCTGTCTTATCTAAAATATTGGAGCGTCTTCTGTATAATCAAATTAAAACTTATATTGACACTCATAGTATGATTGCTAAACAACAATCTGGTTTTAGATCTAAGCATAATACAATTTCGTTGCTCCTGTATCTCATTGAGGCTGTTCGTCGTAATATTGAACAACATAATTTCACCATACTATGCTTACTTGACTTTTCTAAAGCTTTTGACTCAGTCGATCGTATTCTAACCCAGAAATTGATAAATCAGTTTAATTTTGGTAGCTCTGCAGCTAATCTCATCATTTCGTATTTAATAGATCGTACTCAAGTCACTGTATGCGGATCTCGCAGCTCAGCAGAATTAAGAACTTATTCCGGAGTACCACAAGGATCAATATTAGGACCTTTGTTGTTCGTGCTATACATCAATGATATAGTTCTGATCCCTACACATTGTTCGGTTTTACTTTATGCCGATGATCTGCAACTATTTCTCTCCGGGCGATTCCGCTATAGACGCTTCTCGACATTAATTTTTAAATCATAGTATTTGTTATTTTTTTTTATATCAGTGCAAAAAAGAAGGTCAAAATTTAATAAAAAAAAAAAAAATTCGGATTTTACTTCATATTGAAATTTTTGGCGCGCTTGGAAATATTATCATTTGAAGAATTGGTATATACTGCAAAATCATACCGGGCAACACAGGCGCGAAACTGCTGTTACGGACAGTTTTAAGTTATATTTTACCGCTAAACGGGTTAGTGACAATATTCATTTATTCTTATGTGCCAAAAGCTGTAAGTACTTGTTGGTATTTTTTAAGCATCATGGACTCTTATAAATCACAGTTGGCTTGTTGCACCCGCGATGCAAAAGATATAAAAGTTTGTGTTTTTCACAGAAATAAAGTGCTAACGTTTGGAAACTTTGTAAAAGTAAGTAGAAATCAAAAACAAATTTAAAGCAATTGTTTTTAAAAGTATAATGTTAGTTGAATTGAAATAATCGTTGAATCAAATTGGTTGCACCCGCGATCGTGAAGTTATAATCGCGGGTGCAACTCTTTGACAACTACCGTTATTGTGTTATTTATCATATATTTTATTGTTTTTTTATGCCTTGAATAATAATATATGCTGTGTACGATGGTGATTTGTATTTAATAAGTGTGTTTATATTATATTCCGTCTTTTTCATAGAAACCTCGGCAAAAATGACAGAAGAGCAACGAAAAGAAACTGCTTCGCAGAAATATAGGAGAAATTTAAAAAAAAATCCTGAACTTCATGCAGACCATCTCCGGCGAGAAAGGGCTCGTGATTCAATACGGAGAGAATTAATGAAAAAGAAAATAGATGCAGATGAAGATTTGAAAATACTGGCTAGAATCAGATCAAAAGAAAGAATGCAGGCAACTAGAAAGCGTTGTAATGTAGAACAAATTAAACAAACAGGTACTAGATACATCAGTCCTTGCACATTGGGAAAGGCTGTGGCGAAAGTGAAACGTAATTTACCAGCTAGTCCCACTAAAGCAGTTGAAGTTTTAAAAAAAATAGCTGCTGAATTCCAAGTTGCTGCATCTGACAAAAATGACTCCCCTAAAGCAGTGCCTCGTAAACTGACGGATGAAGTAAAAAAACAGATTTGTGATTTCTATAATAGGGATGATATTAGCAGACAAATGCCTGGGATAAAAGATGTGAAATCAATCAAGTCCAATACGGGAACGAAGTTACGAATCCAGAAGAGAACAATGATTATGAGCATTCGTGAAGCCTTCGAACTTTTCAAAGAAACTTATCCCAAAACATCTGTTGGCAAGACTCTTTTTTATAAAGAGAGACCTGCTCACATTCTGCCTATCAACGATACTCCTCATAATGTTTGCGTGTGTGTAACTCACTCAAATTACATTAATCTTCTTCACGCTATTTCGAAACATGCGACAAATTTACCGAAAACACACCAAGAGCTTCTGAAGCAGATATCATGTAGTGTGGATAATGAAGATTGCATGTCCAACAGTTGCAATGTATGCAAGGAATCCAAAATTTGGGATATCACCCTAGATTCTAATCCCAGTGTTAATTGGAAGGCCTGGATCTTTCAGAATCAGAGACCAAAACAGATCATAATTAGCAAATCTTTCAATGAAAGCCTGGATGAACTACATGACAGCACTGCTAAATTCAAGCTACATTCTTTTGTTAAAAATGTTCAGTCCGATTACTTTCAAAATGCAAGACAAGACCTGACCAGTGAGAAAGCTATTGTACAAATAGACTTTGCCGAGAATTATGCGTTGATTAGTCAAGACGAAATACAATCAGCACATTGGTCTCATGGCCAAGTCACGCTTTTCACGTGCTGTATTTGGACCAGCGACAAAATCCATTCAGTGGTCATAGTAAGTGATGAATTAAGCCACAGTAAATATACTGTACATTGCTTTCTGCAGAAAATATTTGAGTACATCAAGTCGATCACTGATAACATTAAATTTTTGTATATCTTCAGCGATAATTGCGCCGCTCAATTCAAGAATCGGTATGTAATGGCAAGCATGAATGCCCTCAAAGCAGAATATGGATTCACTCATCTCGAATGGAACTTTTTCGCTGCTTCACATGGAAAAGGTGCCGTCGATGGAATCGGTGGAAGTGTCAAAAGATCAGTGTGGACTGCTGTAAAGTCCCGGAGAGCCATCGTCAACAGTGCCCATGAGTTCTATGATTTGGCACGCAATCTCTCAAAAAACATCTTATTTATATTCGTAGCTAAAGAAGAAGTTAAAGAAAAGATGGGCATATTGGGTGATAACTGGGAAGGGCTAAAAAATATACCAGGCATTCAATCAAAACATTTCTTCCAATCTAAGGACGGCGATAGCATTTGCGTGGCGCGAACCTCTCTGTCTCATCTCAAATGCACATTAGTTTTGAAATCTCCGAAAACCACCACTCAAAAGGAAATTGATTGGGACGATAACGTTTTGGAACCCCTTACATATTGCAAAGTGCAGCCTTCAGTATCGGATCAGAATAAATCCTTCATGTCACCTAAAATGAAATTGTGCGTTTCTGATGTTTACAGTGATTCAGACGACGAATCTCCAACAACGTCTCTTCAATCCTCAAAATTACCAGCAGAAGCATGTTCTGAAACTGGTACTGTCTGTCCCACTGCCTTACCAAAAGATATTTGCGCTGGTTTGTACGTGCTCGTACAACTGCTCTGCAAGTCCGGCAAAAAAATTACTCAATATCGCTATGTGGGGGTATGTCAGAGCAATATGGATGAAGATGGAGAAATTAGAGTACAATTTCTGACGACGATTGATGGCAAACGCTTCACTGAAATCGTGAATGACATAGCAGACGTGTAATTTGAAGACATTGTCGCGAAGTTGGAAGCGCCAGAGAAAACAATTGATGGAAATAATATGTTAATAGAATTTTCGGCGAATATTGACGTATTTGAAAAGAAATAAGTACCATAAGTGACATAGAAGTGTACTGATTAGCAATAAAGATTTTTTGAACTCTTATTTCGTTCCTCTATTGGTTTTTATTTATACTTATATTCACTTAAAGTAGACGGGTTGCACCCGCGATAATTTTGTGTTGCACCCGCGATTGCTTCAAAAGTGAAAAATTCACTGTTTATTTTTCTTTTGTAGATATTTTTCTATTTCTTTACTTGATTAGTTTAACGCCTTACGAAATATCAAGGCATAACATAATAAATGTTTCCCAAATAGCAGACTTTTGTGTTTTTGTCTTATGATTTAGAAAGGTCGGGACAACTTCGTTGCACCCGCGATAGCCCTTTGAACCCCCCTCCCGTCTATTTAAATATTTCAATAAAATTCTTATAAACGAATAAAAAGTGAAGATGTTAAAATGTAGCCCTTCCAAGAATAATTTCATTAAAAATGTTTTTTATTTTATACTAAGAAACTTTAGATGCGTCTAAATGTTGCACCCGCGATAATGGAACCACCCCTCCTCTCCCGCTGATAGCATGGCTATCAATATTTTTAAGTTTAATCAAGACTTAGCTCGAATCAGTGCTTGGGCGGCTGAGAACAAACTTTCGTTAAACCCTTCCAAGTCCCAGAGTATTGTTCTTTATAATCGATACGTCGACACGTCCTCTTTGCCGTTGTTGTTTTTAGATAACATCCCCATCGAATATACGGAAGTAGTGACAAATTTGGGGATGCATGTTGACTCTAGGTTATCCTGGCATAAGCATATTGATATTACGGTTTCAAAAGTTTACCAAGGATTAAGAACACTTTGGCGTCATGCGAGGTACACACCACGCCAACTCCGTCAACGTCTGGTCCAAGTGTTGCTTGTTCCAATAATCACATATGGTGACTGTGTGTATTGCAATTTGGATTCCTCATGTAGGAGAAAGCTCAATGTCGCATTTAATGCTTGTGCTCGGTATATATTCGGTCTACGGAGGTATGATCACATATCTGTCTTTTCTCGACAAGTTTTGGGTTGTGATTTGAATAGTTATCTTAATCTAAGAATATGCATAATGATATATAAAATTTTAAATAATATGGCTCCGGTTTACCTCAAGGATTTCGTTGAACTTCTGTCATCTCGTCGAACCCAATTATTACTATTACCAAGGTTTTATACACTGTTTAGCACTCGCGCCTTTTTCATTCATGGCGTAAGAATTTGGAATACTCTTCCTTTGGGAGCTTGAGGGATTTCAGGATGGGGGCTTTGGATTATTTTGCTCAATGCTGACAATAATTAGGTTCACTTATTTTTATAATATTTGTAGATGCATAATTTGTTCTTTATTTCTCTCTTTTTTTTCTTCTTTTTTTTCTTTTCTCTTTTCAATTTTTTTTTTTTTAGTTTAGTTTAGTACTAGATATATATACACTCTCTTCTATTTGATAGCTTATTTTTGCTTTGCCATAATACCTTTATTTATTATGTAATTTGTTTTTTTTACTAGGGGTATGCACACATCTATGAGCTTTGTGTCTCAACTGTGCTTTTTAAAAATGAATAAATAAATAAATAAATAAATAAAATCAGTAACCTAAACAACCGATCGCTAAGCTTTCCCGGCACAACATCTCGCTCCGATCTCCGACCGGCGATTGTTCAAGGGTGTGTTCCCAAGGCGTCGTCGAAGTGGTGACGTTGTCGATTTCATTTCCTAACTTGCTAACAGCCGTATACAGGATTGGATTCCAACAGGTATATCACCCACCATTGACGGGGCAATAGGAGGGCTTCGCGATATCCTATAGTTTACCAGTGAAACTGGCTGGATGCCCTCTTAGGGCTACCAGGAATAACGTGACAGTAGATAGATGACGCTTCTAGAATGGATATCACTGCCTGATGTCTTTGGCGTGATAGACTCCTAAGGGTTTCCCCTGCAGATCTTCAAGCTCGTATAAGGAGTTTCCTTTCTTGGCTCTAACCCGACACTTGACAAATTTTCGTCCCAGTTTAGCACTAGTCTGCTGTTGGAAATTGCTTTGAGAAAAATTCCGTCTGAATACCTCTTGACCCACTCTGAAATCAACAGGCTTCGCCCTGAGATTATAAGCTCTTGAACCCTGTTCGAACGCATTGTGTAGGTTGTCCTGCACTCTCGCACGGATCAATCTCATTTTGTCTTCAGCATCTACTCTCAGAGGCTCGTTAAGAGTCCCAAGGCTCCTCAAGATGGAATAGGAGCTGCCATGTTCAATCATTTGCTGACCGAAAAGTGTTCGATAAGGAGAGAAATCAGTTGCTTGGTGGAAAGACCCCCTGATGGAACTAGCTGTCTGGCTCAGCTTCTCATTCCATTTGGTGTGTTTCTTCCGAATATATGCTCTAATCCCTGACAATAGAGACCTGTTTACTCGCTCTGAAGCAGCACCCCACCAATGCCTTGTTGGCTCGCATCGCACTGTATAACGAACGGCTTGGTGAAATCTGGACTCACCAACAACGGAGCAGAGGTAAGTTTTTGTTCCAACAAATAAAGAGACGTCTGGGCTTCAGGTGTCCACTTGAACTGACTAGGGTTTTTCAAAGTGTCAGTTATGGAGGCAGTTAAATCCGCATAGTTCGGGATGAACCGTCTATACCGTCCTGCCATACCTAGTAGGCGTCGGGCTTGCCGAACAGTTTTAGGTGACGGATAGTCAACTATGGCTGAAATCTTGTCGGGGTCAGTTCTTATACCTCCTTTTCCGACAATGAAACCCAAGTATTTGGTCTCCTTGATACAAAACTTACTCTTCTCGACGTTGATAGTGAGGCCAGCTTTCCTCAAACAATCCGCTACACGGGATAGCAATGTGAGATGGGTGTCGAAGTCTGAAGACAGAATTAATAAATCATCCCAGTAGACGAGAACATTTTCACGAAGATCGAGAGGAATGACTTTATCCATGAGGCGGCACATCGTTTGTGGAGCGTTGTGTTGTATACAACATCAGACCCTAAAACAACCAAAAATTACCTACAAACCCTATAACCATTAAAAGAAATTCAAGAAAATTAAAATCAAATCATAAAAGGGCTCAATAAGCTGATCACATTTTTAACAACGTGACCAGCTTATCTTTTCACAAGCGAAAGAAGTTGCATCAGCAATTTCTTCGCATAGCCCACTCGAAAAGACCACAAATAAAGTCGAATTCAATGACAAATTTTACCCTCAGTAAGATTTGTCAGCAAAAAATGAAAATTCAAGTGCGCAACAAAGTAGCACGGCAATAAAGCGACGGAGTGGTGCTTGATATTTATGAAAAGATCGGATTTTACCTCCGTCCGGCGAGAAATTCTTGGGGGATGATTAAACACGCCCAACGATAAATAATTTTCTCAGGATAGGAATGCTAATTATGCATTTTCCTATCCTGACTGTCGAGACTTAATTGATGAAAAATTAAAAGTCGAAAGTAGAGTTGGTTTTGTAACGTCGACCTGATCGCCTCGTAAAAAGGATTATCGCCAAGTTAATAAAGAAGTATTATCGTCGGACTTAAGTAAAATTGTTTTGCCGGAAGTTAATAAAAAGTATTTTCGTTGGATTTAAGTAAAAATATCCTGTCCAAGTTAGTAAAAACTATTTTCGCCGGACTTAAGTAAAAAATATTTTGTCAGAACTCGAGTAAAACGTATTTCGTCGGAACTAAAAAAAAAAGGTATTTCGTCGGATTGAATAAGGAATACCTCGTCGGAGTAAAAGGGAGTTATTTTTGTAAACTCACGTTGATCGCCTCGCGAATATTTATTCATTGATCATTAACAAAAAGAATGTGACTGGTTTATGGTTCTAACCCGGTGGAATTTCGGTTACCAGATACAAACTGCTGGTTTAGTGAATTAACAAAGGGAATTTAGATTAAGTGAGCACTGTGGAGTAATAACCAAAAGTGGAATACCATTCAAGATTCCTGAATAAAACTATAGAGGTACACGTGTGGAATAATTGAAGTGTGTTTTATTTTACGGAAAGCCCTCGCCCCGCAACTACAAAAATACGTACACGGCTTGAGGTGTGACTACTACAGGAATCGGTGGAAAAGTGATGAAGTTGGAAGGTGCCCCGTTAATACGCAACAAAAATTGGCGCAGCCGGTAGGATTAAGGTAGCTTGATTTCGCTAAATAATCAAAAGCTTAAATTCCTTGATCCTGCGAACAAAAAGGGGAACCTTTGACGACGCTATTCAAGCCAAGTCACCCCCAACACTCGGGTAGATTTCATATGTAGGCGCCTCTGCTCCAGGACTCCAAGACTACAAAAAGGCAACCAGAAGGATGAATACGAAATCCCGAAATAGCCGAGAAAACAGCAGTCAGCTCGCTCATGAGACGACTTCGATCCAGAGTTGAAGGGAAATTCGAAGGCGGCTTTCATAGCCCCCCTTTCAACTGACACCAGGGGAAGTTAAGACGGCTCCAGGCCCCCCGGCAGCAAATAGATCAGACGACAGCGAACAAAAGTACTCAGAGGGAATACGAAGATGGTTAAGGAAACCCCGCTCCAAACTACATCAAAGGGAAATAAGAAGGCCGGAGTCTCCCTTTCAACCGACAATTCATGTCAGAAGACAACAGCTCTAATCCAATCCAACAGGAACCAGAAGCAGCAAAGAGGACAAATCCTCCACCTTTAGCCGACGGGGGATCAACCCCAGGTGCCAATACTACGCACCTCCGGAAAGGTACATCATCAGCTGCAGATCAGCAACCAACACCAACTCCAACAGGACCTCGACTCCGTAGTGGACCGGTATTGTCAGGTCCAAATTGCCAAGTAAATCTTAATAATTTTTTACAAAAATTGTACACAAGGGCACGGGATTCGGACAAGCTCACAATTACTCACAGGCTTTAGACAAAAAATTAAGTAAAGAACGCGAGATCAGATTTGCTTCAATAAAAGAAGTAAAAGAGAATACAGTTCCGTTCATAAAGGAACTCGAACAGCTGTCCGAACCCTCGCGCTCACGTGATTTAGATTTAAATAAAGATACCAGTGATAGATTTAGTGATAGTGGTAGTGATAGTGACAGCAATAGTGAAGTGCCAGACCCTACACCAGAGGACCTTTTAATAGATTGGCTGGAATAATCCTTAACGGAAACCAGTCCAGAAGGTAGCCCCATTAGTCCACCTAATTTTAAATATTCACCCAAGAGGCTACAAAATATGGTGGACTACGCCAAAGTCGCAAAACTGACAGCTCAGCTCGTCCCCTTATTTTCGGGTGAAAACACCCAACAAATGGGACGTGAGCTACAGACCTTCATCGGCTGCTGCAAGTAAACTATGCAGTGCCTTGACGATGAAGAAAAGGTGGCTTTCCTTCAGGCTCTCCCCACAAGACTAAGAGGTGATGCATATCAGCTATTTGCTTCAGACGTCCCTACTTCATTTCCTGAGGTAGGGGAACGTTTGAACAGAACATACCTTCCCCGTGAGACTTATCAGGAATTGGTGAACAGATTGATCACCACACGAGAGAACCCATTGGAATCTCTCACTGCTTTTGCAACAAGGTTGAAGCAGCTGTTGACGATTTGCAATGAGGCTGCGACACAAAAGTATGCAGCTGAGACAGTCCCGGCTGTGAAAACACAGCTGATGGACTTCGCCAAAAATGCTCTCAAAAGTGGAGTAACTAATCCACATTTGTGTCAATATTTACTTACGCAGGGAGAAGGCGATATAGAAGCTCTCATACAAAAAGCCCTGGACATGGAGAAACTACAGCAAGGTGCTACATTCGTCCAGAGTCCTCTGGCACAAGCTCCTCCAGTGGCTCCAGTAGACCCAGAACTACGAGTGAGAGCGTTCTACAGATCTCCGTATTATCAAATGCCATCAACATGTTCGTATCACTTCGAGCACCGAACCCAAACCATTTCTCATGCCACACAAACAACACAATATCACAGCCACACCACCGAGTACCTGTACACTTTGAAACTAAAAGATCGGACACAGATGCACTGGTCCGTAACATCACGTGTAGCTACTGTCAGCGAAAGGGTCACACATATACAGATTGCCTAAAGCGCAAAAGCACCCCTTTCTGCTCGAACTGCAAAATATATGGATACGACGTTCGTGAGTGCAGAACAAATAGACAGACACACCAGGACTTAACTCAGTCTCAACAAAATGCTCCTCAACGCCTCCCCAGCAGACAACCAACAGAACAGCATAAGACAAAAGGTCTCCAAGTCTTTAACATAAGACTCAAGTGTAATTTTTGTGGTCGCCGTGGACACGCAGATGAAAACTGCAGGCAAAAGAAAAAGTGGGAAGTGCAGAGCCAGGGAAACGACGTGCAGTCGACCCCCCGGCTCGACTATAAACCCAACTAAAAGTTCAAAAGGGTCACCTCAAGCCTTAACGGTCAAATAAAACTAGTAGTGGACACTGGCGCTGAGGTCAGTATTATTAAGAAGAAAGCGATTAAAGACCTCAAAATATTTAATTCAAGTGGGGCATGCACTATACAGACCCCTTTTGGAACCGGATAGACACTGGGAAATTGCAAGGGCAACTTCAATTTTAAAAATAAAATTCCCTGCAAATTTCAGGTAGTACAAAACCTGCCAGGTCTTTCCGATGACGGCCTATTAGGAAATGATTTCTTATCAAATCATTGTAATGTTGAAGGCCCAAATAATGCACTTAAGTTTCCTTGCACGGAAATCAATTCCGAAGAGTTTACTGTGCCCTTGTCATACAAAACGGACAAGCTGTACTCCAGAAAAGCAGTCGATGTGAGATCACTGGCAGAAAAGATGGAACCTAAACAGGTTAAGCTATCTACATGCAGTGTCTCCAAGGCATCTCAAAAGAGAAATGCTGGCTGCCAGGTTCAACAAGAGCCGACGGAGTGCGAAAAGAGCTGTTTGGGTGATCCAGAAACCAGCGAAATGAGGCAGCATCTGGTTACTTTAGAGGGACCAATATGCATACCTGATAGGTCACAAATGATCACCACAGTCCCGTTGCGAGTGAAGGATGAAATGCTCTGTCTATCAAAAGAGATAGGCGATGGAGTCTTCCTGGCCAACAGTTTACTCCCTACTGGGAAAGAAACAGTGCTAGTTGCCATACTCAACATTAACAACTTCCAAGTAGTCATCAACAGTTTATTATTACAACTGCTCCCCATACATGAGTACGCCGTCATCCCAACAGGAGAACACACTGATACACAACACGTTCGCAAGCCGAATAAATCACAAGCGAGTAACACAAACACCAGTGAGCTTCTCAAGGCGGAACAGAAGTCAAGCAAGACTTCCTTCTCAAAAATACCTAGATATAAGTTACTAACGCGGCCCAAGAGCCCTATACAAGACGCGTGCGAGCTCAGTAAGACCCGGTTGGAGGCCACAATGACTCCACCGTCTAATAAAATAAGTTATAAAAATTTTACATGGCCCCAGAGTCAAATCAGAGATGCGAGCGGGCTCCAGGAGCCGACAAGCAAACTGCAGCTGACTCCTCCATCCAATATACTTAGATTTAAGATAATTACAAGCCATAAGAGCCCAAGTAAAGACGCGTGTGATATCAAAAGGACTTGTTCAAAGGCAAAGCCGACTCCACCACATAAAAAAGTTAATATTAAGAACCAAATGAGACCCCGAGTGCGAGATCCGTAAGACCTCATTAAAGGCAATGTTGGCTCCACCATCAAATATAGTTAGGGATACCAATTTCTCACGGCCCATAAACCAAAGTGTCAGTGCGTGCGAGTACCCGGACCAATCGAAAGTACCTGTAAAACATGGTACTCCACCATTAAAACTGCAGGAAGCCCATTCCCTGCCATCTAGTAATGTAAGTAAACCAGAAAGTAAGTACACAACTACACAAAATGAGGAAAGAAACGCAAGCTTTTCGGAAAATACAGCTATCTTACGGCACGTAAGACACTTATTTCCGGATCATGAAGATCCCACACATACTCCGCGAGTCAACAGGCTAGACCAAGAGCTCAGCCTAGACCCAAATCTAAATGCGGAAGTAAAAGCTTCGATATCCGAACTCTGTTATGAGTACAATGTTATCTTTTACCTTAAAGGTGATAAGCTTACATATACAAACGCTATCACCCATAACATTCCATTAATACAAGATCAGGCCCCAATAAACCAAAAGGCCTATCGATTACCAGAGACCCAGAGACAGGTAATAAATGAGCAAATGCGACAAATGTCCGACAACGGGTTAGTCCAAACTAGCAAAAGCCCTTGGAATTCACCCTTATTAGTAGTCCCCAAAAAGGCGGGACCCGATGGTGAAAAAAGGTGGCGCGTCGTTGTCGATTTTCGCAAATTAAAAGAAAAGACAATTGGCGACGCATTTCCGCTACCCCAAATCGAGGATGTTCTTGACCAACTAGGTCATGCCAGGTAGTTTACCACTCTCGATTTGGCCAACGGCTATCACCAAGTCTTAGTCAACAAAAAAGATCGACACTACGGCACTACGAGTTTAAGCGTATGCCATTCGGACTCAAAGGAGCTCCCGCTACATTCCAACGCCTCATGAACTTCGTTCTGACGGGCCTACAAGGCCTCGAATGTTTCGTTTATCTTGTCGACATCCGTCATTTATGGTAAAAACCTAAATGACCACAATGATAAACTTCGCAAAGTCTTCGATAAATTGAGGGAGAACAACCTCAAACTGCAGCCAGAGAAGTGCCAGTTCTTGAGACGTGAAGTTGTTTACCTAGGGCACAAATGCTCTAGCGAAGGTGCATTACTAGACCCCAGCAAAACGGCCTGCGTCCAAACATTCCCTGTTCCCAGAACAGTACGGCAAGTTCAGTCCTTTTTAGGACTCGCCAATACTATAGGAAGTTCATTCCGGACTTCTCAAAAATCGTTCGTCCAATTACGAATTTACTCCGCAAGGATGTAAAATTCACTTGGACCGAGAAATGCCAAGAAGCATTTCAAAGCATTAAAAATGCTCTAATTTCACCACCACTTTTAATCTATCCAGATTTTTGTAAACTATTCAATCTTACAACGGATGCCAGCAACGAAGCATTAGGCGCTGTGCTTTCCCAAGGAGAAGTGGGAAAAGACCAGCATATCGCCTATGCAAGCCGAACGCTGAACAAAGCCGAGCGAAATTACTCCACTATTGAAAAGGAGTTATTGGCTATAGTCTGGGCCACGAGGAATTTCCGATGCTACCTTCAAGGCAGGAAATTCACGGTCTATACTGACCACGAGCCTCTCAAAGTTGTCTTTAATGTTAAAGACCCGACTTCCCGTTGGGTAAGATTTCACCACAAATAATCAGAAATCGATTATACCATCGAATACAAACCAGGGAAGTATAATACCAAGGCGGATGCATTAAGCCGCATTCCACAAGTATTAAACGAAGACTATACAGGCAACACCTTAACGGTACAAGCCCAAGTCCACCACACTATGGACTCTGATGTGGAGGAAAATAATCCCCCAAATAAAAAGAAAACCAAGAAACCCGCTCATTGATTCGTCTTGACCAGAGCTCAAAAACAGAAAGCCCAAGAGGCCAATATCAGCTCCAGCGCTGAAACACAGCCCACGGCAGCGGAAAACACAGAAAACAAACTCCCAGAGGCGGAAATACAACCCTCTGCTACGCTTGAGCAAGATACAAGTCCAGTCAAGGCACCTGAGATAATCACGAGGCCCAAGGAAGTTCAAACAATCCTAAAGGATTACCACGACTCCCCTTTCGGCAGCCATCAGGGTGTCATTAAGACTTATAAAAGAATTAGACGCAAGTATTGGTGGAGACACATGCTTAGCGATATAAAGAAATACGTAAAAAAATGCAGTAAGTGCCAAACAATGAAAGCATCTCCACAATTCAAGATGCCCATGGTAATAACGGACATCTCAGAGCAACCTTTCGACAAGGTGTACCTCGATATAGTAGGTCCACTAGAAGAGACCATATCAGGTAATAAATATATCTTAACTTTTCAAGGTAACCTTACCAAATTTGTCGACTGGTATGCCATACCTAATGGAGAAGCAGTAACGGTGGCGCAAATCTTTTTCAATGAGATTGTCACGCGCTATCGCATTCCAAAGAGAATAGTCACCGATCAGGGAACTAATTTCCTGAGTGAGCTATTCAAGAAGGTCTGCAAACTGCTAAAGGTAAAGAAGTTACAGACTTCCGCATACCATCCACAGTCTAATGGAGCACTAGAGCGTGCCCATAGACCATTAATCGAATATCTGCGTACAATCGTAGATGAAAATCCTAAAACATGGGATCAATTCCTACGAACCGCCGCATTCGTGTACAACAACAGTGTACACGAGGGTACTAAATTAACCCCGATAGATTGCCTTTACGGCTTCACAGCGGATGTCCCATCTAATCTAAAACGGGATCCTGAACCCGTATATAACCACGAAAGTTATTACTACATGCTAAAATACAGACTACAAAAATCGTATGCCACGGCTCGTAAAAATCTCTTAGCCAGCAAACAACGCTCGATGGCATATTACGACAAAACAGTCAGGCCTCTCACTTTCCACTTAGGAGACAAAATCCTCCTCAAAAATGAGAGTAGGAAACATAAACTGTCTCAAATCTGGGTTGGTCCCTACCTGGTAATCAAAGTTCCTAGTTCAACAAATACCACTATAAAAATAGGCAAGGGACAGGTTGTAGTACACAACAATCGTTTGAAACCCTATTACGAATAGTCTCACATGCTGCAAATATCTGTACAACACCCGTTTCCATACATATAATCATCCATCATAACTAATTAAATAACGAAAGATATTTAACTACTTTTCACCCCACCTGAATTTTAAATTGAATACACAAAATAAACACACTAAAAATACATGTACATGCGTTATTACTTATAACTAAATGTAAATAAAAAATTGAAAATAGTATAACAAGTAAATCTTTACATTTTAGTAGCTATGAGTAAATTAAACATTCTACCAGTAAAATATTTTTTTGAAAAAGTACAATGCTCATCGACTTAAGAGCTCATAGAAAAGTTAATGAAGTTTAGCATGTTGTAACTTACACCCCCCCCCCCCCCATACCTTGTTTTGGTAGTTACGAGCGAATTAAATATTTTTTTTCATTTCTCTCCAGTACAATTTTGGTGAAAAAGTACAATCCTCTTAACACTAAAAACCCTACTATAAATTTACGAGATTCAACATGAATTTTTTTTGTTTCTCTGATTCCGTTCTATCGCGTCTTCCTTTTAGCAAGTAAGCTCCCAATAGACAAACTATCAACCGTCCAATTAAGCAATACTATATCTAAATATTATATGCGATTTAGTATGATTACCTGACTAATGAAGCCTATCCTTCATTTTCTGCAGACCATGAAGCACTTATTTATGTTAACATGCTGTCTCCATCTGCCAATGGGACAAATACCAGCGGATCCCTACACCATAAGGCCCCTAAACAACACGGGAATACTGTATGAAGATCTGGGAAAACTAAGAGTATACCACAGCGCATGGAATGTTTAACGGAAATCAATCTGATGGAACTGGACAACCAAACGCTTATGGCAGAACAGGCGGAACATTTAGGATACCGGCTATGCTCAAATCGTTCTCAAACGGATAACCTATGCCTGGTTCAACAAAAACACGTTCATTCACTCTTGGAAAATATCAAGACAAGAACAAGTGTCATTCGGGAAGTGGTTCCACTATGAAGATCAACAAGATCTATCTTCGATGGAATAGGGAATGCAATGCACTACCTATTCGGGACCATGGACAGCACTAATGAACAAGAGGTATATAGTCGACTCGAGGAGCTCGAAACAAATAGAAAAGCACTAGCCGACCTGGAAAGACAACAGACCAGTGTAGTCAAAACTACACTGTAGCAGATCCAAAAGCCGTTGACATACCTACAGGAAAGACAGCGTCAAATAACTCACCAGGTAAATACCATGCAAAATATCACCGATGAATTGCTGATGAGACAACTGAGGCAGGAAATAATCTCTAGCCTCACTTTGCAAATTGTAGAGATTGAGTATAGGCAGCAAGCCTTACTGGATATAATAGTTGCCAGCAAAAATCATCAACTGCACCCGCTAGTGGTGTCTCCCAAAAAGTTACTAGAAACATACCACAAATCCCATGCTACTTGTCTAGATGCACAAAACTGTCTATCTCTATTATATCAGACAGCCGAGACAAAAGCACATCTAGTCCAAGACAAATTAGTCATTCGAATATAACTTCCGATTTTCAATCTACCACAAATGAAGTTGTATCGAATACACAGTTTCCCCATATACGTTAATAAAAACAATATTTGGTACCTGAAATAGAGTACTCGCACACCAAGTACAGACACAGGATATTCTATTGTTAAAACCACGAACTCTTAGGACCTTTAAAAAGATCACCCAAAACTCAGAGGAGGACACTTTGATCGCTAAGCTCGGCATTCCCATAACAAAGGCTACGATGTCTAAGGAATGCGTAGTGAAAATGCTCTTTAATCCATTAAAGGAAGAGCCTCAGTGTCAATTCAGAGCACAAATACCTCCCAGAGACCTACTTATTAAACTAAGTAAACCAAATTCTTGGATATTCTCATTGATAGAGCCAACCATTGTACACCTTCAATGTACCCAACAATTCCTAACTTCGAAAATAGAAGTCCAAGGGATAATAACTATCAACCATCCCTGCCAATTACAAGTGGGATCGCAAATCCTACACTATGAGGCAGAGAATATCCAAAAATTAAGTCTCAGACAACCTAATTATTTCCCAAATACGGCCTCACTAGAAAGAATAGTGAACCAATTTCTGAACATAACTAATGAGTCAGAAATACAAAATATTAAAACAGAACTATATTCAGGAGATGATACAAATAATCTTATCCTGAAAGGTACCCAGTCATTAAAAGAGCTGGACAAAAAATTAATAAACATAACGCCTCACTTAAGTCACCACCCTACACATGTACTAGCAACAACTTCAGTTTCCCTAACTGGTGTTGTCATCACATGTATGGTACTATACTTCCTCGCCAAATGGCCAGTCCCATTTATTAAAAATTACCGCTTACGCAAATCTGAAAGAAACCCAGAGGCGGAGGGACAAATCGGAATAATCGAACCTATCCCTCTCGAAAGGACACGCACCCTACCACCCACAAGGTCGGTGCAAGTGGTATATATATATATATATATATATTTCCACTTCGTAAGGTCACTCGTTCTACGTAAAAGGTCACTATCTAACAACCACTAACCGACACTTAAAATAGATAGAAACAAGGCACTATAGTAATTGGAAAAACATAAAATATAATGAAAATCCCAATAGGAGAGAGAATAAAAAAAAAAAGAACAACGAAAAACAAAATAAATAAATAAATATAGACAGAACAAATACAAACAAATAATTATAATAAATTATAAAAAAAAAACAATTTTTTTTTTTTATTATATGATTATTATTAGTAAGTAAAGGTAAGATAAATTATAACCAGCTGTAGAATAGGGTATACTATAACCCTAATTAAGCAAAGGAATGTTTTTTATTTAAGGACAGTGTATAGCTCCTAGCATATTATAGATATGGTGTCAAAAGCACATACGTATATACATAGCTACAGAAATTTTTATAAAACAAAATATATATATAGATATTGCTCTCACTAGAGAATTAGTAATAAATCATAGAAATAATAACAAAATATATTAATCGAATAATATTAAGCTAACAACACTAATCTAGTATAAAACAAAAACGTAACAAAAACTAACACTAGGTTAGACATTATATACGAATATTATTAAATTAGTTTTTTTTATTACATAATAATACATAATATGACAAAAAAAATGTTCATGTAAAATACGGCATGGTAATAAGTAATTGAAACGACCAAGTTTTCGCAAAGGGTTAGAACCATACCAAGCCCAAAAAATTTGCCTATCTTTTTCACATAAAATACGGTACAACAAAGTAATTAAAACAAGCATTGAGTCTAACTAACACCTCGCAAAAATGGGAACGGGGTAAGAAAAATCAAAACACGGAACGTTCCAATTGTAATTTTTTTTATTATTATTTAGATTAAGCACACAAGACAAAATAAGAAACAAAATTTGTTAAAAAAAAAACCACATCGGTGACTAACTACTCTTCGTCCTCCAAGTCAGACCAATCAACAGCGGCCGGGTACAGGGCAGGGGTGGCGGTGAACTCCCTCGCCAAACTCGTCGCCGGCGAATCGAAACAGCTGTGACAACAGGTACACAACCCACAAACACCTACAAGTGTAAATACGCCGCCTAAAAAATCAAAAGAAAAAAAAGGGGGGGGGGAATTATAAAAAAAAATCTTTTTACAGAGAAACTTACCTGCAGCTACGTTGGATTGCCCTCGATGGGGAAACAGGGGCTGCAACATTCGATAATATCTGCCAGGTGTAGCCTCGGCACCCCAGACAGTACGGGGTCGCTCCCCATCTATGCGTAAAATCAAACGCACTGGACCACTCCATCCAGGGGTCACACGCAAAACATATAATGAATAAAACGTAGAAGTCAACCCCGCAGGACTGCGCCAAGGCTCCTGAGCTAAAGTCACAGTGAACGACATCACGAAGGAAGTAAGGACAGTCAATGACTAGAGAAGTAACTAGAATGAAGTTTTCCAATATATTCAAGGAGGCCAGTTGGCGATCTGATCATGCAAAAGTTTACCTCAAGGAAAAGGGAAAAACGGCTAGAAAAACCCGACCATAATAATAATAAAAAAAAGGGAAAACCCAATAAGTCAATCAACTAACACATGGGAACCATTTTCTATTGTTATTTTTATGAGAGCTATTCCTCTCCAAAGAATAGCTCTCTTCCTCACAGGGGGAAGGTATGTTGTATACACAACATCAGACCCTAATACAACCAAAAATTACCTAAAAACCCTAAAACCATTAAAAGAAATTCAAGAAAATTAAAATCAAATTATAAAAGGGCTCAATAAGCTAATCACATTTCTAACAACGTGACCAGCTTATCTTTTCACAAGCGAAAGAAGTTGCATCAGCAATTTCTTCGCATAGCCCACTCGAAAAGACCACAAATAAAGTCGAATTCAATGACAAATTTTACCCTCACTAAGATTTGTCAGCAAAAAATGAAAATTCAAGTGCGCAACAAAGTAGCACGGCAATAAAGCGACGGAGTGGTGCTCGATATTTATGAAAAGATCGGATTTTACCTCCGTCCGGCGAGAAATTCTTGGGGGATGATTAAACATGCCCAACGATAAATAATTTTCTCAGGATAGGAATGCTAATTAAGCATTTTCCTATCCTTACTGTCGAGACTTAATTGATGAAAAATTAAAAGTCGAAAGTAGAGTTGGTTTTGTAACGTCGACCTGATCGCCTCGTAAAAAGGATTATCGCCTAATAAAAAAGTATTATCGTCGGACTTCAGTAAAATTGTTTTGCCGGAAGTTAATAAAAAGTATTTTCGTCGGATTTAGGTAAAAATATTCTGTCGAAGTTAGTAAAAACTATTTTCGCCGGACTTAAGTAAAAAATATTTTGTCAGAACTCTAGTAAAACGTATTTCGTCTGAACTAAAAAAAAGGTATTTCGTCGGATTGAATAAGGAATACCTCGTCGGAGTAAAAGGGAGTTATTTTTGTAAACTCTCGTTGATCGCCTCGCGAATATTTATTCATTGATCATTAACAAAAAGAATGTGACTGGTTTATGGTTCTAACCCGGTGGAATTTCGGTTACCAGATACAAACTGCTGGTTTAGTGAATTAACAAAGGGAATTTAGATTAAGTGAGCACTGTGGAGTAATAACCAAAAGTGGAATACCATTCAAGATTCCTGAATAAAACTATAGAGGTACACGTGTGGAATAATTGAAGTGTGTTTTATTTTACGGAAAGCCCTCGCCCCGCAACTACAAAAATACGTACACGGCTTGAGGTGTGACTACTACAGGAATCGGTGGAAAAGTGGTGAAGTTGGAAGGTGCCCCGTTAATACGCAACAGTCGCATAGGCCGAATGGCATCACCGTGTACTGATAGAGAGGATGACCAGGTACAGTAAAAGCGGGTTTCTCTCTGGAATCAGCGTCTAGTGGGATCTGCCAGAATGCGTCTTTCAGGTCCAGGCTCGTAATATAGTTTGCCGGAGGAAGTCGACTCAGAAGTGCATCTATCTGCGGTAGCGGATAGGCATCCTTCTGCGTAACAGAGTTGACCTTCCTGGCGTCAAAACAAAGCCGAACCTTTCCAGGCTTCCTCACCAGAACAACTGGAGAGCTCCAAGGACTCTGGCTCTCCTCTGTCACACCCATTGAAAGCATTCGCTCTAATTCGGCATCCATCAAACTTTGTACTGCCGGCGATATCAGGTAAAATCTTGTTACTGACCAAAGATGTTTTTCCCAGGCCCAAAGAGGCGAAAGAAGGGAAAAGCTGTTTAGTAGGTTCTAGACGCTGTTGATCTAGACTGGAAAGAACGTGACGGTCGGTGTCAGGAGTAGCTAGTAAACTTGGTGTCACTTCTGCAACTATACCTAGGACATCTGGAGCCAACCCAAATAGACGTCAGAAGTCTATTCCTAGATATAGTGCCTGTGTGAGCCCAGGAACCACGTAAAAACGAACGTTTTGGGTCCTACCACGGAAAGTGATGTCCAAGTTCACATGACCATGCACAGTCGTCATGGCACCATTCGCTACTTGAACCTGTGTCCAATACCTCTTCCATTCAACCTCTGCTTCTGCAAGCTTCTCTAGAGCTCCCTGGCCTAGAATAATGACAGTGGTACCAGTATCAAGTAATGCAGCCGCAGTTCGCCCGAGTAGTCTTACTTCGGCATACGGTCGAATGTCGTCTGGCATCGACACGGAAATCTGTGCCAGTTTTTTCCTTTCCAGTGTCATCCGTCGACAGTATTCCCGCCAACGAACGGTTGATCTTCTCTTCTTCGGTCTACAATCCAGGTCAGGATATATAATTTCAGCTAACTCCGCCACTGAGGAGAAGATGCGGCCACTTACTGCATTATATTTCTGCAGACGCGTATGATACGGCGTCAGCAGATGTACAACAGGCTCACGTTAAAGTCCCCCCGCCCCACCCACCAAGAGCCAACTCCACACATAAAAATCTCCAGGCCGCTCCCCCTCTGAGGTCAGAAATATTGATGCAAGCAAGCGACGTGAATGTGTGCATGAAAAATGTTTGAGTTCCCACAGAAATCTGGGAAGAGTCGGGTTGGAGAAGCTAAAGACTGAAAATGATACTAGAGATTCTTCAGCCAGGCAGTTAGCAGTATGCCAACTCCTGATTACTGAAGGTCTCCAGCATCACTTCCATCCACCAACAACTCTTTCCTTCCTCCTCACCTGATTGTCATGTCTAACCAACCTTCCAACCGGGCAGAGTCATGAATCTGGTCAACTAGTTAGCTGAAAGCCAAAAAGTCGTCTCACAGATTCACAACTCTGTCCAGCCAGTTGGCCAACAGAGACATGTCTCCGTGAGACCTCATTCAAAAAATTTGTGTGAGGCCACCTACCATTTCCATGGCAGAAGGCTAGCGGGAAAGATCACTAAAAAAAACAAAATCAGAAAAATTCAAAAACTTTCAACAATTTTACGTTACTGTACTCTAATCAACAAATCAAAAATATCAAACACTTTCAAAAGACTTTAAAAACTATTAAAAACTTTACTTTACTTTACTGAAAAATCCAAATAACAAACAATTAGACTCAGGTCCACGTATAACTTCCACTGGATGTGAGACCTGAGGTCGATCAACTAGCAGACACGAGATGATCGTCTCACTCTAAGTCTCAGTCCCCAGCAAAATTTATACTTAGACCACCGAAGTCTAACTGAGGTGGCCCCACGTTGGGCGTCATTTTTGTTATGGAACTATGTTGAGTGACTGGCTTGGACGTAAAGTCCAGACTGCCAGCATGAGCTGACAGATCACTCGACGGACAGCGTTGTGTTACATGCCTAAAAACATACCTGGAAAAGGGTATTTAAATAAAAAATTTGAATAAATATATTCCTATAAGCTAATCATGCTTAAAAACATGATTGGCTTATCACACAAATAGGTGAAGAAAATTGCATCAGCAATTTTCTTCACATTCCACACATTTCTTAAAATATTCCCATAAAACGACTTGGGAAAAAAAAAGTTTCAGTTTTCAACCAAGTCGTTTTAATAAAAAGAATTATCACGACAAATTTTGCGTTCAGCAAAATTTGTCAGTACAAATATTAAGTTGAAAAGTAAAAGAAAAGACAAATCGTACCTTCAGTACGATTTGTCGTGAAAATTGCAATATGTATGTACGAACGTACATTCATATCACAAAAAAGCTTTCGCGATAAGAAGAGCGCGCCGCGAAAATACATTGTATGTATACGCGTGCGGCAATTCTAATCATCGTGACGGTGGCTGATGTTTATAAAAGCATCAAATTTTAAGCCTCCGTCCAACGAAAAATATTCTGGACTTGTTTAATCAAGTCCAGAATAAATGAAAATTTTCTCAGGGTGAACATGCAACTATGCATTTTTTACCCTGAACGAAGGCTCTTGATCGCAACAAAAGTGATCAAGAGCCGAGTTCTGATTTAAACTTTCTACGCGGCGGTTAAGCATTAAAATTTGAAAAAGAGTTTGGATTTTAAAAATTGGTTCGGCGCGGTCGTGGTGAGGTAAAATATTAAAAAAAAAAAACAAATAAATAATAAAGAAAAAGATATATTTTCAATTGAGAAAAGTTATAGAAATAAATAATAAAGAAAAAGATATAATTTCACTTGAGAAAAGTTGTAAAAACCGAGATGAGAACGAAAATTGTTTTGTGATTGTAAAAATAGTGAAAAGATTGTGACAAAAAAAAAAAGAAATAAAAAGTGTTGTGTTTAATTTTGCACACAGAAAAGCTAGATTGTTTTGATTCCCGCAACACAAGGTAGCAAAGGAGCACTGGATACGGCTCCCGCTTGCCCCCACGAGCAGGTACTTAGCAAGTTGGTACAAAAATATAACAATTGGCGCAGCCGGTAGGATAGAGGAAGCCTACTTTAAACAAACGAAGTATAAGCGCTCGAAAACCCTCTATCCTACGAATCAAAAAGGAGTTTAGGACAAGATCGAATACTGGGCAAGACACCCTACCCTTCGCCTGAAGTTGAGTCTGGCTTCAGGAGTATTTCGATCTAGTCGGCTCCCAACGCTCGGGGTCGGACAGCTTTAACTGCCTCTGTTTGAAAAACACGCAGCCACCCCCTCATCAAAGCACAAAGTACCAACGTGGGACAATAGCGGGCTTCATCCCAGCCCAGGAACAATAGACGTCCACATTAAGAGGAAAATTCCAACGCGAAAACCTGAAGGAAGATCAGATACACTACAATCTGCGATCCGGAGCTGAAAGTGACTTCGAAGTAGGCAACGCGCCCCCTTTCAGCTTTTATCCAGGGGAATTTAAGAAGGCCACGGGCCCCCCCGGCAGCAAAAGAACTCCAATCACAAAAACCAGCGATCCTGAATTGAGAGGGACCTCGAAGAAGGCAATAAGCCCCCCTCTCAATTTGAACCAAGGGAATTAAGACGGCAGAGGCCCCCCTAGCTGCAAATTTTACATACGGTGGTCCATGAGCGAGGGAAGTTCCCACCAGGAGACGCCGCCGGAAATCTCACCAATTCCACCAACTCCACAACAATCTTCCTCACCGGGCGACGCACAGGAAGATCCGTCCCGGTACGAAGGAGGCAACGAGGGAGCAACATCTGTAACTGAGGGTGCTAATCAAACACCCCCAACAAATTCAACAGCACCAGGAGTCACACTCAGGAGTGGGACAATCCTTACAGGTCCCCAACAAGTAAGACCTTCTAATTTAAATTTAGAAAATTATTTAAAATATCTAGAGGGGAAAGTGCGAGACTCCTCCGAACTTTCTGTTATACAGTGCGATTCTATCGATAAACAGCTCAAAAAGACCCGTGAACGGCGTCTTGAGCAAATCGCGCAATTCAAAGAAAGTACGGAAAAATTTAAAGAAAGCCTAAAGCAGTTTGGGGAACTCTCGCACTCTCTCGAAACAGAAATTACAAATAATAGTGTAGAATTAAGAGAAAGTGCCATTGAAGACAGTGTCAGTGATTCCACCGTGAGTGAAATCCTATTGAATTGGCTGGGCGACTCCCTTTTGGAAACCAGCATAGAAGAAACTAGCTCCCCAAAAGTATCAAACTTTAGCTTCAGAATCCCCAATATAAACATGGCAGATTATGCGAAAATCGCCAAGCTAACTGCCCAGCTCGTTCCCCTATTCTCGGGAGAGCAGCACCCAAAATTGAGCCTTGAGCTCCAAACTTTCCTAGGATGCTGCAGGCAGGTAATCCAGTGCATTTCGGTGGAGGAACTATCAGCATTTTTGCAAATCTTCCCCACCAGACTTCGAGGCGAAGCTTACCAGCTTTTTGCCTCAAATATGCCTACTACTTTCAAAGAGGTAGAAGAACGGCTAAATCGTACCTACTTGCCTAGGGAAACTTACCAGGAACTGGTAAATAAATTAATCACTACAAGGCAGTATCCTTTGGAAAATCTCACAGCCTTCACGGCACGAGTAAAACAAATGCTGGCACTCTGTAATGAAGCAGCAGAGTCCAAATATGGCGCTACAGCAGCCCCCGCTGTGAAAACACAGCTAGAAGACTTCGCGAAAAACGCACTAAAAACAGGAGTCAATAACCCGTATATGTGCCAATACCTTCTGACCATGACAGACGGCACGGTGGATGACCTCGTACGAAGAGCGCTTGATATGGAGCGTCTCCAGCAAAGTTCTCTATTTCTGCAACCTCCAGGGCACTTTCAATTCAGTACAGTGCAGAACACAATACCACAGTCAATAAATGCACCTGTGATAAGTAATCCGCAAGGAATTCCAAATAATTCGCCTGCAAATCAGAATATATATAATACAGGGATAATACCATTCGCACAGGATACCTGGCAAAACAGTGTGCCCACAAATGCAAGCACCAGTACATTTCCAGCACAGTTCACACAGGCAAATATCAAACAGGAGCCAAGATCTCCTAATAAAAATTATAATGTACCAAATAAAAATAATTATTTAAATAAAATCAGTTGTAGTTTTTGTAATCTAAGAGGCCACACATATGCAGATTGCCTCAAACGTAAAAATACTCCGTACTGTGTGAACTGCAAAATATACAACCACGATATACGTGACTGCAGGAGGAACAACAACAATATTCAAAGATCAAGCAACAATGGTGGACCATCGAATCAACGCCCTAGAGAGCCGCAGAATCCCAATAACAATTCCAGAGTATATAACGTAAGAAAAAAGTGTGAATTTTGTGGTCGTTCTGGACATGCAGTAAATAACTGCCAACAAAAACGTAAATGGGAGGCCCGGAGTCAGGGAAACGACGTACAGTCGACCCAAAACTCCCCGGCTCGACTATAAATCTCCCGTCTAATAGAATAGGGTCTCCTCAGCATCCCGATTCCAGTGTCGCTACAGTTAAACTTCCCTTAGACATAGGCCTGAACGGCCAAACTAAACTAGTAGTAGACACAGGCGCTGAGGTTAGTATAATAAAGAAAAGGTCATTAAAAGATCTCAAAGAAATTAACCACAATGAGGCATGTACACTTCAGACCCCATTTGGTACCGGAAAGACGCTGGGAAATTGCCAGGGAAACTTCGTTTTCAAAAACAAAATTCCCTGCAAGTTTCAAGTCGTAAAGAACTTGCCTGGTCTTTCCGATGATGGACTTCTAGGAAATGATTTCCTAGCAAAAAACTGTAACGTTGAGGGTCCTAATAAGGCACTAAGGTTTCCTCGCACGGAAACTAATCCAGACGAATTTGCTTTGCCATTAGAGTTTGAAACGGACAAGCCACATTCTGAAAAAGCAGTCGAAGTAAGAACACTTGCAGAAGAGGTAGAGTCTAAACAGGCTGAACTATCCACCTGCAGTGTCTTCAAGGC
This sequence comes from Dioctria linearis, assembly GCA_963930735.1. Lineage (NCBI taxonomy): Eukaryota > Metazoa > Arthropoda > Insecta > Diptera > Asilidae > Dioctria > Dioctria linearis. The sequence goes on from OZ005741.1 coordinate 92,012,563, forward strand.
TTCTCAAACGAGAAAAGCTGGCTGCCAAGCTCCAAAAGGGCCCAAGGAATGTGAAAAAAGCTGTCTGGGCGAACAAGAGACCGATGAAGGCAGGCAGCAATTGGTTACCTTTAAGGAACTAATCTGCATACCTGCGCGCTCTCAAATTGTTGCCCCAGTGCCGTTACAAACTCAAGAAGAAATGCTCTGTTTATCCCAAGAGATAAGCGATGGAGTCTTCTTGGCAAACAGTTTGCTGTCATCTGGAGAAGAATTAGTGCTGGTCAGTATTCTCAACGCTAACAGTCATCAAGTAGTCATACATAGCTTAAAGTTACAACTATTTCCCATAAACGACTACACCATAGTCCCATTAACGCACACAAAAGCCCACAACCAAACGCACATTCCCATACCAAATAAAGAGGCAATATCAAGCAACACAAGAGACGGAACTGAGTGTCTAAAGCCTGCCAAAAAGGTGCATATAACCCTTCCGTCCAAAATCCCGAGGCATAAATCACTATTAAGCAAACAACGGCCATATAAGAACGGTAGCGAGTCGCTAAAGCCTATATTAAAGGTGCATATTACTCCACCGTCACACAACACAAAAAATTCTACATGGTCAAAAAACAATAGCACTGACGCGCATGAGTATATCACACAACCTAAGGCAAAGACCACACAGGTGTACCAAACTCAGCCGTCAACAAAGCAGGAAGCCAATACCCTGCAACATGCTAAGAACAACGAAATACAGCCTCAAAAGGAATCGCAAAAGCCTCATCTATTTACAAGTCAAAGACTTAAAAGGAAGAGTAAGTCAAACCAAGGTTCAGCCGACAAAACGGCAATTTTACAACATGTACGATATCTATACCCGGATAATGAGACTCCGGACGACCCAATACAATACCCGCGTATTTCTAGGCTAGAGCAAGAACTCAGCCTAGACCCTAATTTAACCGCGGAAGAAAAAATTTCGATATCAGAACTCTGCGAAGAGTATAACGATATCTTCTTCCTCAAAGGTGACAAACTCACCTACACAAATGCGATAACGCATAATATTCCATTGGTGCAAGATCAAGCACCAATCAATCAAAAAATGTACCGGTTACCTGAAACACAGCGGAAAGTCATTAACGAATAGCTAAAAGAAATGCTAGACAGCGGGATAGTCCAGTCTAGTAAAAGCCCTTGGAATTCACCTCTATAGTTGTCCCCAAGAACCTGACGGTGAAAAAAGGTGGCGCGTCGTTGTCGATTTTCGTAAATTAAATGAAAAGACAATTGGAGATGCATTCCCGCTACCCCGAATCGAGGATATTCTCGACCAACTAGGTCACGCAAGGTATTTCACCACACTCGATTTGGCCAACGGCTATCACCAAGTCCTTGTCGACAAAAAAGATCGACATAAAACTGCTTTCAGCACAAGTTATGGGCACTACGAGTTCAAGCGTATGCCATTCGGGCTCAAGGGAGCCCCTGCCACATTTCAACGCCTAATGAATTTCGTACTAACAGGCCTACAAGGCCTCGAATGTTTTGTTTACCTAGATGACATCGTCATCTATGGTAAAAATTTAAACGACCACAACGAAAAGTTGAGAAAAGTCTTCGATAAGTTGAGAGAAAACAGCTTGAAACTGCAGCCAGAAAAGTGCCAGTTTCTAAGAAGAGAAGTTGTTTACCTAGGACATAAATGTTCTAGCGAAGGAGCCCTACCAGACCCAAGTAAGACGGCCTGCGTCCAAACATTTCCTGTTCCAAGAACAGTAAGGCAAGTTCAGTCATTTTTAGGACTTGCCAATTACTACAGGAAATTCATTCCAGACTTCTCCAAAATTGTACGTCCAATCACAAATTTATTCCGAAAGGATGTAAAATTCACTTGGACAGAGAAATGCCAAGAAGCATTTCAAAGCATAAAAAACGCTTTAATTTCTCCACCACTTTTAATTTACCCCGATTTTTCGAAATCTTTTAATCTCACTACGGACGCAAGTAACGAGGCTCTAGGAGCTGTTCTTTATCAAGGAGAAGTCGGAAAGGACCAGCCCATTGCCTATGCAAGCCGCACATTAAACAAAGCCGAAAGAAATTACTCTACTATAGAGAAAGAGTTATTGGCTATTGTCTGGGCTACCAAGAATTTCAGGTGCTATCTCCAAGGCCGGAAATTCACGGTATATACTGACCATAAACCTCTCAAAGGTGTCTTCAATGTGAAATACCCTACTTCCCGTTTGGTGAGATTTCACCACAAACTATCTGAATTCGATTACAACATCGAATATAAACCAGGGAAGTACAACACTAATGCCGATGCACTAAGTCGCATTCCTCAAGCATTAAAGGAAGACAGTTTAGGCAATACCTTAACGGTAGAAGCCCTAGTCCACCACACGATGGACTCAGATGTGGAGGAAGACGATTCCACAAATAATAAAAAGAAAAAGAAATCCGCTCATTGTTTCGTCGTGACTCGAGCTCAGAAGCAAAAGGCTCAAGAGACATTAAATAGCTCCAGTGTGGAGACAGAAGAGCACACGAAAGCGGACCAAAACGAAATTCAACACACGGAGGCGGAAACACTAAACCAAGCATCGCTTGATCAAAAAGTAAGTACTGACAAGACACCCGAAGTTATCACGAGCCCTACGGAAATCCGAACAATCTTAAAAGATTATCACGATTCTCCATTTGGTGGCCATCAAGGTGTCATAAAAACTTACAAACGCATAAGACGCAAGTATTGGTGGAGACACATGCTTAGCGACATCAAGAAATACATAAAAAAATGCCCAAAGTGCCAGACGATGAAAGCTTCTCTACAATATAAAATGCCAATGGTTATCACGGACATCGCAGAGCAACCGTTCGACAAAGTTTACCTCGATATTGTAGGTCCATTAGAAGAGACCACATCAGGTAACAAATATATCTTGACCTTCCAAGATAATTTAACAAAATTTGTCGACTGGTATGCAATACCTAATGCAGAAGCAGTCACAATAGCGCAAGTTTTCTTTGATGAAATCGTTACGCGCTATCGCATACCCAAAAGAATACTCACCGATCAGGGAACAAATTTCCTGAGTGAATTATTCAAAAGAGTATGTAAGCTTCTAAAGGTAAAGAAGTTACAGACTTCGGCATACCACCCACAGTCTAACGGAGCACTAGAGCGTGCCCACAGACCGCTGATTGAATACCTGCGAATAATCGTAGATGAAAATCCCAAAACATGGGACCAATACCTACGAACCGCTGCATTCGTGTATAACAATAGCGTACACGAGGGTACTAAACTTACCCCAATGGACTGCCTATACGGCTTCACAGCGGATGTCCCATCAAATTTAAAACGGGATCCCGAACCCGTTTACAATCATGAGAGCTATTATCATATACTGAAGTATAAGCTCCAAAAATCATATGCCACGGCAAGAAAGAACTTATTGGCAAGTAAACAGCGCTCAAAGGGGTACTACGATAAGACAGTACGGCTTCTAACTTTCCATGTAGGAGACAAGGTCCTCATCAAGAATGAAAGCAGAAAACATAAGCTTTCCCAAATCTGGGTAGGACCTTATCAGGTAATCGCAATACCAAGTGATGTGAATACCACAATCAAAATTGGTAAGCGAACAGTAACGGTACATAATAACCGTTTGAAACCATATTTCGAATAAAAATATATCGAACAAAAATGAACCAGGTTGACTTGAAATTCCTACTATAGTGTCCATTAAACCTCATTTCAATACACCCCCATAAACATTTGCGGTGAAGTCACTCCACTGCCCAATTTAAAGCGGCACAATGTACGTACAAGTATGCTTAAAGGATTGTTTTCTTCTCCTGAATTGTCCACAGAAATGGCGCTAAAATTCATCATAGTTGTCCTCTTCATCCAGTACACAACTGGAGCAATCGCTGACAAACCTTATGTAATAACCCATCTAAATGGCTCGGGTATATTTTTCGAGGACCTAGGAAATCTGAGGGTATATCATGACACCTGGAATGTCCTCACCGAGATAGACTTGGATGAACTAGATGCTCAGATAAAGCTAGCAGAATATGCAGAGCACTTAGTGCATAAACTCTGCATAAATATAACAACCCAGAAGACCTCTGTAACGTGCAGCAACTACACATACACGCTATTATAGACAGCGTACGAAAACGCACGGAAACTATAAGGGAACTAGTACCAGGAAAACGCAAGGCCACATCACTATTTGATGGAATAGGCAATGCCATGCACTATTTGTTTGGAACTATGGACAGCAACAACGAAAAAGAGATTTACAGCAGGTTAGAAGAACTTGAATCGAATACACAAGCCCTAGCCGAGCTAGAGAAACAACAAATTAGTGATGTAAAAACTACCTTGGAAAAGATTCAAAAACCGCTGGCTATGTTAATAGACAGACAACAAAAAATAGCACACCAGATAAACGATCTCCACCATGTGGCCGATGATTTAACTAGGAGGCAACTGAGACAAGAGATTATATCAAGCTTATTGCTCCAAATCGTCGAAGTCGAATATCGACAACAAGCCCTCCTGGATATAATAATGGCTAGTAAAACCAATCATATTCATCCACTCCTAATGTGTCCCAAAAATCTGTTGGAGATATACCGCAAGACGGCCTCGAATTGCCCAAATGCCCAAAATTGTCTATCTGTCCTATATCAGACGGCAGGAGCTCAGTCGCTCCTTATGCAGAATAAATTGGTGGTGAGAATTACTCTCCCAATTTTTAATCTGCCAAAAATGAGGCTACAACAGATTCAATGCTATCCTGTATCCAAGTCAGCAAATTACTCATTAATTCCAGACCCTGGTTATACATACATAGCCAATAGCGCAAAAACTCAGAAATTTCTCTTACTAAAAAGCGAGGACATGAAAACTTTCAAGAAAATAACAAGTAATTTGGAAGAAAACACGTATGTAGGCCGGCTGAACACGCCTATAATCAAAGTGACAACATCCAACGAACGTGCCATTAAATTACTATACAACCCTTTAAATGAAGTGCCCAAATGCAAGACCAGAGTACAAATCCCACAAAAAGACATGCTGATCAAATTAAGTAAGCCCAATACGTGGCTATTTTCTTTTATCACCTCCACGGTACTACACATCACATGTCCAGATCACTTTTTAATCTCGAAACTGGAAGGACAAGGGATATTAGAGATAACGCAACCATGTCAAGTTCAAATAGGTGACAAAGTGCTTAAATACGAAGGTCAGAGTAAATTTCCACTAAAAATTATCCAGCCGAATCAGTTTCCTGAGCTCAACCACTCTCTACTCAAAGTAAACCTGACTGAAATTTTACAAGGAACTCAAAACCACAGTCTGGGGAAAATCGAAATCTTAACGGGAGACAATATCCATAAATCAATTTATACCGACACCCATTCGCTGGAAGAAATCCAAAACAAAATTATTAAATACCAAGAAAAGATATCAAGTAAAAACTCCCATATCCTGTCCACAACTTCTCTATCATTTACGAGCCTACTAGTTCTGGCCATAATGATCGCTGTGGCAGTAAAATATCTTAACCCTGTTGTCATCAAGATGAGACAACAGAGAAATCAACCACAAGGTAACCCCGAAATTTCATCAGAGGGAATTCCTTTAGAAGAGCGAACTCCTGCTCCCCAACCCAGCTTAAGGCGAACCAGAAGCCTCTCCAAAACAAAATCAGTCCAAATCGTTTAGAAATGCGAAACTGACACTGTCAACATTGGTCCCTCGATCAAAGTAAATTTATAGACCAAAGAAAACCTGGTCACATGTACAAAACATATGAATAACTAACAACAACGATTTGTAGTAAAAAAAAAATGGTATTATAATTACATAACAAAATAAGTTAAAATAAATAACTGAATGTAAAGAAAAATAGAATAGAAGTAATTTTAAATAAAATAAAAGTAAACAAATCATTAAGGATAAAGTACCCAAAAATGCATGGAGTTAAAATAAAATGAAAGGTATGAAATTCAGAAATAGATAAAAAGAAAAAATTAGAGAAAACATGCCTTTGCAAAAGGAAAGAACTAAATAACAAATTAATAAGTAAAAATAAGAAGTTTACTGGGTTACTAATAGTAACAAAATATAAGATAAACAATAATAATAATAACTAGTATTAGAGTAACAATACAAAAAAAAAATAAGTGCATAACTACATAACTACATAAGATAATCAGTTCTTAAGCTAAACAAAAAAAAAATTTTTTTTTTGAAAAACAACCACAAAATCATCGACTATTATACACAAATCGATTTAAATCACTCAAAACAACAATAATGCAAAGACTATATTTGATTTCTGTGTATTTATGCTCATCAAAAAAAAAATTATTTCGATATACAAGGTTCAATAGTTTGACAGTCTGGTAAACAAGAAATGATTGAAAATATTTAACAAGATTCGATTCCGCGATTTAATTCGACTGTGTATTCTCGATAATTTGGATGAAAAAAAAATGAGAACAAAATTAACAACAACGACTACAACAACAGCAATAAATAAGATGAGAAAACTTAAGGAATTATTTCTGTTAAGCCTAAAACAAAACAAACAAATAAAATGCCAAAAAACAAGTTAGAAATAATTTCAAGTATAATTTTATAATAATTTAACGAATATCTAGGTAATTAAGCAGAAAAAAGGCGCAAAATATAAAAGAAAAAAAATACACACACACACAGAAACAAACACAGCTACACTTACACACAGTAACAGACATAAATTACACTAAAATTAATTACATACAAATAAAAAAATAAAAAATAAAAAAAGAATAAAAATAATTATTTAATTATAATAATATTGAAAAAGCGTTGTAGTATAATAATATCGAAACATTTTTTATTGAAGAATCTAACTTAATCGATATATTTACGATAAATGAAAGAATTACCTAGTTACTAGATATATTTTTATTATATATAAAATAATCGTTAAGCTTTATTTTTTTATTACACTCTGACCCCATAAAACATAAAAAAAAAAAAAATTTTTTTGGAAACAACCAAAATTTTATAAAAATAAAAAATGTTGTAAACCTCGACCGAGACCCGATCCGCCAAAAAATTACCAGACCCAATAGACCTAAAAACAAAACAAAAAGAGAAAGAAGCCGAAGCGATGCGCCCTTGTCTTCCTTTTAATTACGCCAGTAAAAAAAAAAGGGGGGAGAAAAACCCTGAAAAATAACAAAGAGAAGGGGGATGGAAATCAGAACAGGTTAATGGTTTTATTTTCTTTTATTTTTTTTATTATCTTATCATTTTTTATTATAAAAGCAAAAAGGAAACAGTAGAAAGACAGGAAAGGTAAAAGCGAAACATACATTAGAATATAAAAAAAAAATAAAGCACACATAAAATAGCCGCGAGAGACATCCTTCTCACTCCCAATCCTCGTCGGACCCTTCCTCAACTCCGAGGGGGGGGGGGGGGGGAGGGGTTGCCATCAAGGGCCGGATGATGGCGGTGATAGCCGGATCGAACACCGGGTGGCAACACGCACATATTCCATATCGCCCGGTAATATTAAGGGTACCACCTGAAACAAAAAAATTATGGGTAAGCGGGTGTCATGTGAAAATCATATATATCAAACTCACCTTTGACAATCCAGGACTGCCCCTGGTGTGGGTAGATGGGTAAGTCCACCGTGTAGGTGCGGCCGGCCACGGCCTCCTCGCCCCACATGGTAAAGGGACGCGTAACAATACGAGCCGGATAGGACCCCGCCACCCGCGAATCACGTGCAGCACAAAAATCGAGCAGGCCACGAAGGTAAGGCCAGGCGGGCTGTGCATAGGCATGTTACACAATTTCTTGGTAAATAACATTGATTAGTTTGTAGTGTAATCAAGTTAGCCAAGAAAGAAAAAATGCGCGACGTTAACTTGATGAAGACACATTCACAAATAATCAATAGCCCAGCATTTAATAAGCAGTCCCCCATAAAACTTTCCTGCAACAAAGTATTCGATGCATGGTAAGCAGAATGGAAATCGGACACCAGCAGATAAGAATTCCTATTTGGTACACAACAATAATAAAATCTGATTCTGGTCAAGACCATCCTCCCTTCCCCGAGAGTTATTCCTCTCCAAAGAGTAACTCTCTTATTTGCGGGGGGAAGGAATGTTACATGCCTAAAAACATACCTGAAAAAGGGTATTTAAATAAAAAATTTGAATAAATATATTCCTATAAGCTAATCATGCTTAAAAACATGATTGGCTTATCACACAAATAGGTGAAGAAAATTCAGCAATTTTCTTCACATTCCACACATTTCTTCAAATATTCCCATAAAACGACTTGGGAAAAACAAAAGTTTCAGTTTTCAACCAAGTCGTTTTAATAAAAAGAATTATCACGACAAATTTTGCGTTCAGCAAAATTTGTCAGTACAAATATTTAAGTTGAAAAGTAATAGAAAAGACAAATCGTACCTTCAGTACGATTTGTCGTGAAAATTGCAATATGTATGTACGAACGTACATACATATCACAAAAAAGCTTTCGCGATAAGAAGAGCGCGCCGCGAAAATACATTGTATGTATACGCGTGCGGCAATTCTAATCATCGTGACGGTGGCTGATGTTTATAAAAGCATCAAATTTCAAGCCTCCGTCCAACGAAAAATATTTTGGACTTGTTTAATCAAGTCCAGAATAAATGAAAATTTTCTCAGGGTGAAAATGCAACTATGCATTTTTTACCCTGAACGAAGGCTCTTGATCGCGACAAAAGTGATCAAGAGCCGAGTTCTGATTTAAACTTTCTACGCGGCGGTTAAGCTTTAAAATTTGAAAAAGAGTTTGGATTTTAAAAATTGGCTCGGCGCGGTCGTGGTGAGGTAAAATATTAAAAAAAAAACAAATAAATAATAAAGAAAAAGATATATTTTCAATTGAGAAAAGTTATAGAAATAAATAATAAAGAAAAAGATATAATTTCACTTGAGAAAAGTTGTAAAAACCGAGATGAGGAGGAAAATTGTTTTGTGATTGTAAAAATAGTGAAAAGATTGTGACCAAAAAAAAAAGAAATAATAAGTGTTGTGTTTAATTTTGCACACAGAAAAGCTAGGTTGTTTTGATTCCCGCAACACAAGGTAGCAAAGGAGCACTGGATACGGCTCCCGCTTGCCCCCACGAGCAGGTACTTAGCAAGTTGGTACAAAAATATAACAGTTGACTGCAGGGCGGCACGCTAGCTCGCCTCGGCTCATTGGCGGAGAGTGTGGGGAGGTTCCACGAAAAACCTGCCGCTGCCGTCAGCCATAATCAAAAAAAATTTCATCGTGCCTACCTATCAAACAAAAGCCGGCACACATTCAGTCCTGAAGGGGCTGTTACGTCACGTACCTATATCCATCGTCGAAGGCGCAGATGGTATACCTTCTTTGCATGCCCCAGCCACCCATCTGACTCTGAGGGCAAGATTTTTCAGAGTCCCTTTGTTGACCTGTAAAGAGGGAATCAGTGTTGCCAGAAAACCTCTTGATAGATGTGGAATTTTTTCTTTTCTTTAAATTGGGTTATTATTGTAAATATTACGAAAAAATTATATATATATACATATATATATATATATATACTTTAATTTATAACCAAAGTATTTTGTTAGTAAACTATTTACCTGAACAAATATAAATTCAGTCAAGATCGGCGCATATGTTTCTTTTTATGTGACTCCTAAAAATTTTTACTTTTTTATGTAAAAGATTTAACATGACATGCAAATGCTTTCCGAATTCAGAAAATTTTATAAAATACTAGAAGGAAAAACAGAATAATGCAATATACTCCTATTCAACCAAATCCAAATGCACTTTGTTATCGAAATTGTTCGAATGACATATGAAAAAAGCGTATAAGAACCAACTCCATAAGTATTCGTTTTGTTATATGTTAGTCTGCATTAACACTTCGCAGCATTGTAACGGACAAAATATGTAATAACATTTTTGCAGAGGTATTTTAAAGAAACAAACAATTTAAAGTTTGCAAGTTCTCGACAAGAATATGTTAAGCTCTTGGGTTGAGCAAACTATTGGTATTGTTAAACTCCAAATGTTATAAAGCGAAATAAAAGGCCCGATCCGAATTAACACTTATTATATATTTCAATAAATTAATAACAATTACTGCGTCACACTGTGCACGGGAAATGCCCTGAATACTTATAATTTAGTTCTTACACGCCAACTAACCGACTGACTATATAAGCAACTTCTACTTCTACTGACGGACGACGATTGCCAAGAATGATGTCTGATTGCATACGTTTATATGAAGTTTCTGACTGTATACGTTTATACTGTATGAATTTTATGATTCTTCGTTAAGCGCGCAGTGGCGTACACTACATCACCCCCTTTCCAGTCGAAGACGATTATTTATAGAAAATTTTGATAACTTAGGACGTCATTCCGGGTCACGCTTTGTCGGTTGAAAAATGCACTATTCTTTTGAGAATCCTAGATTCAAGAGGTTCAGAAATGAATGCGGGTTTCAAGCGGTCGATCGATATTGTTACATTTTTACCCTTCATGCATACTACAAAAAACTTGCGACATCTGCGAACCACGGGGAAAGGTCCTTCATACGGTTGTCTCAGACTTCCTTTACCGTGATCTGATCTTACAAAGACATGATCGCAAGTGGTAAGGTCTTTCGGCATATAAACTACTGTATTCGTTTTTCTTGTTTCGGTCGGTCTCAGTTCACGTATTCTTTCTCTTAACTTTTGCACGAAAGTTGAAGGGTCTATTTCCTTTGCATTTTCGGACACAAAGTATTCGGCGGGTAATTTTAGGGGTTGACCAAAAACCAACTCCGCTGGCGAACAATTGAGGTCGCTTTTGTGAAAGGCTCGTATGCCGAGTAAAACGAGTGGAAGGTCTTCACTCCAACAAGTGCTCTTTTCTTGACACTTCAAAGCAGCTTTCAATTGCCTGTGAAAGCGTTCTACCATTCTATTGGCTTGTGGATGGTAGGCCGTTGTCCGAATTCTATGTGAACCTAGAAATTTTGTCAAATTTTGGAAGAGTTTTGACTCAAACTGTGATCCTTGATCTGTTGTTATTTGCGCTGGGACGCCGAATCTGCTAACATATTCTCTGACGAAAGTCTCCGCGAAGCGGTTATGTCCTTTATTGGGTATGCTTCTGGCCAACGAGTGAACCGATCTATTATTGTTAGGATGTATGTATATCCTCCCGATTGCTCTAGTGGACCTACGAGATCCATATGTATATGCTCAAAGCGGTTATTTGGCATGGGAAAATCGAGGTTTGGGCTTTTGGTGTGCCTTTGAATTTTGGATCGCTGGCACGGAATGCAGGATTCAACCCATTGTTTAATGTCTGCATTCATCTTCGGCCAGAAATAGCGAGTTGTGATCAATTTACGTGATCCGGATTCCCGGGTGCGCTAGAGAATGTAGCGCGTTGAAAACTGTTCGTCGAAGCAGTTTCGGGACAAAAGGACGGATCTGCTGAGTGCTGATTTCACACCATAACGGTTCCTGATATCCAGGTATGAGTTTCTGTTCCAATTTGAAACGTGATTTGCTTGACCGGCTTTGGGACATTAGTGATTGAAGTTCGGGGTCATCTTTTTGCTTTGCTATGAGGGATGTTATGTCCAGTTTTTGGGAGTTGGATTCGCAGCTGTCAGCATTGTATATGCGCGATAGATAATCGGCCACGGCGTTATCACGTCCTTTAATATGACGTATATCGCTCGTGAATTGGGATATAAAGTCCAAGTGTCTCGTTTGCCTAGGGCTTCGTTCTGTGCTTGAAGTTAGGGCTTTCGTAAGTGGTTTATGGTCCGTATATACGGCAAAAAATCGTCCCTCTAAAAAATGTCTGAACTGCTTGATAGCTAAATATATCGCGAGCAATTCTCTATCAAATGCTGAGTACTTACTTTCAGCGGGAGATAATTTTTTGGAGAAAAATGCTAAGGGTTGCCATACGTTACTGTCACTTAGTTGCTCTAAAACTCCCCCAACCGGTAAGTTAGAGGCGTCTACAGTAAGCCGAATATTTGAATCACTAGATGGGTGCACTAGTAGGATCGCTGAGGAAAAAGCTTCCTTAATTTTAATGAAGGCTTGCTGACAATCTTCCGGCCAATTGAAAACATTTTTCTTAGGTTTGTTGGTCAGAGTTTTTAGGTGAGCATGCAATGGTATAAGTATGTCTGCTATTTTGGGAATAAATCGATGGTAATAATTGGCCATTCCTACAAATCTTTGAATCTGCTTGATTGAGGATGGTAGTGGAAACTCACGTATAATTTTTATCCTGTCCTTTGCCGGTAAAATTCCGTCCGTAGTAATCGTTTGTCCCAAAAAATTCAATTGCTCGACGCCGAATATACATTTATTTAAATTTATTTTTAATCCGAACCTAACCAAACGTTTTAGTACTTCTTCGACGTGATATTTGTGTTCCGCATCATTCCTACTGGCTATTAAGATATCATCTATGTAGACGAAGACATAATCTAAACCTCGCATGACCTCGTTCATGAAACGCTGGAATGTCTGCGCAGCATTTCGAAGCCCAAATGGCATTCTCGTGAATTCGAACATGCCAAATGGTGTCGTTATGGCCGTCTTGTAAACATCTTCTTCTGCGATAGGTATATTATGGTAAGCTCTTATCAAATCTATTTTCGAAAAAACTAATCGGTCTCTCAGTTGAAGGGTGAAATCCTGAATATGTGGGATGGGGTAGCGGTCCGGCGTAGTAACGGCGTTCAATCTCCGGTAATCGCCGCAAGGACGCCAATCATTTGGGTCCTTTTTAGGGACCATATGTAACGGGGAACATGCAGACGAAGCAGATGGTCGGCAAATGCCCAACTGCAGCATATGTTCGAACTCTAAAAAAGCCATCTTATGTTTAGTAGCATCGAGTCTTCTAGGCTTGGAAAAAGGCAATGGTCCTGTAGTGATGATGTGGTGAACAACTGAGTGTTCGACTGGTAACGAATAATCAGGCGCGCTGGTTAATGTCGGGTATTTTCTGACTAACCTGCCATATTCATTGTTCAGTACTGCGACGAGAGGTGTAGGAGTCCGACATTTTGTAACGTCTCCTTGAATATTGAGGTTCGTTAAAGGGTCTATTAGTTTTCGTCTTTTTAAATCGACCAATAATCCAAATTTGTCAAGAAAATCTGCACCTATAATTGGCTTATTAACTGATGCTAAAACAAAAGGGTAAACAAAAACACGTCTAAGACCTAAATCAATTTTCAAAATCTTAGTACCGTACGTGCTTATTAGTGTGCCATTTGCCGCACTTAAACTGAAATCTGAATTTTTAATGCACTGCTGGGGAAAGTGTTTAGCGGGAACAACAGAGATGTCTGCACCCGTATCGATTAGGAAATCAAATTTATTAATAGGGCAGTGGATGAACAGACGGCTCGAATAATATCTGCGCTTACTGGCCGTCTCAGTAAGCGCGGGGTTTAGTTTAAAGGAGCCGGAGTAGTTTGTTGATTATTCTTGTCGAAAGAACATGGCATAGTGCACTTGGTGGCTCTGTTCCCGAATCGTCTATGATACCAACATGTATTACGAATTGTCGTACGTGTATGACTTGGCGAACGCTGCACCGGTCTATTACGTGAGTGAGGAGATTTGTTCCTCCCTCGAAAAGATAGTTTGTGAAAAGATTTCCTCAGTTCATTTAGTTCTGATCTAGTCTTCTTTAATTCAGCTTGTACTTGTTGTAGGCTATTAGTTTCGCGTGGGTTAGAGCTTGGCTGAAAGGAACAAATACTTGAAGTTTGCGTAACCTCCCATATCTTATCGGCCAGCTCTACCCTTTTATTGAAATTTTGATCGGTGGCTACTGCCAACGGTATTGTGATAGCGGCCGGTAATTTTCGTTCCCACAATGACTGGACCAGGTTTTCGTTCAATACTGACATTGAACCTGATAACGTTGTCATTTGCCTATACAAATCGGAAGGCTTACGGTCGCCAAGGCTTTCAGAGGACAATAATTGCTCCAATCGACGTTGTTCCGACAATGAATGACGCTCTATCAATGTTACTTTTATAAGTTTGTATTTATCCTTTTCTGGTGGGTTAGTTAGTAGGTCAATAATACTATTTATAACTTCGACTGGGAGAGCAGCGATTACATGTGCGTACTTACTATCATCTTTCGTTACTTTGTTCACTGCAAACTGCGCTTCGACTGCTAGAAACCACGCGGCAGGAGCCTTCTCCCAGAATGTTGGTAATTTAACGGAGGCTATATTGCTAACTTCCGAATCAATATGCACGTCGTTCTCGGTTCCCGAAGGGTTATTGCTTTTTTTCTTGTCTCCTTCCTGATCCGTGCCCATCGTTCGCAAATATTTAGCCGGATTCGAGAAAACCGAAAGGTAAACAAAAACAAATAAAGAAAGATCAATATACACCACGCTGCAATCGTCGTGCGTTTACACAATGAGAATTATTTATGCGATATATTATTCAAGGTTCTGCGCGATAAGTACTTTAAGAGCGAAACTATAACTAAAAATATTCGGTTTCGCTTTTTAATTACTACTAAATATTAATTATTATGTTAAATTCAATCATAAATAAATCTGATATAATTTAAAAAATTTTTTTTCCAATTTTCGAAATATTACGTTGAGTTTTCTTTTAATGTACGTATATATATATTTTATCCGAGGGTTAATTTCTCACAACTGATTATTTATTAACTTTTCGTTTAAATTACGGACTAAATTTTTCAAAAATAATATATAAAAAAAAACTTTGCCTCTATAGTCGCTTAATTCAATTTAGCAAGTTCTTCGTAATAGGAATATATGCGAGAATTAAACTGTATTATAAAAAAATTTTTCAATTACCGAGATTGTCAAATCATTAGTACCACTTAACCTAATTCCTTAAAACTTCAATCGGAATTTTACGATAAGGTACAAGAATGCTGTTCTAAATTAAATAATTATTGTTTTTACCTCACTGCTTCTGAGGTTATATAATTACGAACGAAAACAAAAAAATAATAATCGACCTTACTAACTATGACCTTATATGTTGCTGGTTGCGACACCACAGTTCTTCGTGACGGCAGCTATCAGTTGAAAATATCTGTTTGATTCTCCGAATATTCTGTGCTGCTGCTTGAGAATCACTGGTTTTCAACTTCCCCTTCTTGACGTGTCGAATCGTATTCTTCAGCCGTTGTTTATTAATTTATTAGATGTACCCACTGATTCTGAAAACGAAACTAGTTGAAAATGGGTTTTGACTTTTTGGGATTGAAACGATATTTATCTGCGAATAGTAAGTCTTCTCTCTTTACAACTATAGAGATTTTGCTGCTGCTGGTCTTGCTAGGAGAAATTAGCGAAGCAATTTTCGTCTGGATTTTGTACGCTGAAACAAAACCACGTCGTTGTTGGATTGATGCGCTGCTTGAAAACTGTATGACGACTACTCTCTATTTCGATGGAATAGTTGGCGCCAATATACTGCGATGATTCACATGCACCCATACACTTGCGTAGGTGACTAGCGATGGAATGCGTCTGCGTTATATATCGTATATATGTGTGATTTTGACACTTATACACATGCGATGATACTGGAATAGCGCGCCGAGTATGTTGTCCCGTTGCACGGTTATGTATACCGCTATCCGCTTGTGCGAATGAATATTTTGCTTGGCACTTTGTAGGAGAAAATTCCAATTAGAAGTCCAATTCTAAATGAATTTAATTAATTTTTGTTGTTTGCACGTGCCGAGGATCAGGAACTCTCGCTTTGAACGCTTCGTGTTCTCGGGGTCACCAATTGTTAAACTCCAAATGTTATAAAGCGAAATAAAAGGCCCGATCCGAATTAACACTTATTATATATTTCAATAAATTAATAACAATTACTGCGTCACACTGTGCACGGGAAATGCCCTGAATACTTATAATTTTGTTCTTACACTCCAACTAACCGACTGACTATATAAGCAACTTCTACTTCTACTGACGGACGACGATTGCCAAGAATGATGTCTGATTGCATACGTTTATATGAAGTTTCTGACTGTATACGTTTATACTGTATGAATTTTATGATTCTTCGTTAAGCGCGCAGTGGCGTACACTACAGTATAACTGATAAACATTTACGAGATGTTTATGTTATTTTAACATAATTACATAAAAATTAAAAACATTTACTATTTTATAATTTTTTATTATATCACATAAAACATAAAGCATTCCTTCACAGGAAAAATTATAAAATATAACAAACAAGTTAAACAAAAAATATATATATTCCATATAAATTCTCAAAAGCAAATTTACCATAAATTTAACAGAGGTAGCTTTATTAAAATGCATACATACAATGATAATCAAACATCATTAATTACTTGAAAGATTTCATTAGACAATTCAGACTCGTCATCCTCATTAGTTGTCTTATTATATTCATAAATAGAAGCAAAATTCATATTTTTTGTAACTTCTTCAGTTACATCAAAATTATGACAACATTGTTTATTACATTTTAGGCTAGACCTTATAGTCAAAATTGAATTTAAAAGTTTAAGTCCCATTTTATTCCTTAGCTTCGTCTTCACAACATTCATTTGACTAAAGTCTCTCTCTACCTCTGCATTTGAAAATGGCAAAATTAAATATTCGATAGCAAATTCTGCTAATTCTTTGTAAGGTTTATTACTGTCTGCATCTTCATAACGAAAAACCTCCACCCAAAACTTTACGGAATCAGACTTTTCATCCCAATCAATTAAGAAAATATTTTTGTATTGATTAATTATTTTCAAATTACAATCAGAGGTTCTTGTTTTTAATAGATCAACTAGTGATCTTTCACAATTTGCTTTATTTTTTTTCATATTTTTAATACAAAAACATTGAATTTGCTTAAATATAAGTAGATTATTAGGCAAACGTTGGCGTAGTTGATTCGTTAGCTCAAGCAAAAAATTTTCACACTTACTACGAAGCCCAATTTGACTTTCAGAATCTAATTTAGATATTTCTTGTTCTGCCGAAAAACCTAATTATGGACACTTATTCCAAAGTTCTTTATTAAGGGGTGAACATATGGGGTCAAAATTTGGAATATTAAGTCTTGAACTACTTTGGTAATATCTGCATAGTTACTTTGAAATAAGTTATTTACTTTTGTAACTTCTTGTAATATGTTCTTTAGGAATTCCAGAAAAATATAATTTTCAATATTTTCGTATAAATCCGAGAGAATTTTAGCTTTATGACATTTTTCCGAAAGAGCGGCAATTCCAAAGTGTGTTTTTAATTCTATCCATTGAGTTGTTATTCTTTCAACTGCTTTATAAATTGACATCCACCTTGTACTACATGCTCTCACTATTTTTAAATTGGTCTTACCCTCGTTGATAAGTTTGAAGATTGTGGAATAAGCTTGTTGTCGTAAGCTTGAGTTACTAAACCAGTTATATGTTTCAGAAACTAAATATTCAACCCTCTCGGGAAGGAAATCCCTTGCAGCGCAGGACACGGTAAGTTGAAGAGAGTGGCAAACACAAGGAATTAAAATAATGTTTGGGTTTTCTTTCTTTAATTTTGTGTAAACTCCATTGTTTGCACCAATCATAACGCTGGCGTTGTCTGTTCCTAAACCAGATAATTTCTTAATTGATAATTTAAATTCGTTTAATACAGAAAAAATTGCTGATATGATGCTGTCAGCATTACAGTCTTCGAGTCTTTCTAATTTTAAAAAAGTAGTAACTATTTCATTCCTACGATTGCTGAAATATTTTATTAACACCCCTAAGTATTTATATACCGAGATATCGGTCGATTCGTCAATTATTAAACTAAAATGTGAATCACCAATATCCTTTATTAGCTGATGCTTAAAATATGGAGCAATTACATTATTTATGTATGCAGTGCACTTTGTTCTGTTTAGAGTCATATGCTTAATATTGTAATCTTTGTCACAATTTTGCTTTTGGCAATCTATAAAATGATCTACAGCACTTACGGATGTATGACAGCAAATGTATATAGCAGATCTAATTTCAATTATTTTTATTTGAATATCCTTTTCATCGGAGATTATTTCATTGATTTTTTTATTAAGGACTAAACTTACTGAGGTGTTAAGGTGCTTTTGAGATTCCATGTGATTTTTTATGACTGACAGCTTTGGCACCAATAAGCAGTTACAGTTTTTGCATTTCCCTCGGACATTCCCATTAACCTCAACAACTTCAAGCCAATTTTTATATTTATTTTGCTTAGTCCATGAATGAATGGCATGCTTTGGCCTGAAAACAAAGAAAATAATTAATATACTCGATTACCGATAAAAGAGGTTGGACAAGAAAAGTATTTCTGACGAAATAACGTGTATAAAAAATATAAACTTGAACAAGCGAAACAATTCTTTAAAAACAATGCCAATGGTCAGTTAGCAGCACTAGCACGTCATTGAGGTGATCAGTAATTAAAGAGCCATTTTTAAAATAAAGTGAACAGAATTGCCAACAAATACAGGTTTAAAGCTGATGAACTATCAGCAGGTGTGGGAAACTTACACAAAAAACAAAACGGAAGACGAAAGTGTCGATATAACTGCTAGTGATTTTGTTAAAACAAAACTTGATATACCACCAATCTGTTTAGTTAAATCAAGCTCAAAGACAATTCATGGAGTCTTGAATAATGCAAACTTGAAGACTACAATGTAAAAAATCTATCTATTGGAATAAAAATAAATTGTCGACATAGTGCATGGGGATGTATCAGGTAAAATCCTTGGGGTAATATCTTACACAGCATTGCTTTAACTTCCCCTATCATAATTCTGTACACCTATGAACACACCTACATACCCACTTCACTAAATAGTAATCCTTCAACAATAGATTTATTCTTAACAAATTGTCCAAGCATAGTTTCTCAACCTAGGGTTGTAAATGAACTTTCATCTGATCATCTTTCAATTATAACTCAGGGCGCTATATCTGGTACAATAAGATTAAGATCCATTTAGCAAACTACTTGGACGAAAATTATATTCTACCAAATGAGCAATTTGCTTTCAGAAATAATCATAGAACCACTTATCCGTTTACGAGACAGATTAAAATTAAAAATAAATTTAGCCGCCAGGAATCTATTGTACAGACCAATAATTCTTCTTTCCCCTACAAACTAGCTCCCGCTGGAATACGATACGACAAGGCTCCGTGCTTGGTCCAACCCAATACATAAATAAATAAATAAATTTTAAAAATAAACTCTATTAAAACGTGTTCTTTGCCTATAGACTGAATTACATATATAAATAAAATAATGTCTACAAATAAATTTGAATTTAATATGAAACTATATAAAAGGCAACACGAGTTACTTACGGTTTGGTTTTTGGTTTTGTTTTATTATATCCTACTAATTTTCCTTTTTTTCGTTTAAGGATTGCACTTGCACTTGCGCTTGGTGGTAAATTGTTGTCGACCTCACCATCACCAATTTCTGGTGTATTCACACTCACACTTTTATTTTTATCGAGCCACCTGAAGTTTAAAATAATTAAGTATTAAAGATAACAAAGTAGAGATAGTTGAGTTTTTTCTAAAAATCATATTCGATATATTAGATATATAAATATTAGAATACTTACTTGGTTAAAAAGCTCATTTTTGCACATATCAAATTCCATTCAATGTCCACACGTTTTACAAGCACAACACGCACAATTTGACACTTCAACAAATTTGTTTTAATCTATTCTCAACCGTTAGCTAACACAAAGCATTAGGTAGAAATCGAACTTTAAGGTTATGGAATTTGAAAATGTTATTTTCATAAAAAGTTCACTGCAATAATGGTATGGATATAAAAACAACATGAGAACGAAAATGTGCTAAAATTATGGCATTTATAATTAAATGTGCGAAAAAAATGCCGGCATAATTTTCTTTTAAAATTGTGCTAATCATAGGAAAAATGTGGTAAAATAGCACAAAAAATGCCGCTCTGGCATCACTGGAGGGAATAAAGAGCGGACCTTCATGGGAGAGAGCTCCAGGTTGTCAAGATAGTAGGTCTTGTGGACCCCGATAGGACCTTGGACCGGCACTGGCCCACTTGGATGCAGCTCCCATATTGTTTCCCGAATCTTCTTCTAAAACCCGATGTGAGTTTACTGGAGTTCGCTCATTGTATTTAATGCCATGGTGCTTTAAGTTTTCTAGAGAGCTATTACTATTTAAATCATGATCTGGAAAATTATAAGAGCCCTTAGGGCTCGGGGAACTATGGCAATTTAGCCTTATTGGTTCAGCTGGTTCTGAGGGATTAATGGGCTTGGAACTTGTATATGAGGATCGGTTTAGATTTCTGTCATTAGGAATATTTCTATTACGACCTTCTACAGGCACATTTTGCTCCGAATTGTACGTCTTATATAATGACCGTAATTGTTAGGAGGATTTCGCCAAAGTGGCTTTGCTGGTTGCGAGGAGCCATATTGGCTATAATATTGTCTGTTTCCAGTAAAACGTGGGTCTCTTGAACCGGCTGGATCCGCATGTGATTTTTCACCTGGATTATAAATACGTGGAAAACTGTTTGAAATTGAAGGATGTGTGGAAAATCGTTGCTTGCTAGATTCAAAGCTATTTGCACGAGCTTGAGATTCGCTTACATCTAATCTTTTGCAGGCTTCTTCAAAACTATCAACTGACGAGAAATCTAACAGTGCAAGGCCTCCAATAAATTTCGGAAGTAAGTTGCTTCTTATTATCTTGACCCTTTCTCTTTCAGAAGGGACTCGGGGTAAACGCAAAAATTGATCTTCCATAAATGAAACATACTGTACTATAGATTCGGAACTAGTCTGCTTTCGACCTTTTAAAAATTCGAGAAGCTGATCTGTCTGAAGCAATGACTCGAATTGATTCAAGAATTGTTTTACAAAGTCTGGATAATTGATAAAGGTATCACGTTTTCTTCGATACCACCTCAGCGCGGCATCTAAAAGATCTGATATAGAGTGCAATACAGCGAATTCACCAACATGCCTAGATCTTGTGTAATCTGCAACTCGTTGAGGAAAACAGGAAGCAGACTCATCATCTTCACCGGTAAATTTTAATCCCCACTTCTATAGATTGTGAGGTCGTCTAGACATCGAAAAGGGATCTCTTGAAGTGTCTATATTGTGAGGTCGTCTAGACATCGAAAAGGGATCTCTTGAAGTGTCTATATTGTTCAAATCTGTCTCCAGAGGTGGATTGGTTAGGAGGATTAACATCAATGCATTCATTTTCTAAGTTAAGACATCCAATTCTAGCTTCAAAAGCACTTTGGTTTGGATTGGTAGCTAGAAGACCTGATTTCCAATTTTTGTACTGAGCTATTTCTAATTTATGCACAAAGAGCTCTGCCTGTTTAATCAAGATTTCAGATTCTTCCGTCTCGATTCTGTTCAAACGCTTTACGAGGAACCCTAGTCTTACAGAAACAACCTCGCTATAAAAATTTTCAGTTCCTTAAATTCTTTCAAGAGTTCTTCATCTGGCTCGCGATCTAAATAAGATTTGATATTAATCGTAGCAGGGTCTGCATTCGTTTCCTTTTTTAATTTTTTGGCCCACCATAATGCCCTTCCTTCGACAGTATAACTCTCTGGAGTTATATTCCTACATTTCATCTCATATTTAATATCCAGGTCAGCACAAAAACTAGCTATCTCTTTATAAGACATTTTAAAGGGGAAACAAAAAATTCCCACTTCTGTATTAAATTGAATTTAAAATATTTCATGAAAATTGTCGTAAGTAGTATTTATAAATAATGTGGTTTGATAGTAGCTACTTAAGGAATCAAATGTTTTATACCGAACACGATAACAAGAATTTACCAGAAAGAAGTCAGGAAAATGTAATAGTTACTACTATGTATGTATATACATATATGTAGGTAGGTATACATGTAATTAACTCACTTAAGGTTTCCCCTGATCGGCACAATTATATTTTTTTCAATACGTGGAAGTATTTTTAGTCACTAATTACCCCAAGGATAAAATTTGTGGTCAAAACTGTTACACAATATTTGTGAGCACTGTCAACTTCAAAGGTACCTGGGTATGATGGCATAACCTCGCCAAGAATATTGATGCACAAAAAAATCTACTTAATCTACTTTGAGGCACTATAGCAGCATTAATGTTATGACCATACAAAAGTTTAATTATAGCAACTCGTGGTTGACTTATTCTCCACAATAAATATGATAAGTAATCAAAATTATTAGAATTGTAAACAATACACTCACCATCCACTAACTAATATGATTCCGATAAAACTTCAGTATGACAAGAAGTTCCTCCATAAATTTAGTAAGTAAGTATGGTTATTCTCGGTGCATATGAGTGTTCCATCTATGTAATGTAGGCATTGCATTGACAACATTTCACTGCAATTTTGATAAAAAAATAAACGTAAACAAAATTTTGTTGTTATTAACTGGCGCGATTATCTTTTTAAACAAATTTCACGGCGATTGCATCGGGTTCCTGATTTATTAATTTACGACCGAATATAAAGATGACCTTACTGCATACTCTTCATTTGCTCTTTTTTTTGTGCTAAGTAAATATATAAAATTTAACTCAACTCGGTATATTCCTTGCATACTGTTATATTTGTGTCCTGCGTATACTTGAGTGTTGTATACTTGGGGTTCAATTGCACAGGCGAAATAATTATTCCAGTTTGTTCAGTACAACTATTAACTTTATTGATATACTATAAGTAAACTTAAAGATACGACGATGGCGGACTGCGGCGTTGGACAACTTGCTGACTTCTGTCACTCCACACTGAAGTTTGTTCCAAGTTGCGTATTTGCGAGAGCGTTGCCAACACCTCCCCTTTTGTTTGTTACATAACGTAGTCCCGCAGGTGTAGCGGGAGTATAACATCTCGTCCTGATCGTGTCCTGGATGTAACTGGCGTAGAAGTTGTTGATGTAGGACGTCTGGAAGAATGTTCGACCAAATGAGCGGATGGTGTAGTTTCCATCTGGATTACATTGTCGGACAATGATACTGACTCCAATATTGATGATGTGGAACTATTAGGTGTTCCATACAACGAAGTAGACATCGACTCATGACTTCTACCTGGAATATTGAATGTGTCGCATAAAACATCAAATGTAAAATTACCATCTACAGAAGCTTGCGATACATCTTGATTTGTTCGACTTCGTAATTGATTGGTGTGGGACCTAATCAGCCTCTTCTTGCCAGCGTCAGAAACTAACACATTGTAATTTACTGAGCCAATGCGCTCAATAGCTTGTCCTACGACACAATGCCACTTGTTGCGCCTGAATATTTGCGCATAAACTAAATCCTCAGGCTTATACTGTCTATTCTTTGCTCCGTGATGCCGATTGTATTGTTGATTTTGTTTCTCATTTACTTTAGTAGATGACGGCTTCTCCGGTTTCAGCAAATTCAAAATAGTTCCAATATTTCTCCCTAGAACCATCTCTGCTGGTGTAGCATTGTGTGGTAAACTTTTATTAGGTGTTGATCGGTAGGTTTGGAGGAATATTTCCAGAATTTTCTCACTCGTCCCTTCCTGTTGAAGTTTCTTTAAAGCCCTTTTTAACGTATCCACAAACCGTTCTGCCTGGCCATTTGACTGTGGATGGTAAGGCGCTGTTTTGAAATTTTTGATACCTCGGGACTCTAAAAATGTTTTGAATTGAACGCTAGTAAATTGCGTTCCATTATCTGTGTTGCAATTAGCAACCGAAATTAGATTATATATATAATATAATAATAAAAAATATATAAAAATAAATACAAACAATATAGTTTGTAAAAATATAAACAAATATATAAAAAATAAAAATATATATATATATATATAAATTTAAAAAAAGGGCGGTATATATATAAAATAATAGAATGCATATACATACCTCCAGTGGACCAATCTGTGCCACTTTTCGAATTTTTACTTACAAGTAAAAAATATATATACGCAGCAGCCAGGCTGTTGAACATTCCTAACATTTACCATAAAGTTGTGAGGTGTTCCAGGTCTTACTATATTTAAACATAGCAGCATGTATACATATACACCAGTCTAATTGAAATCTCATGTAAGATTTCGAAAAAAAGACGACCTTTTAAGGAACACCTTGGTAAATTTGAATGTAACCATTCAGCCACTCAAAGATTTAAATTTCTGTCCACGCAAGGACTAGAATATGCTGTAAACACCAGCAAACATAGCTAAAAATTGAAAATTAAAACAAAATCACTAGTTTGAACAGAAACCAAAAGAAAACAACTTTTAAAAAAAACGAATCACTTAGCTTTTCATCTGCAACATCCAGTGCAGGGTTCTGTTGCAGGACGTATATGTCCTCACGAATAAAAAACACAATACAATTCACTTGTACTTTTATATAACAAACCAATAAATATAAACTCGAACAAAAATACATCACGAACAGAAATAAATTTGTCATTCAATGACAAATGTCAAAACCACAACATTTAAATTGTGGCGCCCCCGTCATCTCAAAATCGTAAAACTCCCACAGCGCCGTGGTGAACTTGCGCAAAGTCGGAAACAATAGCCAGCAACTAAGCGAAGCCACAGAACAATGGGCGGCAGCTGGCCCCAACCATATAAAAAGGGGGCGATTTCAGAGGAAAAATCACTTGTTGCTCGGTATTTCACCAGTAGAGTCAGCTAGCTGGACCATTGCCACTAGCATTTTTTTGCCCACTTGTCCTCAAATTTTTTGTAGGGTTATTCCCACAACCATCTTCACACACAGGTAATAAAAATAGAAATTTTTTTGGGATATTACCAGAAATTTTCTATTTAGTCAAAAAACACCACTGAAATAAGAATAGACTTCTATAATTTCAGATATTTTTTTCGTCATAAAAAAGGGAAAATATTCTGGGATATTACCAGAGAATTTCTCATTTAAATTTTTATACTGAGATTGGAGAGTTAATTCGCAGTTTTGGGATATTACCAAGCTAAGAATAAAATTCTGCAATCTAAGTTATTTTTGTCTCATTTTTTTTGTAACTAACTATTCAACAAAGTTGATTTGGGAAATATCCAATTGACTAAGGTTAACGTACAAGGTTTCACAAAACATTTCATTTCGGGATATATCCAAGTGAAGTGTGGCAGGAAACTCAAGTCAATCGGGAAATCATTAGTATTGGGCGATTTCCATACTAATTAGAAATCCCGGTCAATATCTAGGCTAAGTCGGCGGCAAAATCCCTTGGGATATTTCCAGGGATTTTTTTTGCTGATTTGGTTTTGGATTCAGGAAAGGGACAATATCTTGGTATTGAACCTTTTGGGAGATTTTCAAGGGTTCAATCCAGAGACCAGAATTAGGTCAAAAACAGGTACAGGGATTAGCTACACCATTCAGGGTTGAGTATACTACAGGAAATAAATAAGTATAAAACTTACTAACCTTTTTTTGTTTTAAGAGGATATTAATTAACTCCTTTTTTATATATTGAATATTCTGAAAGAATTTGAATTGCTATTCTTTTTTTTGCGCTTTATTAATTTGTTCATTTCTCTCATTGCAGATAATTAGCAATAAGTAGAATTTAAGAGTAAAGTTAATAATTAAGATTTTGTTTGAATTACTTTATTTTTGTTAATTTTATTGTTTTTTATTTCCTTGAATTTAATTATTATTTATTTGTTAAAATATTGTTAGGTTTAAGATTACGCAATAAACGTATTAAGAGCAGGTTAATCTTTCAATCAGCAATTTACCTAGTTTATTACTTCCATTTTTTATTTTACATTTAATTTCTTTTATGTACAGCCATAGGAGCTGTAACAATCTGTTACAATTCGTTTAGCATCACCATATCGGGAAAATACGGACCTTAATTTTCCGATGACCTCAGATGTTGTTATTTGCTTGATGAGGAAAATTTCTGGCCACTTTGTGTATGCATCAATAATTACTAGATAATAATTATTGTTGACTGGTCCTGCTATTACACATGAACTCGTTCCATGGGTGATGAGGGTATTGGCCATAATTGCAATGTTGTCTTGGTAGGTTGCTTCGCATCACCCGCACATCTGTGACACTTTTTAACGAACACTTCGATGTCTTTGTCGATGTTCGCCCAATACACATAGCTACGAGCGACGGCTTTCGTGCGTTCAATCCCCGGATGTCCTCGATGAATCTGTTTGAGAACTTGAAATTGAAAACTTGCTGGAATAGCGATGCGATCTGCGAATAATACGCATTCATCTACTATTGCTAAAGCCTCTTTACGATGATAATATTGTAATAAATCGGTTTGCATATGATTTTCATTTGTGAATGTCAACGATGAAGTTGAGGTTGGCCATCCATGCTTGATGAAATACATAACCTTCTGCAATACTTTATCATTTGTTGTCGCTGCTTTTATCATGTTGCACGTAATTGGTAAAGCCTTTGTAATCTCTGATTAACTTCATTTTGAAGTTCCGATTCCAGCGTTGTACATGCGATGACAAGTTCTTCCTCTATTTTCTCATGTGAACTGATGAGACGTGAAAGAACATCTACGTATCCAAATTCTTTCGTAGGAACGTATTCGATTTCGAAGTCATAGAGCATCAGTGATAATGCCCAGCGCTGTAATCGATTCGCCGTGTAAACTGGAATGCCCTTTTTCGAACCGAAGCGAAGCCTCTTTTACGACTACTATTGGTGCTGCCCACTCCGAAAAATTAACCCGAGTAATAATTCCCGAATCCTCCAACCGTTGTAATTCTGCCTCAATTAAAGGAAGCACAGCATATGCCACTGGACGTTTAGGTCGGAATACAGGTTTTGCATGTGGTTTTAATTGAAGTTGTACTTCGACTCTCGTACATATACCCGGCTTTGTTTCAAATAATTCCGCAAAGCTTTTCTGAATGCTGGATATTTCCGCCTTAGAGTCGAAAGACGTACTGAGTTCCTGACAACAAGATGCATTGAGTTGTTGACAGCAAATGGAGTTTAGTGGCTTCTCCCACAAATTAAATTTGTCACACAGATCTATGCCTAAAACATTTAACGTGTCAAGATTAGTTACATAAATATGACATGATTTAACATCCCCATTTAACTCGATATCACATAGAAAACGAGCAATTATATCAATGCGATGAGTTGATGCACTTTTAGCTTGCAGCTCTGAGCTGACAAGCTGTCCCGGACAACCCATAGTTCGCCAAATGGATTTTGAAATGATACTGATGTCCGAAGCGGTGTCACTTTGAAGTCGAACTGCAGTTTTCTTGTTTGAAGAAGATCCCGAAAAGTTTTTTAATAAAACTTCCGCGAATTTTCGATGTTGACTGTAGTCGATTTTGTTGACATTCACAAAACAGCAGAATTTGAAGCTGATTGCTGCTTGTTTTTCTGACTAAACTTTGAATGTGTGCGAGACTTTGAAACCTTTGAATATTTTGCAGGCTCTGCGTTTCTTGTTGATGGACAGGCACAATATCCATCCTTGTGTCCTGATTTTCCACATTGTTTACATTTATGGGCACGATACGAGCAGTCAATTGAAAAGTGCATGCCGCTGCATCCCCAGCAAGGTGTTTTTGGTGTGGAAGTTTTTATTGTTTTTTGTCCGTGGGTATTGAATTTATTTGTTTTACCCGGTTGACTATGAATTGCTGTGACAAGAGGTTTTTGTTCCATTGTAATTAAACGATTGTCATTTTTCAGGGTTACCAAGTGTTGTGCTTCTGTGACTAATTTATTGAGTGTGTTTGGGCCATCTGCACTTGGGTTTTCCAACTTTGAAAGTAACCTTACACGTACGTCGGTGTCAGCTGGTGATTGTAATCCCAAAACAAATATAAGACATTTGAATTCGTCTATATTTAATTTGGATAATTGAAAATTTTCACAATTTGTGTTCACAGCTGCGGCGTATGAAACGAAATCATCCGTTAAAAGTTTTGTAGTTTGCAAACACTTATAGCGGACACTTAAAAGCGATTCCTGAACACCAAAAATTGTTGTCAGAGTCTCGATTGTTTCTGCGAATGAGAGATCTCGACTGTTTTTTGGCAAGATGTAGTTTGAAAACTTTTGATATGCTAATGGACTGAATTTCCTCATTACGAGCCGCACTTTTGCCTTGTCGTCCAATTTTTCACCGTCTACTTTTATTAAATCCTCATAGCGAGAATACCAAGATTGAAAGGTTATACCGTTTGCTGGGTCGTAGAAAAACTCTTGCATGTTGTTTGCAAGCGCTTCCATGGTAAATTCTAGACCTTTCCCAGACTCTGCATCTGCTGGATTTACACGCCGTAACATTTCTAATAATTTGGCCTGCATCTCCTGTTGATTTGAAATGAGTTCTAGGAGTTTTCTGTTGTTTTCCTCTTCCGCCATTTTGGACTTATGAAGGGGCACGTACACGAAAAAAGAAAATTATTTCACCACCGATCCTCGTCGCCACTGTTATATTTGTGTCCTGCGTATACTTGAGTGTTGTATACTTGGGGTTCAATTGCACAGGCGAAATAATTATTCCAGTTTGTTCAGTACAACTATTAACTTTATTGATATATAAGTAAACTTAAAGATACGACGATGGCGGACTGCGGCGTTGGACAACTTGCTGACTTCTGTCACTCCACACTGAAGTTTGTTCCAAGTTCCGTATTTGCGAGAGCGTTGCCAACACATACTGAGGAAATTATAGCTGCTGGTTGAGTTTTTATTTGTTCGATTCCTGATTGTTTATTTCACAAGTACACTACTCGCTTGAATGGAACTTTTGGAATGTGAAAATGGTATGTTAATACCGACACAACAATTTCTCTTCTTTTTCAGAAATTTTTTCTGTTCTTTACCAAATTAACATTGGCAATTCGTACAGTCTTGATCAATAGTTTTGGTTTCTTGAGATTAATGACTTTATTGCGAATACCTAATGAATAGTTTAAGTTTTTTATCCGAATTCTATCCCGGTGAGCCCCCAAAATGTAAACCAATTATCTAGGGGAGTTTGTTTTTATATTTGGTTTTTGTTTTTTCTTACTTGATTTGTTTTCTTTGATGTTTTTATATTTATATAGGACTTAGCTTCAAGTTATCACGATGAGATGCGCTAGGTTATCCTTGCTGACATTGTTCAGTTCCTTGTGATCTTTTTATTTGTAAAATGAAAACTTTTTGATTCTGGATATTTTTCCGATCTATCACTTTTCATTCAGCACGTTCTCGGATGAACTCTCACACAGCCATCGCCGGAAACTCCTCGTCCAACCTCTCTGTTCCTTTTCTTCATGCACAGAAACCTCAACAGCTATTCCCCGTATTTTAAACGTAAGCGTGTTTTCCAGGATGGGCTATGTTTATGCCACCAGTGAGTTTTAATTGGAAATTCATTTTATTTTAGTTGTAGCATGACGTTTTATTTTTTAAAAGCTCATTTTTTTTCACTTATTATTTTATTTTATTATTTTTAATTTTTATTTATTTTTTATATAGATATATAGATTTGTAATTCAATCTTTGGAATTTAAGTATTCCAGCACGCGGAATTGTTTGAATATAATAATGTTGCTAAAGCGTACATTACACTCTTACTAATGAGAGAGCTGGGGGCGGATGTCTACTTTCCTGATCCTGATTTTGGAATGGAGTACTCACTTGAAAGACATACCAATGTCTTCCAGGCTGAAGTCTTCCCCATCTCAATGGCAGCGAAGTTAGCTCTTGATATGCAAATCAGGGGGAACGACATTGCCATCCTTTCGGATAATCAGGCAGCCTTCATGGCTCTGAGTGGCCCTCGGATAACGTCTAAGTTACTGGAGATTGCTGGTCGTTAGTGGATAAGTTCTGTATTCGCAACCGTACCTCCTGTGGGTTCCTGGTCACATGGGGATCATGTGGAATGAAAGGGCTGACCTTTTAGCTAGGGCTGGCTCTGATTCTCGGTTCCTCGGACCGGAGCCCGCCGTAGGCGTTGCCTCCTCGATTATCGGATCTCTCATCAAAGCGGATGTTCATAGGAGGCATTAGTAGAGATGGGAGAACCTGAGAGCTTGTAGTGTACAAAACTGTTTCTTGATAGGCCCAATGGGAATATCTCCGATTTTCTCATGGGGCTTGGAAGGAAACAAGTAGAGCCACATTCGTGGTGAATATTTTTGACGTGACTTCGTATTTGCTAGAAAGCCTAAACTACTATCCATACAGGAAAATATTGTTGTAGTAATTTAAAGCTTGGTTCCTTACCTTCTCAAAGGCTACACTTCCTTTATACCCTACTTAACAAAATAATAAAATAGTTTTGATTACCATTTTAAGTTCACTAACTCTCAGCTCAGTAATAATTGCATATGTGTATGTACAGTCGGAGTCCGAATCTGTAGGCAGCTACATTCGACATCATCAGCCCACGGCATGGCATGACGGCACAGCGTCATATACAATGATTACTCAGCTGAGAGTTTTTGTTTGAGGAATCGTAAGCATTTGGTTCAGATAAATTTTTTTAGGTAAGGTATAAAAATTATGTTTCGATTCGAAAGATAAGAAAACAAGCTTAAGATTATCAGAATAACATTTCTCTGTTTGGATAGTAGTTTAGGGCGGAGGAGCTACTCAAATCAAACACAAATTGCCGTGTCGAGTACCGTATACCCAGTAGTAATATCTCACTCAGGGAATGAGTGAGTGTGATGAGTGTGTGAGATTGCAGAATAGGGCGCTAGGGACCCTTACTTACATCTCATTCCATTTGTTTTGTAGAATACCTAAATGGTGGGAGAGTGAGATCGAAGTGAGTGACTTCTCTCATACAGTTATAAGTGAGTGACAATGCAGAATAGGGGCCCACCAGATAGATTTGTGCTATACCACACAAACGTTGTAAGAGAGTAGACTTTCTTGATAACACGCAAACATTGTAAAAGACTAGCTTTCTTGACGAGAACCTTCAGCGGAGCAGACACGTCTCTCTTAGCGTATGAGAGTGTACGTACACAAGTGGTACGGCCAGTAACAGGAAACCAGTTTCTTGGGCGAGTATCTTCAATGTAGAGGCACGTCCGTACACGCACACCGCGTGAACGTTGGCTTGCCGTTTACTCTTTTTCAAACGCAGTGTTTCGGAAAAATTTGCTGCAGTATTTTGTAGTATTTGAGATTGAGATCCTATTAACCGACTGTAAAAGAAAAAATTGCAATATCGATTTTTCTTGAAAGGATCAATAGTTGTTGTTGAAGTTGAATTAAAATATCCATTTTACAATAAACAACATTTTTATTAGATTTATATATAACAAATAAAAAAATAACAATTCATTCAAAAATTTAATTAAAAAAGAATCTTAGAAAAAAAAACATTAAAACAGACAAAACAACAATATTGTTCAGTCAAGATTATTATATCATTATACATATATTCATAAATAATAATATTCAATATATAATTACTTTATATTAAGGGCCATATTCACTAAGCCATTTATTGGTGGGACCACAGATAAAATTATTAATAGGTATTAATTTTTATGATAATTTTGAATCAAGGTCTTGGAAGGATTCCATTGTACAACAGAACTTTTATTTAATAGTTCCTTCGCAGACATTATGGCATCAACCGTCTCAATCTTTAAGCGATTTCTTTGATCGGTTTTAATTAAATGGGAAAAAACTCGTTCCGGGGCTGCACTACTGTGCGGCAAACTCAGAATTCTACCAATGAACTGTTTTAATTTGGGAAATATAATCTCATTTATCCCACTTCTTAATGAAAAAATGTCGACCCAATATGCTTCCAAATCCAAATCATTTGAAACATAATTTATGCTTTGCAGCTATCGCCATTCTTGATCCAGTTCTTCAATGTCTGATTTTTCTATTAAATTTGGAAATAAGGAGATTAGATCAACTAAACTGTTACCCATATTTTTGGGATTAATACATTGTATGGCCTAAAGTGCCTTGACTTTAAAGTCAATCCTTTTTAAAATTTGAATGCATAATTCTTTATAATATTCCAAACATTGTTTTTTAATGTCCAATATTTCTTCAGGTGTTAATTGTGCAGAATTTACTAAAACTTGAGCATTGGCACCAATATATACTTGCTCAATGTCTAAAAAGTATTCATTCTTCGACAACATTTCCATATTTATTTCATCAATGTATTCTTTTTCAGAAAATTAGAGGATATGGAATTAAAAAAACCTTTAAGCACTGGCAATATTACATGTATTCTTAAATATTCAGATGGAAACTCAACATTATATATATATATTGTTAGTTACATTCAGTTTAGATGAAATATCTTTGGCAAGGTCCAAATTATTTTCATAATTAAAAAGTACAAAATAGTGCTCTAAATCAGTCCATCGACTTAGAACTCTAGAAAAACTTTACTCCAACGAAAGCCACCTTGTTTCGGCGACTCGGAGGATTTTGAGCGGCATATTCCCGAAAGCTTCCTGAAGTTCTTGAAAATCAGATGTCCGCTTGGGGCTATGGGAAAAAAGAAATATATGTTCCTCACTAATTTTTCTAGTTCAGATGGTAACTTCTTTGATGCTGCAGACGCGCACAAATTTAATGAATGGCAAATGCAATTCATAGTAAATAAATAAGGATTTTCTTTTTCGAAAAGTGCCCTAACGCCATTCTTTTTCCCCATCATTACTGACGCATTATCTGCAGCGTAACCGTTCATATTTGCAATTTTGATATTATTGCTTTTGAAAAATGCCGGTATGGTATCAAAAAGGGTTTTAGCATTCGATTCTGTTAATTGCAAAAATGTCAAAAATATGTCCTTATCTTTACCGAAAGTAAAATCAAAATATCGACAACAAGCACCAATGATTTGCAGTTACTGACGTCAGTACTTTCGTCTATTATCAGAGAATACTTTTGATTTTCCAAAATGTTCTGCACATTTGTCAGATGCTCGATTTTAAGTAAAGAAAGAGTTGTTTCTGTAGCTTTTGTCCTTCCACATTTCAATAATTTGACAATTTCAGAATCTTTGGCTATGTTTTTTTATCAGGTCAATTAAAGCACTAATTAATGTAAATGGTAAATTATTTTCGACCAAAAACATAATAATTTTTAGTTCAGCAATTTTTCGTAAATCTCGTTTCTTTTTAAGATCCTCTAGGTATGGAATTTCATCAAATTAAATTAATTTTTTAATGATTTTCCATGCTCAATATGATCAGTCGTTTCTTGATGTCTCTTTAAACTAATTACATTGTTGTTCAATGTTTTGAAGCAATACTTACAAAAAGGAAGTCTATTCTTTTCCTGGAAACATTCAAATTGTTTTATCCAAATCTGACGCAATTTTTTGTCCACTTTATTTTCGATTTTGTTGGCGTATTTTCATTAAAATTAGTGCAGCCTTTATTTTGGACTATTATTTGAGTGCTGAAGAAATAAATTTAATATTAAAAAGAAGGTCACTTGTGATACTTTGGTAACTATATGCCTACCTAATTATATTTTGAGCAGTCCGATTTTCCCTATTTTCTCCTTTGGAAGGCTCATTTGAACAAGATGCAATTTTGTCTGATAATGTGCTATCACTCAGACTAATCCTTTTTACAAATCTTTAAGGAAAAATATTAAAAAACTGATGAAAAGTTATCGTTTTATCTTACTTATCCATTTTGAGTTCGAATATTAATTCACATTTCTTTTTTCCCGGCTTTAAATTTGTCATGTCATTGCCACACACTGGCCGAGTTTATGCCGCAGCCCAATTGGCATATATGTCAATTTTAGCAGAAGAATGTCTTGGAAATGAATCATTCCATCCCAATAGCTAAGTTACTGCTAAATTGGCAGCGGCATAAACCCGGCCAATGTTACTGTCATATGTCCACTGTCAATGAACGTAGGAATGATTGGGCGCTGGCAAGCGAGGCGAGTAGACATATCGCAATCACATTATTTCAAATTCACCACATCACGAGAGTATTGCCAGGTCAGTCGCAATGAAATTTAAAATTTTCAATATTTGGCACAAGACGTAATGAAAATTCAAAATTGCAGTATTTTACACGGAGTTGCAATATTGCAGTATGCGAGCTTAAAATGCAGTAGAAATACTGCAATTGCAGTATTTCGGCAACGCTGGCAGGGGACCAGTCTTCTGTGTGAGTAGCTTCAGTTGAAAAGAACGTTAACTGAGAATAATATTGGCTCTCCGTTTTTCCCAGTGTCTCGAAGAGTATCGAAAGAAAAATGCTTTTTAATGTCGTATAAAATTATTTAGACATTCATGCAAAACAAAGAATTAGAGGTTCATATGAAAACATTTATTTAATCTGGAATGCTTCATACAATTCGATACGAGACTTTTCGGAGCACGTTATAACTTCTGTAGATATTAATCTGTCTGTAAATAACAATAGGTAAATTCTTGTAAAACACTTATTATTTGTTAATATTTGTTAATGATTACTATTTAAAGAAATAACATTGAATTGAATAACAATTCTTAATATTTGAAATATCCTTTTTTTTTTACAAAATGAAATTGCTAGTCAAGTCTGTAAGACACAAAAAATAAAAAAAAATTAAAAATAAAATTAATAAAAAACTATTATAGAGAATTTTAAATACCCACAAGGTATACACTCCGCGGGGTAGTCAGAGACCGAACGTTGGCTACTCGCTGAACCTAAAAAGATAGAAAAATACACTTGTAAGCTAATGCATCAAGTGACGGCGAGCATTTCTCTAATCTCAATACACACGCACAAGATTTAACATTCTTTATAATAGTAAAAAAAAAACAAAACTACTCCAAACTAAATAGGGAGAGGACGGGAGAAAACCATACCTCGCTCTCTCTGCAGTCTCTTTCGGTTTATTTAACATAAAATAAATGGTGAAAACCAACCACTCATCTGTGCATGGAGTAAACCATCAACACGCACAGATGACTGAGCATAGAAGAAAACCATACCTAATACTCAGTTTCTCTATAATTCCGATGCTCTCTCATACAAAAATTACAGACTAGATATTACTACTAAAGCTCACAAATCACACACATTTTCTATTTTATAGATTAAACTAATAACGACACTAACTAAATATAAAAAAAACCTTCACTCATACACCCACGAGCTTAGTGAGGATTACTCACCTAAAATTGTCTACTTCAATATTATTTCACTTTAACTATTTTTATTTTTAACTATTTAACTGTTTTTTTTTCTAAGGATACCGCACTTGTGGAATACTCGGGTGATTATCACTGAAAGAATAATCTCTGCAAGATTTCATCCTGCATCCTTCAGTGATACATCCAAAACAGGTTCTTCCCCCTTTCCAAGCACATACCTAACATAAATGCAAGATACATGAAACAGGTCAAGGCTTGATCCTTGAATTCTCCTGCTACATCCATAAAAATATTTTGGGCGAGGAAAAAGAACAAACCAACGACGCAGAAGGAAACATTCTACCGCATGGACATGCCTACCCAAATTCCTAGAAGGATACATAATTAGGGATGCAGTAAGGAAAAGGGAAAATAGTAATATGAGAAACTATTTTGATATAAATAAAAAAAAGAACAAAATTGTGGAAAATGAATATAAAGTATATTTTCAGGTATTTCTGCCTTTCAAGTCAGAGCTCGAAGTGACAATTTTGTGTTTATTTATCTTTTGTTGAAAATCTTAGCCTGCTATCTCTGATGCCTTACGAAACGTTCCAGTACTTTTGTTAATCTCCAAATTAAAACTTACAAATGTCAGGTACAGTCAGGTACGAAATTCAATGACTTATATTACTGATGTCACCACAGGGTAGAGGTCACCAGCTGACTTTATGTATGAGGCATAGAGGTCTGAGCCCCAAGAGCTTAGCGAGGGGTTCAGGCATGAACAGCTGAACTAGCGCGAAGATGTGAGAGTGCCGTCTAAGGCGAAAGATGTACATCACGCAGACTTTAAGTGCTCTGTTCAGTTTTGAAATTTCAGAGCGCATGCAGAGGGTACATAGCAACATCAGCATACTAGAAATGCGGCATTATGAGGGACAGTTTCAGGGATTGTCTGATGGACTGGACCAGATGATGCGAGACCGCAACAACTCGCACAGCTTTCTCCGGCCAGTCACCATGTTACCTCACTCATTCGTTTCATTTCTGGGACATTGCTATATGTTGCGTCACATTAGAATATTTTTAAGCAGGTAGCCACTTGTTGTTTAGTATACGCGCTTCATAACAAACCAAATAATTTTCAGTTTGTTATGAAATGCGATACACTGCAACTTTTATTGGGGCTACCGTTGCCACACTTAAGTAAGACCTGTATGCATTGTATTTATTGCGCATGGTCCTACTTAGTATCTCGGAAAGCAATAACTCAATGAGGAAGTGCTGATCAATCGGTTGTTTTGTTCTATGATAAAATCAATTGATCAGCATCAAGATTTATATTCACAACATCCCTCCCCGTGATGAAAACGGAATCGAGGGGATCGAGATGACGTGGTAACCATTGATGAGGAGAAAGTCCCTTTTATTTTTAATGCGATAATACGATATACACCCGAGTCTGTTTTTACACGATAGATACGTTCTGTGTAAAAAAAATCGTGTAAAAAAATACACTGTGCCTATGGAAAAATAGAGATTGGTTCCAAACCTAATAAATCAGCAAAATAAAGCAATTAACCATATGAAAATTCATGTTAGCATGTTATCGTTTCTATGTGCTTGCACCTTTTACTTCATATATAATGCATTATGTGTATAAAAATGTATTATATATATAAAGTAAATTATAATTAGAAAAAGAAAAGAAATGCCATTAATTTATATGTGTAACAATATTTTATTCGCTATCACTTTCTGACAATAACATTATACGTTTGCGTTTGTTTAAAACTACAATATCACTGGAATCAGAAGAAATGCCCCCTTGGTTATCGTCTTTTTGCTTCATTGGTGAAATTCCTTTTGATGTTAATCGTTCCGTCTATGTTTTGGCTAGGCCCTTATAAATTTCCCGATAAGAAGCCATTAATAAATTCAACTCACGTTGGAACTTCCCAGCTCGTTCTTCATTCGGATCATGTTTGACGAAATGGTTACCCAATTTATTGGCCAGTTTTAAACCTTTTTTAATTTTATCTGCACTGATAATAGGTTCCTCTTCGTCATTATCACTATGTTCTTTAGATCAGTAGTCTCAAGGACAGCCTTT
Source organism: Dioctria linearis (assembly GCA_963930735.1). NCBI lineage: Eukaryota > Metazoa > Arthropoda > Insecta > Diptera > Asilidae > Dioctria > Dioctria linearis. Next base: position 92,049,958 of record OZ005741.1, read on the forward strand.
ATTATTTCATCTTCGCTAAGGGGTTTATCAACTAGCAATTCATTAATATCTTCATGCGATAGATCATCAAATCCATCTCCACCAATTGAATGTGCCAATGTTATGATGTTGGGAAATTCGGTGGTATTAGGAAGGACGGGATCTCTGCTGTTAACACATTCTGGCCAAATAGCTTTCCAACATGCATTCAAAGTAGATGGTCTTAATTGAGGTAACACTAATCTAATTTGATTGATACATTCCATAATTGAAAATTTCTTCCACACATCCATAACTGTTAATGTTTCATCATCATTCATATTGTTCAAAACGTATTGGAATGTTCGCTTTATATAGTATGTTCTAAACGTCGCAATTATACCTTGATCTAGAGGTTGTATCAAGGATGTAGTATTAGCCGGTAGAAAGCAAAATTGGACGTTTGGGTGTTCCAAGACGGGATGGCCGGGTGCATTGTCCAGAATCAAAATAACTTTAAATTCGAGACCTTTATCTGTCATATAGTCTCTAACTTCTGGGATGAAACATGTGTGGAACCACTTAGTAAAAATGCCAGTTGTCACCCAGGCTTTTTTGTTTGCCATCCAGTGAACTGGCAATCTATTGAAATTAACACCTTTCATTGATCGTGGTTTTAGGAATCGATTTACAAGCAGAGGCTTCAACACACAATCTCCTGAAGCGTTGGAACAAAATAAAAGTGTTATACGATCCTTTGCTGCCTTAAAACCACCAGCTGTTTTCTGCGCTTTCGCTACGTAAGTTCGATTTGGCATTTTTTTCCAAAACAGACCAGTTTCATCCATATTCCAAATTTGATCAGGAGTGTAGCCTCCATCTTCAATTAGTTTAGCTAGTTTTTGAGGGTATTCTTTAGCAGCCGACTCATCGGAAGACGCAGTTTCACCTTTAATTTTTAAATTATGTAGAGCATGTCTTTTGAGAAACCCTCTCATCCACCCCGTACTTGCACAAAATTTATACGTTCTGTTCGACCTCGGCTCCATTTGTTTAATCTGTGTATAAATTCTTAGTGCTGTTTGCTTGATAGAATTTCCGTCTACTGGCATTCTTTTTTGTACATTATCTTCTATCCACACTACTAGAGCTTTTTCCATTTTCTCTTTTACAATATCTCTTGTGTATGAAGATGACTTAGCACTTAAATTGGTTCCAGAACATACAGACTTCCTTATAGTAGCTTCATTTTTCATAATAGTTCTTACAGTAGCTTCATGCACACCAAAATGCCTACCTACAGACGTTGTACCTTGTCCAGTTGCAAGATGATCCAAAATTTGAATTTTAGTATTCAAAGAGATGGCTTCCTTTTATTTTTTGTTATAGCCGACATTGTGTAAGGGCTAGCGAGAAATAGTTCAGTTCTAATTAATAAACAAAACTTTGAAAATTATAACTTACCAATTATTAAATTTTCCAAAAAAAATTATTAGTTTTATATGTGCACCAATTTTCTTTTTACTTCTTTACTGTTTAAAATTCACGACTAGAATGAAGCTTATTGATAAATCCTTAAATCATAACGGTACGATACATTCCTCTCATCCTTATGTTAATTTTTTTTTTTTTTTATATTATTAAGCCAAGCTCAGGGGATACCCTATGATGCAAAGCACAGCGTGGCACGAAGGAAATAGGGAAAGGATTAAGGGATATGAGGAGAGCGGCGGAGGTGCCGATGTATGTCGCCCTTAAACTTTCGCAGGTTGTATGCCGGAGGAAAGACAGAAGATGGTAGACTGTTCCACATTCGCACAGTTCGGGATAAGAAAGCATCACGGAATTTAAGTGTACGGCCGAAGGTAATTTGAAGGGTTTTGCATTTGTATTTAATTACACCATACATATTTTTCTGACCTGAATAAAAATAAACAATATGCATGAATTCTATGGGTTTTCTATAATAAACCAATTTCTTCAATTATCCTAAATATAAAAACTTAGTTATCATGTCTTCACCAATTTACGCATCCGCACATGCCTTTTCTTTAAAATTAGAAACGTCCCTGTAAGCAAAGGCTACCGAAAGTACAAACACCAGCGTCAAAAATTTACTAAGTTAGTGCGATTGTACACATCTTATGAAATTGTAAATAACCGCAGTAAATATCGGGTCATTTTCCAGGTATGTAGTGTTAATGGGAAAATTAACCTGAATGTGATAACACATGAACAAGATGCACACATTTTATGAAATTGTAAATAACCAGTAGTGTGCTTTCTCTTTTATTTTACCGCATGAGCACATAATTTGCCAAGGAAGGTTTTCTTAGAACTTGGGTGATCGTTGTAAATCAAACAAAACAGTGTAAAAATAAAATTATTGCTTTTTATATTCGTGTTAAATCAAACAGATCGTGTAAAATAATTCGTGTTAAATCAAACCAAACCGTGTAAAAATAAAATTATTGCTTTTTATATTCGTGTTAAATCAAACAGATCGTGTAAAATAATTCGTGTTAAATCAAACTCGTGTAAAAAAAATTCGTGTAAAAACAGACTTGGGGTATATATATATTTTTTTTTTATTCTGTTCGTTTGGCTTTGAATTACTTACGCTTACGCTCTGGTTCGTACATATAATATAAGTACAATTGCTGTTGGCTTTTAGAGAAATGTAGGCAGGTAATTTATACAGTATAATTATTAGTTAGTACAAATTTTAGAGTTATAGATATATGTACATATGTCCCTTTTTTCATCTTTTTTTTCAGGTATCAAATGCAAAATATTTATAATATGTGTACATGGTTTAATTAATTGATAGATATTCTATATGTTTTTTTTTCACATATACGAAAGTATATAATATACATATTATAAATTAATCAATTTCATTAATAATAGATATAGAAAAAGAATACGAATGAACATAATTTTTTTTTTAAATATTGAGCTATAAAATAAACACAATTGCAGATGATAGTTTACTTTTACGTAATATATAAATATATTCAGTTTGGTCGAACAGAAATTTAAAATTATTATTTATTTTGTTGTTCTTAGTTATGGCTATGGCTATTCAATCAATACATCATTTTACAAAAGAATAACAAGTTGATTACCCAGAACAATTGTTGTTTTTTTTTGTTTTTTTAAAACAATCTTTTGAAATTAAATATACATAATCTAAATTAGAATAAACTACAATTCTTTATCATTAAAAATCATTTCCTCTCTTTTAGCTAAGTCACAAAAAGATACTAATATATATATAAAAAAAATAGTAATATAAAAATAACTAAGCCATAAAAATATTTTCTTGTAATCATACATATATATTTAATTCTGACCGTACCATTGGTCTCAAGCTCTTCATGATTTGACTTTAAACTTCATATATATTTGGCTTCATGTGGGGTGTGTTCAAGGTTATTTTTGGTGGTTTTTGATCAAGGTTCCGTGACACAATCGTTTTAGAAGTGATGCTATCTGTAATAGGAATTGCGTTCGGCTCTTCCTTTTCCGGGAGATGTTTTGCTGGTATTACTGGGATACTTACGATCTCTTGGGATCTTCGAGTAGTAGGGTATGAGATCATGGGCTTTAAATTTGCTTGAATGGTTTGGTTTCTTTTTCGCAATAGATATTTTAGAACTAAGCACATAATTTATCCAGCGACTAACGCTATGGTTATTCCTGTTGTTACGTATTCGGGGCTGCCCTCTAACGAAACCACTCCTTACATTCCAACACCGGCAATCTTGTTTTGTATTGAAATCAGATTTGTTTCTTTCCAACTCGCACTGGGGATTTTTTTTAATCAAAACAATTCTGTATTTATTTTTAAAGTACAGTTTTATTTTGTCTGGATTCGTCCTTTTGAGCAATTCACTTAAACTGGAACGATCTTACGCTCGCAGAGCAGATCAATCTGACAATTTTCAATACAAATGCTGCGTGTAGCGCTCGACCAAAATTTTTCACCGGGTTATTAAGAATCTACACCTTTGCCAACTTTTTAACTCTTTGCAAATCAAATCAATTTTCTATTAAAGACGAAAACTGCGGGAGGCGACAGGAAATCATTCGCGAGGCCATGTATCAAGGATTTAAAACGAACTCTCTATAACACCAAAACTATATTCTTAATAAAATATATTTGTGATCAAAATCAATTCAAGCGACCGAATATGACCAGCGAGTTTTTCTAAAAGCGAACTGTCTTTTTAACTTCTTTATAAAACCGAAACTATATTCTTAATCGAATATTTGTAATAAAATCAATGACCAGCGAGACGAATAATCTGACCAAACTATCCCGGCGAGGTTTCAAAACGAACTTCCTCATTTTAATTTGTGGTTTTCTTAATTCAATTCAACCCGCTGATAATCGCGTCGTTCAAAAAAAAAATTTATCGCCGGACGGAGGTGAAACCCGATATTTTCATAAATATCGAGCCACCGTTTCTTACATTGTTGCGCACTTGAATTCTCGCGTCGCTTTTTCATTTCCTTACTTTGTTGCGCGATTGAATTTATATTTTATGCTGACAAATCTTACTGAGGGTAAGATTTGTCATGGAATTCGACTTTATTTGTCGCCTTTTTCATGTGGGCCATGCAAAGAAATTGCTGATGCAACTTTCTTTGCGTGTGAAAAGATAAGCCGATCACGTTGTTTAGCATGATCGGTTTATTGGGCCCTTTTTATGATTTGATTTTAATTTTCTTCTGGGTACCTATTATTATTTCTTTTTAGGTATTTTTGAATATAATGATACGCAGGTTTTTTGTTGTATATTGTGTATTCAACACTGTATTGGCATGGGTTTGAATTTGGTGCCTTTTTCTTTCCCTACTTGACTCTACTGAATTTATTTCTCTTTCCAAATCATCTAAATTTTTACTCTCACTAACGAGGGCGAAGCTATGATTTCTATGAGTATTTACCTTTAGACTTGCGGTAATATTAAATTTACCTTGTAGCTCGTCATAAAAATCTTGTTTGAACGATACTTTAGGAACATTGTAGAGTTCGGGTTGGTGTATTGGGGGATAATAACAGAAGCTGTTTTCAAAAGGAATTCTATAGTTTTCTAACGTGTACTTACAGAGTTGTTTTAAAACGAGGACTGCAGTGCCGTTGCTGGTTAAATGACAAAAATGATTACTACAGTTTGTTAAAAGAGTTGCCTCTGAGAAAAATACGAACAATCAAGAATTTCGCCTGACCATATTTGTTAGGGTATTAACAGTCTTATTCATTATTCTATGCTCGCAAGGAGCAGGTCCTCTTAGTGGGTTATTGAATAAGTTCGCCATGCAATTGGCTTTGTTAACTACAAGTGTACTAGGTTGGGCTTGATAGCAAATATATATTATATCACTCATAGTAGTAGGCCTGTTGCAGTGTTCTTTAAAGTCTAGTGTTGTCATTTCTAAATACTGTTGGTTTCGAGTGCTGTTCAGGAAATAATTTGCCTCAATTATGAGAATAGCGGAGCTTTTGGGTGAGATAGGTGTTGGCAATAAGTATACTTTATTAAGTGTAAACACTGTATTTTCAGGCAATGGAAGCGTGATACGGACGAAATGTTTGTTATCTAACTGTATAGAATTAGTTTGAATTATTTGACTGACAGTTTTGAATTCCAGCAAGAGGTTTGTCATGCCTCTTTTACTGATTTCACTATATATTTGTGATATATCGTTTATTTGTTAACCGTTGATATATTTGTTGAAGCCGATGTACAATATATATCAATATGTCATTGTGGTGTTTATCTTTGTACACCGCGAGAAAAAGGGATGTGGAGGCTTTGATTACGAAAAGGCGAAAATGACACACAGTTTAATCTTTTATTTTCGTAGTTATTAATTTATCTTTACACCTTAATGCTTATGAACTTTTATATCTACACGACTTTAATAAACTTTTTTAAACTTTAATAATTACACCGCTTTTTAAACTTTTAATTATTACACCGCTTTTATACTTAAATAATTACACCGCTTTTTCCCTTTTTTTTATTACATCGCTTTTTTACTTAAAATAATTACACCGCTTTTTTCCTTTTTTTTATTACATCGCTTTTTTACTTAAAATAATTACATCGCTTTTTTCTTAAATAATTACACCGCTTGTTCTGTCTTGTTTAACTTTCCACACGAGACTCTAAAGTCACTCGACTTATACTACCGCACTCGATATTAATTAGTTTATTTAAAAAAAATGCAGAATCGGCTACGCGTAATTTCTGTGCCAGAATTTTTTAATGTTTCCAAACAAGATCATTTTTATTTCCTACTTGGCTTTGTTTACCTGCGAAGTAGGTCATTATTGCGAAGGTAAGTCACAATAAATTCTGATCAATCACTAGGTCATTTTTTATTTATGCTGACCGGGCATTGATCAGTGTACGTAAAATGTTTTTATTTTATTTATTTTTGCAATTGTTACGATTGCAAAGTTACTTACATATTAGTTAATTTGTAACATGGAAACAACTGAGGAAATAATTATACAACATTCCTTCCCCCCATGTAAAGGAAAAATGATACTAAGGATTAGTATCATTTTTCGTCGAGAGAAGGAATTAAACTAGCAGTAATGGAACATAAGAAAAAGTTATGCTGCTGGCACAGAAGTTTACGAGTAGCTTGATCATCTGAGCTATTAACAACTACAGGTATATTGATTAACTTAAGAGAAACTATATATTTTATATTAATTAATGTACCTAAGTAATTATACATTATCAGCGGAATAATAAAAAAAAATAGAAAAATTCCTAATAATAATTAAGACTAATAGAAGGAGTTTGAAATTAATCTAACAATACTAATAGTTACAATATTTTTTTTTTGTTTTTTTGTTTTTTTTTTTTTTTTGCAACAAAATTCATTTATTCATTTTTAACTTAGTTATTCTAGTAAATTAACGTATTCAATTTAATAATTTTTTAAATGCTATTAATCTAGTTCCTATAAAGATTCTTTTTACTTATTTATTTTTTTATGATAATGTAATTTAATAATTTGAGACTGTGTGTGAGGGAATGCGGAACGATTTCCGATATTTGTTTTTAAGAGTTGGTGGTGCTGGTGCAAGTTCTATAGGCAATTCATAAACTTTTTCCGTTGTTGGATGCGTTCTGGGTGTTTCCATTGAAGAAATAGTGGCAACCTCGTGTGGGATAGCAGTGAGGGTGGATGCTGTTATTATTGGAGAGGATATATTTATCGTAGAACGTGATTTTGATATTTTTGAGGATGCTTTTCCTTTTCAATATAAATAAATTCCTACGACTATTAGAAAGGCAGTTACTAACGAGAGAAGCCCGGTGTTAGTATATGTAAACATTTTATGAGCAGACTGTACCTTTTCGTGTTTTGCATGCCTTATTTCATTGTCTAATTCTTTGAAATTTAGAGCAGCCTTTTTAAGTACTTCTTGAAAGTTGGGGTGTGATGAGGTTATGGTTAGATTTCTTAGTTTGGTTGCGTTAAAGATAGATAGCCTGAGTGAGGAGTCCTCGTAATTTAATTTGGGGAGGGAAAAGTTTGCATACACGTACGTATTTAGTACATTAATTGAGTTACCTCTTGTGGGGAGCTCCCAGTGTCGTAGGGTAAATTTGCAAGATGCATTAAGATGTAAGATGCCAGGCCCGGAGAGAGTCTTTTGGAAAACTCTGTTTGGACATTGAGCTTGTAGAATTTTGTCTTCGTGGAATACAAACAGCCAGTGGTTGGGAGCGGTTAATTCCGTCACAACATTGGGAGGCTGAGGTAATAATTTTACTGGACATGTGAGGACATTTTCATTTTGGCTTTTATAAAGGCTGTTAACACATGATTCCTGTAATTGGTGGTCAATAGAATGGGGCTTACTCTGTCTGCAGAGATAGAGTTCAGTTTCTCGATATGTAGATAGAAGACGACATAAAGTATTGAGCTCACTCTGAAACATAACGACGGTCTGCTGAGTAATATTATCTTTGAGAAGATAATCAGCGTCAATATCTAACAAAGCGTAGACTCCATCGGTTTTTTGGAACGGAAGGGGGTGAATTTTGCTGATGTAAAAATCTGACGAAGTACCTACGGGTATAACAATTTTAATAAGTATATGATCGGGCAGATAGAGGCTTTGCACCGATATTACCTCATTAATAATAGAAGTATCTCGAAGTAAATGGTTAATCGGGGAATACAGGGTTATGTTGTTATATAAATTTTCCAAGTTCTCTGAACGTAAAAGAAGTGGGTGTAATCGGTGTTGTTGCAAGGCATTTATAATTGTGAAAATTTTCGAAAGAGTGTTTTGTATATGCTGTAACTGAGATAACATTGTCAGAATAATCTCGTTTAGTTCAGCTTGTATTCTATTTCTATGAATTTCCACGTCAAACTCGCTCATAGTGCCATTAACTTCTAGAAGAAAACTATTGACCACCTGTATTAAATGGTCCTGATTTTTTGTCAAGTCTAGTATTGGCGAGGATAGCGATTCAAAATTTGACTTCATTAAAGTGAGTTGTCTTTCCAGAAGATGGATGGATTGATCTTCTTGGTTTTCTAACGCGTCGAGACGACTGTAGATATTGTTGGCATCATCAATATCCATTGTACCAAACAAAAATTTGCTCACTTTCCCACCGATATCCAATAACCCTCGTTTTTCGCGATGTCGCGCTAAGAAGGACGTCAATTCAGAAATTTCTTCCTGGACGTCTATTATATTTCTTTTAAATAAACTATCCCAGAAATTGCACCTACCCTCTTTATTTTTACCTTTGAAACTGCACAAGTTTAATAGGTTGTCATCGCAGTACCTCAGAAAATCGATGGTTGTTGTCCAATTAGGCATTTTCATGCGAGTAACCACCGTCCACGTCGTGTGATAAAATACTGCAGTTCCTATTGGTTCCATCAACACTTCCCTTTCCGGCTCCAGTAGTTTTATGTCGAAGGGAGTACTGGTGATCCATTGCCACGTAAGTGTGGTCATTAGAAAGCGGAGTATTTTCATACCTAAGAAAATTCAGTGGTTAGGACAGATTCTTTCTTTGTATATTTAAGTAGAGATAAAGAAAACGAAGAGAAAGAAAAAAAAGAATAAGAGGAAAAAAAATATTTGTTTGTTTTACTTATTTCCAAAGTTTTAATCTATTATTATGTACACGCCGTTTACCGTTTTTAATTCGTATCACCGTATTTACTTCCGAAGGTACTTCAATTACATTGTACGGTCCTAGCCATTCAGGAGAAAACTTTCCTTTTTTAACCGGGTTCTTTAGCAGCACTTGGTCGCCAATATCGAAAATTAAAGGCCGAGCCGTTTTGTCATATTGGGTTTTGGAGTACTCTTTACTTTGTAGTAAATTATTACGCGCAATTGCATATGCTTGTTGTACAATACTTCTTAATTTAAAGTAATAGTCTTCAAAGTTGTATACTGGTTCAGGCTCTCGTTGCAAATTGTTAGGAATTTCCGCAGTGAAACCGAACAAACAGTCCATAGGCGTTAGCTTAGTTCCTCTATGTTTGCTGTTATTTCGTACGAACATTGCTGCCCTAAGATGTTCATCCCATGTACGGGGGTTAGACTCAACGAAGATTTTCAGATACTCGACCAAAGGCCAAAGCTCCATTGCTTTGCGGATGGTACGCGGTAGTCTGTATTTTCTTGACCTTAAGCATTTTACATACTCTTTTGAACAAATCGCTTGTAAAGTTTGTCCCTTGATCTGTAACCAGTACTTTGGGGATTCTGTAGCGCGTTATTATTTCATTAAAAAATGCCTTCGCTACTGTTGCTGCTTCTGCGTCTGGTATAGCGACACAGTCCATGAACCTCGTCAAATCATCTTCGAAAGTTAAGATATACTTATTACCTTCACTCGTTTCTTCTAAAGGGCCTACAAGGTCCAAATAAACTTTCTCGAAAGGTTCGCGAGCGGTGTCTGTTATTACCATAGGCATTTTATTTTTACGGCTAGCTTTATAGCGTTGACATTTAATACAGTTTTTTATGTATTTATTTATATCCGATAACATACCTTTCCATTTAAATTATCTGCGGATTTTATAAAATGTTTTCCACACGCCTTGGTGACCGCCCAAGGTGCATCGTGGAAGTTATGTAGGATAGTCTCAATTTCGTTCCTATCTTTCAAGATTCGGATTTTGCCTTTTGTGCTAATTTCTTCCTCATTTGTTATATCATCAGCTTCTTCGTCTGAACTGAGGGGAGTCTTCTGTATGTATACTTCCATAGTAGAAGGCACCGTGGTTGTGTGATTCAATGGTATGTCCTGTATACGTTGAGGCTCCTCTGATATTAAAGGCAAGCTATAGGGGCCCTGTTTGGCTTGAGATCGTGTAACCACCAAGCAGTTGGTTTTGCTGTTTTCCTGATCTTGAGTCGCGGAACTTGCTAATTCTGCGCTAAGAGGTGAAATTCTGGACAGCGCATCTGCATTTGTATTATATTTTCCGGGCTTATATTCAATGTCGAAATCATAGTCTGACAATTTCACATGAAACCGAGCTAGACGCGAAGTGGTATCTTTTACCTTGAATATTCCTTTTAAAGGCTTATGATCCGTATAAACCGTAAATTTTCTTCCCAACAAGTAGCATCGAAAGTTTTTGACCGCCCACACAATGGCCAGGAGCTCTTTTTCTGTTGTACTATAATTTTTTTCTGCCTGGTTCAGGCTTCGGCTTGCGTATGCTATGGGTTGATCTTTGCCTACCTCTCCCTGAGAGAGCACAGCTCCCAAAGCGTAATTACTGGCGTCGGTAGTTAGGATGAACGGCTTAGAGAAATCAGGGTATAACAAAAGCGGAGGTGAAATTAAAGCATTTTTCAGCGCACAAAAAGAATTTTGGCATTCCTCGGACCATTTAAATTTTACATTTTTCCTTAGTAGTTTGTTTATTGGAGTTGCTATTTTGGAAAAATCGCGAATGAACTTCCTGTAATAATTTGCCAATCCCAAGAAAGATTGCACTTGTTTAACTGTTTTGGGAGTTGGAAAATTTTGAACACTTAAAGTTTTCGCAGGATCTGGCAAGGCACCTTCCTTACCACATTTGTGTCCTAAATAGACAACTTCACGACGTAAGAACTGACACTTTTCCGGTTGTAATTTTAGGTTATTTTCCCTTAGCCTCTGGAATACTTCCAGCAGCTTGGCGTTGTGATCATTCAGACTTTTTCCATAGATGACAATGTCATCTAAATAAACGAAACATTTAAATCCCTGCAAACCAGTCAAGATATGGTTCATTATGCGTTGAAACGTTGCTGGTGCTCCGGTGAGTCCAAAAGGCATCCGTTTAAATTCATAATGTCCATAATTAGTGCTGAAGGCAGTTTTTTCTCTGTCTCGTCTATCTACTTGTATTTGATGATAACCACTTGCCAAATCTAAAGTTGTGAAGTATCTTGCGTGACCCAACTGATCTAAGATTTCTTCTATTCTCGGTAACGGGAAAGCGTCCTTGACAGTAACTTCATTTAACTTGCGGAAGTCGACGACAATTCTCCATCGTTTGGTACCATCCGAGCCAGGCTTTTTTGGTACTACCAGTAATGGGGAGTTCCATGGGCTTTTACTAGGAGTTATGATATCATTTTTGAGCATTTCCTGAACTTGTTCATTTATTATCTCTTTTTGACTCTGTGGTAATCTGTAGTTCTTCTGGTTAATTGGTGCCTGGTTTTCTTTTACCTGTATTTTATGTTTTAGTACTGGAGTGTATGTCAAAAGATCATCTTTCAAATGAAATATATCCTCATAATCTTCACAAATTGCCCATATTCTACCCCTTTCCTCAGAGTTTAATTCTTCATCTAGGCTTATTTCTTCATGTAGTTTTTGCAATCGGTTAATGTCGCGATAAATTCTTTGGCAAGTACTATTCTTCTTTACTACAGTTGCTGTCTCCACTGCGTTTATTTCCTTACTTTCATTCACCATTTTCTTCTTTGGTTTCTCAACTTTTCCTTCACTAAGTCTTACTATATCGTAATCTTCCAGTTTCTCAATCTTGGGATTAATATTTTTCAGTGTGACCGCAATTTCGTTGATGTTTACTATACTTATCACAATGTGTTGGTCCTTTGGATGCACTATACAATTTGAAATGAACACTCCAGGGCTTAGCTCTTCGGCTAAACAAATCAAATCTCCTTCATTTGAACAAGTTGTCTTGACCAAAACTTCTGATCGAGCAGGAATATGAACTTCTCTCGAAGTCAATTCATTTTCATTATGGCACTGAACATTAGTAAATTGTTCAGGGCTACTCTCTTGTTGCGAGTCTTTTATTTGATCCGCTAGCATAATGCGGACAGAATTTTGTTCAGCATGCCTAGGCTTGCCGAGATTGCGGGTTGCTCTCTGAGTCTCCTTCCCACAATCGAACTTGGGACTAGCCTTGGCACTTGAACTTTCTTCTGAATGCGTAGCAGTTTCTTCAAATGGCACTTCGAATTCTACTTTATTGATTTCCGTGCGAGGAAAAAGTAGTCGTTTTCTAGGACCTTCAACATTGCAATTTTCTTGGAGAAAGTCATTTCCTAACAATCCATTTTTATTTACTTTTGTTCCCGTCTTCAGTACGTTTTCCTTAATAAGAGTTACCTGGGAGCCAGTATCTATCAAAAATTTTGTTTCACGCTTTTTACTTACATCTAACGGCAACTTAACTACAGAGTCATGAGGAGTTTGCGATTCAAAATTTCTTACTTCGTTAAGGCTCTTGTTTATGTCTAAGAAAGTTACTGCCGATCGGGGTGGGATCCGATCGGCGCCGGAAATTTTCCCGAATTTTCTTGTTTTTCCTCCCATCGTCTTTTCGTAGCGCAATTAAATACTGTATGGCCATGCCTTTCGCAGAAATCGCAAGTGACGATTACCTGTCTTACTTCCGCGGGTCGATCACTTACTCGCCTACAGCTTCTTGCATCGTGACCCGAAGTCTTACACCTTTGACAATAGATCGAATTACCGGAGGCTCTGCAGTCTCTACTCAAATGATTTGGTTGTCCACACTTAAAGCAGGTAATGGGGGCTGAGTTTCGTGGGGGAGCACCATGTGCGGTACGTCTAGGATACTGGAAGCTTTCATATTGTGTTCGGGGTGGGTGATTTTGTTCTTGATATTGATAATTCTGTGGATATATGGGTACACTTGGACGTTCTGAAAAGTGTGAAAAAGGTCTACGGCTATTTAGCCCATTCCTATTTATTTCACTTTGGCCAGGGAAGTTATTTACACCACCAAAAGGGAAGTTATTGGAGTTTACTCCACCAAAAGAGAAATTGTTGGAGTTTACACCACCGTAAATTTGATTTTCCGTGTCTTCCATAAAGCTAACCTTTTTTATTAAATCTGTGAAGCTTGAACTATCTGACATGCAGGCATATTGCTTGAGTGTCATACTTAAAAGTCCTCTCCTAAAAACTTGTGTGGCCATATTTTGATATTCTTTTATCATTGGTTCTGGATCTGTTTTGCATTTTTGTCTCAAGTTCAGCTCACATTCTTCTAGACGTTGTTTTACTCGTTGACCAAACTGTCTCACAGTTTCTCCATTGAGTTGTCTACAGCTTTGCATGTCATGGGTGAGATCTGCTAAATTTTTACAGGGAAAGTAATAGGCCGTTAAGGTCTCCTGCAATTCCTCCCATGTTTTAAAACTGGTATTCTTGCAAATCTCATAAGGAATTTTACGCAATTTTAGTTTGGGGAGAAAAGATAAGAAAATTGCCTTCTCTTCTTCATTCAAAGAATTGCAATACGCCTGTGAAATATTCAAAAACACATGCAAATCGGATTCTGCTGTTGAAGATGGCTCACCGGAAAATGTTGGCACTATTTTGTTTATGGTATCTATTATGGTGGACGTTGGTTCGCAGTGAAAAGTCTTGCTAAGACTGGTGCAGTTATTGGGGTTAGACATTATTCCAGAAAGAGTTGGAGCTTGCGTTATTTCGGAAGGTGGAGAAGTTACTTGAAAGTGTTCTAAGTCAGTGAAAAGATCTTGATTTTTCTGAACCAACTGCTTAACTAAGGTGGTTCCTTTCGAAATTTTTTCACAGAATGCCCTAATCTGGTTGTCCGTTTCTTCAGCGGTTTTAAAGAGTAGATCAGTAGCCGTAGTTGAATGGACTGAATTTATGAAGGTTTCGGCAGAACTCGTAGTGGGAGTAGGAGGTTTCGCTATTCTATGACCTGATCGCAGTACTGTTTCTTCAAGTGGTTCAATATCACCTAGAAGAAATTTTTGGGTTTAGGGGCATCTGCACCTCTACCTTCTAATCTGGACATGCGCTATACAGGCACCATGCGTCGGTCGATAAAATTAAAGAAGTTTACAATTTAACTCATGAAATGGCATTCAGAAGCTCAAAATTTAATCAAATGAATTACCGCAGAGTACCTTCACACACAGTTAACAAGGAAAGTTTAAGAAAATTTGACTTCTAATATATGTCTATATATACATATAAATTGGAGCTTCAAAAAAAAATCACTGATTCCGTAACTCGTAAGCTACTATTATGTATATGCACGAAAATAATAATAAATAATCTTACGTTGCTATAAAAACTATATATGTAATATATGATATGGTATAAATAAGAATAAATGCAAGATACGATATACTGCTTACTGAATTTTAATAGGCTGCTGGATGCTCTATTTGTTGACCACTTTGAATTCTTCTTCGGTTTTTGCGATTCAATTGGCTGCTTGATGCTCTATTCGTGGACAACTTTCACTTCTTCAGTACTTTCTCAATTTCTATCTTTTTATAGGCTACTGGCTGCTCTATTTCTTTTTTACACTGTAACTTTTGCACACTTTTGCCTTCTATTGCCTTTCGTAGATCGTAGTCAGCCTCGTTCTCGCTTTCAAATAGGTTTGGATTCGGATATAGCTTTTCTAATACCAGTATCAGTATTATTAAGTGATACAACGCTATGTAATTTTCCGAATCCTACCGGCTGCGCCAAATGTGGTGTTTATCTTTGTACACCGCGAGAAAAAGGGATGTGGAGGCTTTGATTACGAAAAGGCGAAAATGACACACAGTTTAATCTTTTATTTTCGTAGTTATTAATTTATCTTTACACCTTAATGCTTATGAACTTTTATATCTACACGACTTTAATAAACTTTTTTAAACTTTAATAATTACACCGCTTTTTAAACTTTTAATTATTACACCGCTTTTATACTTAAATAATTACACCGCTTTTTCCCTTTTTTTTATTACATCGCTTTTTTACTTAAAATAATTACACCGCTTTTTTCCTTTTTTTTATTACATCGCTTTTTTACTTAAAATAATTACATCGCTTTTTTTCTTAAATAATTACACCGCTTGTTCTGTCTTGTTTAACTTTCCACACGAGACTCTAAAGTCACTCGACTTATTCTACCGCACTCGATATTAATTAGTTTATTCAAAAAAAATGCAGAATCGGCTACGCGTAATTTCTGTGCCAGAATTTTTTAATGTTTCCAAACAAGATCATTTTTATTTCCTACTTGGCTTTGTTTACCTGCGAAGTAGGTCATTATTGCGAAGGTAAGTCACAATAAATTCTGATCAATCACTAGGTCATTTTTTATTTATGCTGACCGGGCATTGATCAGTGCACGTAAAATGTTTTTATTTTATTTATTTTTGCAATTGTTACGATTGCAAAGTAACTTACATATTAGTTAATTTGTAACATGGAAACAACTGAGGAAATAATTATACAACATCATTAATATCTGCTTTATTATTTACGGTTTTTATTTCCGATTTGAGAATTCGGGTGGAATAATTACGTTTTCTACCTAGCCATTAAAGCGATCCTCTAAGTATTGTTGGTATTCCGTAACGTTCTTAAATGCCTGATTTATTTCATTGAATTTTGACTTGACTAGGCTAATTTGATTTTCTATCAAGTGCACATTGTCAGAGTCTTGAGTTTCTAAGTTATTTAGTTTGGTATATATTTGCTCGGCATCTCTGTCATCCATAGTACCGAATAAAAATTTGCTCACCCTAGCTATTCCATCAACTATTCCTCGCTTACTTCTAACTTGCAAATAGAAATTTATATCTCTTAACCTATCCTTAACCTTGTTAACCTGCCTTCGTAACTCGGTTTCCCATGTTTTGCATGATTCGGTTTCTTCATCCTTTAACTGTAGCGTACACATATATCCTATTGTTTTCTCGCATTTTTCAATAAATCCTAGTGCTTCGGTTTCTTGCATAATCTGGGTCTGCGTATATATAACCCATGTGTGCACATACATGTATGCTGGTGAGGTCTGCTCGAACATTACGGCAGTGGGATTTAGAGGTATTGCATCTGCCTGGGGTGCCACCCATCGTATTATTGCAAAAAATCACAGTAGCATAATCTGTACATTATAAATCGAATTTAGTGATAGTCGCGATAAATTAGGCTTTGAGGTAATCGTAAATCTAAAATGCTTTTAACCTATTGTTATGAACTCTTCGCAACTTATGTCCAATTTGTAAAGTGCAATTGACATCATTATTAACCTTTTTAATCTCATACTGTCCATTCCAATGGGTGCCAGTTTATGTTTTTTAGTAGGGTTTCTTAAAAGAACTTGGTCACCTGCATTAATTTTACACTTCGTGCATTCCTATCGCAGTTTTCTTTGGATTTTAGTTTGCTTTTTAGCAATTCTTCTCTTACCATTTTATGAAGTAATTGCATTTTTCTTCTTCTTATGCTGACATGATCATCAAAATTATAGATAGGTTCAGGTTCTTTTCTAATGTTATTAGGAGGTGGGTCGTAAGATCCCACAATGCTTCCATGGGGGTATGTTTTCCGCCTACATGAGGTGAGTGATTACCCACATGTACAGCTTCCTCGAGCCATTGGTCCCATTCTGTTATGTTATCATCTACAATGCTCTTCAGGTAGTCAATTAAAGGTCCATGTGTTCTTTCCAGAGCGCCATTTGCCTGTTGTTTGTAATTTCTTGACTTTAAATAGTTTGCATAGTTCTTTGAGAAGGTCGCTAGTGAAGTTTGCGCCTTGGTCTGTGACTACTGCTTTAGGTATCTTATATTTCATCATTAGTTTGTAAAAACCGTCAGCTACTGTGATAGCCTCGCCATTTTTTAAAGGTTTGCAATCAAACACCCTGGTTGTGTCATCCAAGAGTGTAAGGATATATTTACATATTACCATTGCGGGTTTCTCGCAGAGGTCCGACTATATCTAAATATACTTTATCAAATGTGTGATACATGATGCACGTACACTGATTACTAAATCCAATGCTGAGCCTTTGGGAGCAGCTAGCTTTGACTTCTGAAGAGCGGCTATGTCAGCGCCAACTCTAAATAGTATGATGGAGCAGCTAAGAACAGCTTTGACTCCTGAAGAGCGGCTATGTCAGCGCTAACTCTAAATAGTATGGTGGAGCAGCTAAGAACAGCTTTGACTCCAATGTCTACTTCGGGAAAGCAAAACAAAACACTCCGTATACTCTGAACTAATGTCAATCAAAAGTGTCTTTATTTTACCATTTCTTATCTTATTTATATTCAAAATTACCTGGTTGACCTAAGTTGGCTCCCATGCTTAAAATGCTTATTTTACAATAATTGCATGAGAACCAATTGACACCGATTAATTATAATTCAATAAACAAGTTCAATTACAATTCAATAAACAAAGCTTGCGTTGCACTTTTCCACCTTTATGATTTCATTCATAACTTGCCGCTACTTTTGTTTGTTTTAGCTTTTACGTGCAGAAGGCAGTTAGGTAGGTCGGTGAGTCAATTCACATTTGAGTTTATGCATATACATATGCAAGTCGCTGACCTAACTTGAGGCAGGTTTAAGCGATTGCTCATTATGCTACCTACATACATGTGTTATTGAACTTACTTACTCACCGCGATTATGGAAGTTTATGCAACTTCTATGCTTGTGCTTTTGGGTATTTTCGTGCGTATTATAAATGGCTTTTCGGCAACACTACTAATTACCATAGGCATTTTGATGTTCTTTCCATGTTTGTTTTGCTGCATGGAACACACTTCCTAATATGCTTATCGATGTGTTTTAGCATACCTTTCCATTTGTAGTTTCTCCTAATGCATTTGTATGGCTTATAGATTCCTAAGTGCCCTCCGAAGAGTGAGTTATGGTAATCTCGTAGAATGACATTAATGTCATTCCGGTTACTCAGACCTGTTATTCTTTCATCGTTGGTGGACTCCTCTGAACTAACTGAGCTAGTATCGGGATCCTTCTCGTCTGGCTTTCCGTTCTCCTTGGGTTTTGGGCTCCCATTTTCCAATTCCTTGAGGCCTTCCTCATTTACTTTTGTTTGTGCCCTGGTTAAGACATGACAGGATGGGTGACAAAAGTTCGTTCAGAATCCATCTCGTGGTGAACTTGTGCTGTTGTGATTATCTGAATTCCTGCAAGCTCTTTATTGATATTGTTACTGTTCTCGTTAGAGGGAATTCTGCTGAGTGTGTCAGCATTTTTATTAAATTTTCCTGGTTTGTATTCTATACTGTAGTCGTATTCCGAAAGCTTATGTTGAAATCGAAGTAAATGTGAGGAGGGGTCTTTACTATTGAAAATGTCTTTTAAGGGTTTATGGTCTGTGTAGATAGTGAACCTGCGGCCGTATAAATAACATCGGAAATTCCGTGTGGCCCACACTATTGCCAATAATTCTTTTTCGGTAGCAGAGTAGTTCCGTTCTGCTTTGTTTAAGGTTCTGCTTGCTTAAGCAATGGGTTGCTCTTCACCGATCTTTCCTTGAACCGCACCCAATGCTTCTCCGCTGGCATCTGTCGTTAATATGAAGGATTTGTCGAAGTCGAGATATATTAATAAAGGCAGTGAGATATGCAACTCCTTGAGTTTGTTGAATGCCTCTTCACATTGGTCTGACCACTTGTATTTAGTATTTTTCCGCAGAAATTTGTTGAGATGCTAGGAAAACTAGGGATGAATTTCCTATAATAATTTGCTAAACCAAGAAAAGACTGAACTTGTCGCACAGCTTTCGGATGTGGAAAGTTTTGGAGGCAAACTACCTTTGAAGGGTCTGGTAAAGCCCCTTTACTAGAACATTTGTGTCCTAAGTATACTACCTCTTTTCGTAAGAAATGAAATTTTTCAATTTTCAGCTTTAAATTATTCCTTCGTAATCACTCAAACACATCTCCTAACTTGCCGTTATAATCCAATAAGTTCTTCCCGCATATGACAATATCGTCTAAATACAAACATGGTCTAGCATTTCATCATTGTTACTGGAATTAAGTATTATAGTTGTGATTTCCCTTTTTACTGCCTTTGTTAAACAGTTTGCTACAAATATACCAGGTCTTATCTCCTTTGACTTGCATACAAATTCACCATTACTTTCCACTGGAATTCTCACAATTTTTTCTGAGTAGGCAGGAATGTGGGTTTTTCTCTGAACTTTCCCATTTTCTACTCCATTCAGTTGGCGTTGCCTATTCTCGCTTCGATTATAGCAACTTACAGATTCCAGCTTACCAAGCTGCCATTTGGAAAATGGACCGACTTTCTGTTTTTCAACGTTTCGAAGGGACTATTTTCTATGTTCAATTTGAGAGTTTAGTGGTATAGCGAAGTTTGTATTATTTACTTCTGAGACTAGGAACTCTAAGGTTTTCTGTGGACCCTTAATATTACATGATTTTGACAAGAAATTGTAGCCTAGTATGCCTTGGCAAAGTACATTATCGCTGTCCTTTACTACATGAAATTCACATACTTGCATGTTCCTACTGCTTGACCTTCTCCCATAGCGCCGTTAAGGTTTGTTTTATTACCTTACTAACGTTAGCTCCCGTGTCGACTAAGAGCTCGACCGTGTAATTAGCTGCTATATCCAATGGTAATTTAACTGAGCACTTAGGAGCTTGGGAGGGCTGACACCGGTTTTCATTGGTACTCTCCAGGCTTCCGCGGTGTCGTCGTAAGCCTACATCTATTTTTCCAAGTAATGGTTTGTTCTTTGAGCACTTTGTGGTCTGTTATATATTCGGGCGTACTCACTGTGATCACTCTTAATCCCTTTTTCGTATTCCTTGTTCTGGGTTACTTTTAGATTTACAACACCAAACTGTTTTACTTTTGCTATATTTATTTTTCTTTTTTGCACTTATTGAACTAAAAATTTACAATAACAATTATTCTCCTTTCTTTTCTTTTCTAAACCAACCACAGCCGTTTACCGTATATAATCTTTTTTCAACCCGAAGCAATCAAACTTTCCTTTTTCTTTTATCGCCAATTTTTTCCGTAAACTGGAACTATTTTAAACTTAGAACTTTTCACCTTTCGTTTTTTAACAGACATTCGCGACCAAGTTTAAAAAGCAACGCTCAAAAACCGACTGTGTCGAGACTTAGATTTTTCAATCGTAAGTCTCTTCGTTCAGGATAGGAAAATGCTTAATTAGCATTCCTATCCTGAGAAAATTATTTTACGTTGGGCATGTTTAAACATGCCCAGAATTATCGCGACGAACGATGGTTGAAATTGAAATTTGATATTTTCATAAATATCAACCATCGTCTTGCTACCGTGCATACATTGTTGCGATCACAATGTATGCAGCTCGCGACAATTTGCTGATAAGAGCTTTTTTTCGGTGAAGACTTGATCGTTTCAGTCTTCACCGACGTAAAATTTTCATGCGCCCGATATGTATGCATGTAGATATGTACATACATATCGTATATACGACAAATCTTACTGAAGGTAAAATTTGTCGTGGGGCTCTTTTTTTTTATCGAAACGACTTGGGTTGAAATTTAACACTTTTATTTTTCCCAAGTCGTTTTGTGGGAAAAATATGTTGAAGGAATGTTGCGCGTAGTTGAAGAAATTGCTGATGCAACTTTCTTGGTATGCGCATGAGATAAGCCAACCGTGTTTTTAGGCATGATTGGCTTATGAAAATTGTGATTTGTTTCTTGATGCCTTATGTATACATTTTGTATATGTAACATGCCTTCCCCCTACAAAAAAGAGAGTTATTCTTGGAAGAGGAATAACTCTCAGGGTAAGGTGATGATAAAAAGAATTCTGTATGGACCTCTTAGATTTTGAATTTTCTTATCTGCAGCTCATTAAATTTCGCTAATTAAGGGTTAGATGCCTTTACTGATGGGGATCTTTACCGGGCAAATTCTTGTAGGATTCATTTACGTATCGGTCTTCAGTGTGAAAACAATCGAGATTTTTTTTTGTTATTTTGAGCCTATTCACCGAGAGAGGAATGATGTTGTTTTCTATAAAGTTAGAAAAGGAGCCCTGGAGAAGTCCCGCGGGGTTGACCTCCACGTTCTATTCTATATACGTGTTGCGTGTTTCCCCCGGGTGGCAGGGTCCACTTCGTTTGGTGTTGCTGGAGGATGTGGAGCGTCCCAGTACCGTATGGGGTGCCCCGGCCGTAGCTGGGACCTATCACCGGCTGTTGGTGCCCTTGTTCCGTCACCGGGGGCAGTCTTTGATGGCCGCAGGTAAAAAAAATTTTGTTTTTGTTCTTTAAACCAGTCCTAATTAGTTTTTTTTTCTGTTTCAGGCGGCGTTTTCTCTCTCGTCGCTGTGCGTGGACTTTGTATGTGCTGCCACGACGTTTTTGATTCCCCGGCGACGAGGTTGGCGAGGGAGTTCACCGCCACTCCTCCCCTGCCCGGGGCCGGTGTGGTTAATTGGGACGACTCAGATAGCGATTAGGTCCAGCACGACTCGTCCAGCCAATTTCATTGCACCGATCGCTCAGTGTGGCTATTTTATGTTTTTCTTTACTACAAATTTGTATCTTTCCTGTCTTCCTTTTCTTTTCCATAAATTTTATTAAATCGTTTATATAATAAAAAAAAATTATCGTTCTTATTTAAACTTCCTAGTCCCCTTTTTAGGATTTGGTTCTGGTTTGTTTTTCTTTAGTTCAGTCGGCGTGGTCGGTCGTTTGGTTTGGCAATGGCTTTTTATCTCTTTTTTTTTTTACATATTTTCTTATTTCTATTAAAAAAAAATTTTGTTATCTTCCTAATTTCTAAAATTGTTTCGAATTATCTATTTTTATTCTATTCTTATCTTTTTCTTTAAAAAAATTTTTTTTTTGCTAATTTCTACGGTTTGTTTTTTTATGTTATGTATATATTTTTTTTTTGTTACACTTGTATATCTCTTACGTTCTTTGTTAAAGTTAGTAGTTATTTATTTTTTTATGCTAGGTTAGTTTTGTTATACCTAATATTTATTACTCTTATTTGTAATTCTATTTTTTCGTTCTTATTTATTCTTATTTGTACTGTTTATTATTATTATTTATATACAGCGGGGGAGGATATCTTTTTACTTTGTTTTTTGGTTTGAATATATATATGTTTATGTGTTTCTAGTACACTATTTTCTCTTAAATCTAGGCTTTAATACTTATTTATGTATGTTCTCTCCCCTTTTGTTTTTATTATTATCTATTATTATTAATTTCTTTAAGGTTTTGTTGAAACCACTTACATTTATTTTCTATGTATTCTAGTACCAGTGGTAATGCTAATGACCATTTGAAGTGGCGACACTATACCACTTGCACTGACCTAATAGGTGGCAGGGTGCGGGTCCTTTTGAGAGGGGTAGGTTCGATTATTTCGACTTGTTCGATTTGTTCCTCCGCCTCTGTGGTTTTCTCAGATTTGTGTGGACGATAGTTTTTAATGAATGGGAATAGCCATTTGGCGACCAGGTACAGTACCATACACGTGAGGACAACACCAGTTAAAGATACTGATGTTGCGGCTAGGACATGTGTAGAGTGGTGACTGATATGAGGAACTATTTTTTCTAATTTTTCGTCCAGTTCCTTTAATGACTGGGTACCTTCTAGGATGATGCTGTTAATGTCATCTCCTGAATATAGTTCTGTCTGTATTTTTTCAGACTGTACTTTGTTTTTGGTTTTATTAAGATATTTATCCACTATTTGTTCTAATGGAGTTATATTTGGGAAATAAGTGGGTTGTTTGAGACTCAATTGCTGGATATTTTCTGCCTCATAGTGTAGGATTTGTGATCCTACTTGTAATTGACAGGGATGGTTGATAGTAATTATTCCTTGGCCTTCTATTTTTGAAGTTAGGAATTGTTGGGTACACTGAAGGTGTACAATTGTTGGTTCTATCAACGAGAATATCCAAGAATTCGGTTTACTTAGTTTAATAAGTAGGTCTCTAGGAGGTATTTGTGCCCTGAATTGGCACTGTGGCTCTTCCTTCACTATACATTCTTTAGACATTGTTGCCTTTGTTACAGGAATGCTTAGCTTGGTGACGTAAGTGTCTTCTTTTGAATATTGCGTGATCTTTTTGAAGATTTTAAGATCTTGTGTTTTTAATAATAATATGTCCTGTGTCTGTACCTGGTGCGCTACGTGCGAGTACTGTATATCGGGTACCAATGATTGTTTTTTGTTAATATGTATGGGAAAACTGTGTACTCTATACAACTTCATTTGTGGTAGATTGAAAATCGGAAGTTGTATTCGAATGACTAATTTGTCTTGGACTAGACGAGCCTTTGTTTCCGCTGTCTGATATAGCAGGGAGAGACAATTTTGTGCATCTGGACAAGTAGCGTGGGACTTGTGGTATATCTGTAATAGACTTTTGGGAGACACCACTAGCGGATGTAACTGGTGATTTTTACTGGAGATTATTATGTCGAGTAAGGCTTGCTGCCTGTACTCAATCTCGACAATTTGTAAGGTCAGGCTTGAAACTATTTCCTGCCTCAATTGTCTCATCAGTAAATCATCTGTTATGTTTTGCATTCTATTTACCTGGAGATTTATTTGACGTTGTCTTTCCTGCAGAGATGTCAATGGCTTTTGAATTTTCTGTAGTGTAGTTTTGACTATACTGATCTGTTGTCTTTCCAGGTCAGCTAGTTCTTTTGTATTTGTTTCGAGCTCCTCGAGTCAACTGTATACCTCTTGTTCATTAGTGCTGTCCATGGTCCCGAATAGGTATTGCATTCCCTATTCCATCGAAGATAGATCTTGTTGATCTTGATTTTGGGACCACTTCTCGAATGACACTTGTTCTTCTCTTGATATTTTCCAAGAGAATGAGAGCGATTTGAACATAGTCGGTGAACTAAGTGTTCCGCCTGTTCTGCCATAAGCGTCTGGTTGTCATTGAATTTTTTTATGTACATAAATATCATACATATGTACATATCGCTAAGCATGTGTCTCCACCAGTACTTGCGTCTAATTCTTTTATAAGTCTTAATGACACACTGATGGCCGCCGAAAGGAGAGTCGTGATAATCCTTTAGGATTGTTTGAACTTCCTTGGGGCTCGTGATTATTTCAGGTGCCTTGACTGGACTTATTTCTTGTTCAGGAGTAGCAGGGGGTTTTATTTCCGCCTCTGGGGGTTCATTTTCTTTATCTTCCGCTGCCGTGGGCTGTGTTTCAGCGCTGGGGCTCGTACTGGCCTCTTGGGCTTTCTGTTTTTGAGCTCTGGTCACGGCGAAGCAATGAGCGGGTTTCTTTGTTTTCTTTTTATTTGGGAAATTATTTTCTTCCACATCAGAGTCCATAGTGTGGTGCACTTGGGCTTGTACCGTTAAGGTATTGCCTGTATAGTCTTCGTTTAATACTTGTAGAATGCGGCTTAATGCATCCGCATTGGTATTATACTTCCCTGGTTTGTATTCGATGGTGTAATCGAACTCTGACAATTTGTGGTGAAATCTCATCAAACGGGAAGTTGGGTCTTTAACATTAAAGACTCCTTTGAGAGGCTTGTGGTCAGTGTAGACCGTGAATTTCCTGCCTTGGAGGTAGCATCGGAAATTTCTAGTTGCCCAGACTATAGCCAATAACTCCTTTTCACTAGTGGAGTAGTTTTTCTCGGCTTTGTTTAGCGTTCGGCTTGCATAGGCGATAGGCTGGTCTTTTCCCACTTCTCCTTGGGAAAGTACAGCTCCTAATGCTTCGTTGCTGGCGTCCGTTGTAAGATTGAATGGTTTAGAAAAATCTGGATAGATTAAGAGTGGTGGGGAAATTAGGGCATGTTTAATGCTTTGAAATGCTTCGTGGCATGGCCTGTCAGAACGAAGTTCATGAGGCGTTGGAATGTAGCGGGAGCTCCTTTGAGTCCGAATGGCATACGCTTAAATTCGTAGTGCCCGTAATTAGTGCTAAAAGCGGTCTTATGTCGATCTTTTTTGTCGACTAAGACTTGGTGATAGCCGTTGGCCAAATCGAGAGTGGTAAAGTACCTGGCATGACCTAGTTGGTCAAGAATATCCTCGATTCGTGGTAGCGGAAAAGCATCGCCAATTGTCTTTTCGTTTAATTTACGAAAATCGACAACGACGCGCTACCTTTTTTCACCATCGGGTCCCGTCTTTTTGGGGACTACTAATAAGGGTGAATTCCAAGGGCTTTTGCTAGTTTGGACTATCCCGTTGTCTAGCATTTCTCTTAATTGCTCGTTGATTACTTGTCTCTGGGTCTCTGGTAATCGATAGGCTTTTTGGTTTATTGGGGCCTGATCTTGTATTAATGGAATGTTATGGGTGATAGCGTTTGTATATGTAAGCTTATCACCTTTAAGGTAAAAGATAAGATATCATTGTACTCATAACATAGTTCGGATATCGAAGCTTTTTCTTCCGCATTTAGATTTGGGTCTAGGCTGAGCTCTTGGTCTAGCCTGTTGACTCGCGGAGTATGTGTGGGATCTTCCTGATCCGGAAATAAGTATCTTACGTATTGCAAGATAGCTGTGTTTTCCGAAAAGCTTACGTTTCTTTTCTCACTTTGTGTAGCTATGTACTTACTATCTGTTTTACTTACATTACTAGATGGCAGGGAATGGGCTTCCTGTAGTTTTAATGGTGGAGTACCATGTTTTACAGGTACTTTTGATTGGTCCGAGTACTCGCACGCATTCGTATTTTGGCTTATGGGCCTTGAAAAATTGGTTTTCCTAATACTATTTGACGGTGGAGCCAACTTTGCCTTCAATGAGGTCTTACGGATCTCGCACGCGTCTTTTATCGGGCTCATGGGCCACTTTTTATTCTTAATACTAATTTTATTAAGTGGTGGAGTCGTCCTTGCCTTTAAATAGGTCTTACTGAGCTCGCACGCACTGTTGATGGGGTTGTTGGGCCAAGGTGGTTCCTTAACACTAATGTTAGTAAGTGGTGGAGTCAACTTTGCCTTTAAATAGGTCTTACTGAGCTCACACGCACCTGTCGTTGGGCTTCTTGTCCTTGTGGTTATCTTACATCTAGGTATATTGGGTGGAGGAGTCAGCTGCATTTTGCTTGTCGGCCTCTGGAGCTCGCTCGCATATTTAATTTGGCTATGGGGCCATGTAAAATTTTTGTAACTTATTTGCTTGGACGGTGGAATCATTTTTTCCTCTACTCGGGTCTTACTGAGCTCGCACGCGTCTTGTATAGGGCTCTTGGGCCTCGTTAGTAGCTTATGTCTAGGTATTCTGGAAAAAGACGTCTTGCCTGACTTCTGTTCCGCCTTGGGAAGCTCACTGATGTTCGTGTTACTCGCTGGCGATTTATTCGGCTTGAGAACGTGTTGTGTATCAGTGGCTTCTCCTATTGGGATGACGGCGTAATCATGTATAGGGAGCAGTTGTAACAATAAACTGTTGATGACTACTTGGAAATTGTTAATGTTGAGTATGGCAACTAGCACTGTTTCTTTCCCAGTAGGGAGTAAACTGTTGGCCAGGAAGCCTCCATCGCCTATCTCTTTCGATAGACAGAGCATTTCTTCCTTCACTTGCAACGGGACTGTGGTGATCATTTGTGACCTAGCAGGTATGCATATTGGTTCCTCTAAAGTAACCAGATGCTGCCTCATTTCGCAGGTTTCTTGATCACCCAGACAGCTCTTTTCGCATTCCGTCGGCTCTTGTTGAACCTGGCAGCCAGCATTACTCTTTTGAGATGCCTTGGAGACACTGCATGTAGATAGCTTAACCTGTTTAGGTTCCATCTTTTCTGCAAGTGACCTCACTTCGACTGCTTTTCTGGAATACAGCTTGTCCGTTTTGCATGACAAGGGCACAGTAAACTCTTCGGGATTTGTTTCCGTACAAGGAAACTTGAGTGCTTTATTTGGGCCTTCAACATTACAATTGTTTGATAGGAAATCGTTTCCTAATAGGCCGTCATCGGAAAGACCTGGCAGGTTTTGTACCACCTGAAACTTGCAGGGAATTTTATTTTTAAAATTGAAGTTGCCCTTGCAATTTTCCAATGTCTTTCCGGTTCCAAAAGGGGTCTGTAAAGTGCATGCCTCATTGGAATTAATTATTTTGAGATCTTTAATTGCTCTTTTCTTAATAATACTAACCTCAGCGCCAGTGTCCACTACTAGTTTTGTA
Organism: Dioctria linearis; assembly: GCA_963930735.1. Lineage (NCBI taxonomy): Eukaryota > Metazoa > Arthropoda > Insecta > Diptera > Asilidae > Dioctria > Dioctria linearis. Next base: position 92,077,438 of record OZ005741.1, read on the forward strand.
TGGCCGTTAAGGCTTATGTCCAGTGGAAGTTTGACTGTAGGGACACCGGATTCGGGCGCTTGAGGTGACCCTTTTGATTTGCGTTGTGGGTTTAAAGTCGAGCCGGGGAGTTTTGGGTCGACTGCATGTCGTTTCCCTGACTCCAGGCTTCCCATTTTTTCTTTTGGCGGCAATCTTCGTCTGCGTGTCCTCGGCGACCACAAAAGGTGCATTTGAGTCTTATGTTGAAGACTTGAGGACTTTTTGTGTTATGTTGCTCCTGTGTAGATCTGTTGGAGAGGCGTGGAGGAACAATCTGTTGCGTTTGTTGTGTTTTTCTGCAATCACGGACGTCATGTCCATAGATTTTGCAGTTTGAGCAGAAAGGGGTGTTCTTGCGCTTAAGGTAATCTGAATACGTATGACCCTTTCGCTGGCAGAAATTACACGTGATGTTACGGACCAGTGCATCTGTATCCGAGTTTCTGGCATCAGTGTTTGTAAATGGCCTTTGCCGTGACTGTGATGAACCTGGATTATTCAAATTGCGTGAAAACTGATTTGGGTTTGGAGCTCGAGGTGATGCGAACATAGGTGTAGATGGCATTTGATAGTAACGAGCTCTGTAGTAAGCTCTCACTCGTAGATCTGGGTCTACTGGAGCCATTGGAGGAGCTTGTACCAGAGGAGTCTGGACGAATGTAGCACTTTGTTGTAGTTTCTCCATGTCCAGGGCCTTTTGAATTAATGCTTCTAAATCACCTTCTCCCTGCGTGAGCAAATATTGACACACTTTTCAAAGCGTTCTTGGCAAAATCCATCAGCTGTGTTTTCACAGCAGGGACTGTCTCAGCTCCATACTTCTGTGTCGCTGCCTCGTTGCAAATCGTCAACAACTGTTTCAATCTTGTAATGAACACAGTGAGAGATTCTAACGGGTTTTGCCTAGTAGTGATTAACTTATTTACTAACTCTTGGTATGTCTCACGGGGAAGGTATGTTCTATTTAGACGTTCCTCTACTTCACTAAATGAAGCAGGGACGTCTGAAGCGAATAATTGGTATGCGTCACCTCTGAGTCTTTTGGGAAGGACCTGAATGAAAGCCACTTTTTCTTCATTATTTAGGCACTGCATAGTTTGTTTGCAGCAGCCAATGAAGGTTTGTAGCTCTCGTCCCATTTGTGGGGTATTTTCACCCGGAAATAAGGGGACGAGTTGAACTGTGAGCTTAGCTACCTTTGCGTAGTCCACCATTTCGCGTAGTCTATTGACTGGAAATTTAAATTTGGGTGGACTAGCTGGGCTTGTTTCTGGGCTGATTTCCGTTAAGGATTCTTCGAGCCAATCTATTAGCAGGTCTTCGGGAGTTAGTTCAGCTGCTTCACCGTCACTGTCACTATCACTATCACTGTCACTTAACCTAACACTCTTACTCTTTTCTAGATCTAAACTGAGTGAGCGTCGAGATTCGGAAAACTGTTCTAGTTCCTCTCGGAACTTTATTGTTTTTTCCTTTAAGGTATTTAACTTGGCGAGTCTGGTCTCACGCTCTGTTTTTAATTTGTGATCTAAGGCGTCACAATGGGTAATCGTCAGTTTGTCCGATTCCCGCGCTCTCTCGTATAATTTATTTAAAAATTTAGCTAAACTTACTTGACTATTCGGACCTGGCAGAACGGTTCCGCTTCGGAGTCGAGGTCCTGTTGGGCAAGCAGCAGATGCTGTACCTTCACCGGGGTGCTGTATTTTTGCACCGGGGGCTGATCCTGCGTCGGCTAAAGATGGAGAATTTTCCCTCGCTGCTGTTTCTGTTTCCTGCTGAGGTACAGCAGGATTTTCGGCTGGCATATGATGCGTTGTTTGGTGAAAAGGGGGCTCCTTGCCTGCTTAAGTCCCTTTGCTGTAATTGAGAGGGGGGTTTCTTTAACCGCCTTCGAGTTCCCTCTGAATCCTGGTCGGTTGATTTCGCTTTGTTTTGCAGCTGGGGGGGGGGACCTTTGGGCCGTCTTAACTTCCCCTGGATCTAGTTGAAAAGGGGGCTTATGAGCCTTCTTCGATTTCCTCTTCAACTCAGGATCGTTGACTGCTAGCGTTTTATCGTCTGCTTGGCTGAAACTTCAGGCTGCTTATCGAGCTGTGTCCTGGCTGATCTGTATTCGTCCTTTTGGGGGAGTTTGAAATATTTCTCCTCTTCCTTCTGTGGACTGTTCACTGGTATCCCTCGGTGGTGCCTGTGCACTAATTGGGGTGAACGCTTGCCCGCCTGGAGCAGAGGCGCCTAGAGATGGTATCTACCCGAGTGTTGGGGGTGACTGGGCCTGAGTGGCTTAGTCAATGGGACCCCTTAGGTTCGCAGGATAGCGCATTTTACAGCTCTTATACTTTTCTACTTTAGGCTTTTCGAAAAGCAGGCTTCCACTATCTTACCGGCTGCGCCAATTTGTTATATATTCGGGCGTACTCACTGTGATCACTCTTAATCCCTTTTTCGTATTCCTTGTTCTGGGTTACTTTTAGATTTACAACACCAAACTGTTTTACTTTTGCTATATTTATTTTTCTTTTTTGCACTTATTGAACTAAAAATTTACAATAACAATTATTCTCCTTTCTTTTCTTTTCCAAACCAACCACAGCCGTTTACCGTATATAATCTTTTTTCAACCCGAAGCAATCAAACTTTCCTTTTTCTTTTATCGCCAATTTTTTCCGTAAACTGGAACTATTTTAAACTTAGAACTTTTCACCTTTCGTTTTTTAACAGACATTCGCGACCAAGTTTAAAAAGCAACGCTCAAAAACCGACTGTGTCGAGACTTAGATTTTTCAATCGTAAGTCTCTTCGTTCAGGATAGGAAAATGCTTAATTAGCATTCCTATCCTGAGAAAATTATTTTACGTTGGGCATGTTTAAACATGCCCAGAATTATCGCGACGAACGATGGTTGAAATTGAAATTTGATATTTTCATAAATATCAACCATCGTCTTGCTACCGTGCATACATTGTTGCGATCACAATGTATGCAGCTCGCGACAATTTGCTGATAAGAGCTTTTTTTCGGTGAAGACTTGATCGTTTCAGTCTTCACCGACGTAAAATTTTCATGCGCCCGATATGTATCTATGTATATATGTACATACATATCATATATACGACAAATCTTACTGAAGGTAAGATTTATCGTGGGGCTATTTTTCTTTATCGAAACGACTTGGGTTGAAATTTAACACTTTTATTTTTCCCAAGTCGTTTTGTGGGAAAAATATGTTGAAGGAATGTTGCGCGTAGTTGAAGAAATTGCGTATGCGCAAGAGATAAGCCAACCGTGTTTTTAGGCATGATTAGCTTATGAAAATTGTGATTTGTTTCTTGATGCCTTATGTATACATTTTGTATATGTAACAGGTCTCTTGCTTTCCCACTCTTGCTTAGCTCGACAGTTGGTCATATTATGTCCCTTTCTTTGACAAAATCCACATCGTTGGAGTGGCCTTGCAAAAAATGCTGCGTGCGGAATTGCCCTTACATTAGTTTGCAACGAATTTATTTGAGGTTTTTGGTTAGTAGCCCTCTTTCTGCAATTTTGGGCATGTCCATGGCTTTGGCAGTTTATGCAGAAACCTGCCTTTTTCCGCTAGAAGCATTCGGCGAAATTGTGATTTGCCTTCTTATAGAAACTACATTTTATGGAAGGAGGGCTCCGCCTGTCGTTTTCTTGACGGTTATGTGCCGAATATCTTCTTCCACTGTAAGAATTATTCTCGTGAGGAGATACTTGGTAATAATTTGGATTTTGTTGAATTCCCATTAAATTATTCGCAACTGGATATCCGTTTCCCATTGCTGGGCTCATTAATTGAACGCCCAAAGGGTTATGGTACATCGACATTGCTTGCCTTTCTATCTCCTCAAGTTTTTCCGCCATCTCGATTACGACAGACAGTTCCTGACTTGTATCTTGCATAAGATGGATTTTATGATTAGGGTTGATTATCCCTGTTTTAAGCACATATATGGCCGTTTCCATAAGTTCGGTTCCTACTGCTTTGGCACCTTTATGACACTCAGAAATTTTTGAGACACAAATTTATATAACACTTTCACTGTGGGTGCAAAATCTGTCAACGTCTCTCCAGGTATCTGGTATAGCACACGGAGTTCATTTACCAAGGTCACGTAGCTCTTTGTGTTAACAACAAGTTTGCTATGGTTTGGTCTCTGATTCGCTGAAAGTTTTAAATTGTGTCCCCGCTAACGAGTTTGCGGCTCTTCCTCTAAAGCGTGATGGGAGGAGGGTTAAAACACCGGAATTTCTTCGACAGTTAAGCAATTTTTTATATGTTTACAACAGTTTATAAATATGCTTACTTCTGACTCTAGGTTTACCTATATCACCCGTAAAAATGGGATTACTATTGAAAATCAGTTGGTTGACTTTTTCTATGTCAACTTGTACGGTTACCATATTGTCTTCTTGTAATAATCGCGGACAAGATTTTGATCGTAGTCTTAATTCTTTTCCTGACCTTAGCATAGACGCTTCCCTGCTCTCTGACGGGTTGCTGCTTGTAGTGCTATCTGCACTTAAATTTGGGCTTTTCCAAAATCTCTTTTGAGCTTTACTCAACACGTGAAATGGATAGGCGGGTTTGGCAGGCGATTTTGGCGTTGAATTTGCTTTCGGATTATCCGTTGTCTGTGACATTAATTCGGAAGGTTCACTTTCTGAACAGAATTCAATTTTATCTCACTTGTAGACCACTAAAAAAAGTATAATTTTGACCTATGCGTGTATATCGCAGTATTGGACCGAAACTAAGGGAACTAAATTTTGGGGTTCGTTATATGCAATTCAAATTGTATGTTTTTCAATTTTTCCTCCCCGCACCACATTATATCATGACTAAATAAAACTGAAATTCTCTACAAGTGTGGCGCTCACTGAATTCAGCGTTGTAAGAAGTAATACCAGATTCGCAGATTTATCTCCATTTGGAAGATTTTAGACATGATAAAAGATTTGCAAGTTTCTTCCGAAAAAAAATTTCCAACTAATTGTTAATATACTTTTACTGTATTCGCCTACGTAAAGTTCTTTTTTCTTTTCTTTTTGGTCTAAGACCAATTCTTATGATATCCTAGCCTAGATGAATGCCCGTATGAAATTTCGTATGGTCACCCATTTGAGCAATTTTGATTTTTTGCATTTGCTTCTAGCATATATTTCTAGAACGGATCGTCGGACAGAAAAAATTATTATAACCAATTTTATAGGATTTTCTATTCTGAAGAAGCTTTTAGTACAATAAAAATGTCTAGGACTGATCGTTTTCAAAGTATATGTAAAAAACCAATATTTTTATATGGCAACACCAAGAAGGGGCTGCCCGATTTAGTCCAGTTTTGAAATTTTATTTGCTATTACTATGAAAACATAATGCACCAAATTTCAGCTTTCTATATCGACGTGCTCTCAGGTAGTGTCCAAATATATAGTGGAAAACGAAATTTTTGTATGGCAACCCCACGAAGGAGTTGCCCGATTTATCTCATTTTCGAACATAATTTTACTTTTTTTTTTTAATGTCCGTGTACAATGTAATGACGGACGGACAGACGGACATGCAAAAATCAAAATAACTTTTAATTTTATGCGGGGGTGTCCAATCCATTTTGCTCGATCATTATTTCTGTGCGTTACAAACGGAATGACAAACTTAGCATAACCTATAGATTTCATCTAGGGTATAAAAATAGGGTAGAGGTTGAAACCTTCAGAAGAATGCTCTTGTCTAAAGATATATTGATATTAAAAGTGACCAAAAGTTTTTTAACTTAAAAGTTCCAAGTTTAATTATAAAAAAAAACGTAATAAGGTAATCACAACAAAATTATGATGAGTAATATTTGATAATGGAATATAAATATATAAATCATATTTTTGTCATTCATAAGTTTGCCTTAGTTACTATCAAAATTATTCCAAGGCAGATATTTTAGAGAAGCTTATTTTAACGTATATTTAAGATTTTTATCACGTCTTGTAAGTGTGCTTACTTAAACCATTTTTAAAGATTCTCTCCTACATAAGGAAGCTTGTTGAAAGAATGGGAATAAACAAATCAAACTGTTAAAGAGTTAAAAGAAAAAGAAACTTGATGCCATGATACTATGTCGTTGCAATTTAAGCATTCTTCAGTATATTCGTATATATGTATATGCTTACAAGACTTTCTTTATATACATATATGCATTTTCTCTCATATATTTTAATTTATGTATAAGAAAACTTTACATATATTTTCATCTTAAATTGCTATTTATCAACAATTAAAAAATAATAAATTATATAAAAATCTTACAAAAATTTTGTTTGTTTGTTTATAATTCCTTGGGAGATATGCTGCTTCAAAAATTGGAATGTTTGTACTGCATCCGTTTCAGCTGCGAGTTGTTAGGTACTATTGTTGACACACTTTTCTTTTCTTTTTTATTAGATGTCTTTTTTTACTTTCCTACTTTTTTTTTTATTATTTTGTAGGTCGAATAGCGCCCCGCAATAAGACTCAATTTCAGGTTTGAGGGTGTAGAATATCTTGCCCACACTATTCAAACACTACCGGCTGCTGTTTTATTTTATTCGAATTAGGGAAGTTCACCACACAAAAAACTTTTCTGCAATTTAAAAACGTTTATTTAAAAATCTTCTTCCCTTCAATCGCGTTTCTTTTATTTCAAGCCGCACGACCGAGAAATCTTCGTAACTTGACTCTTTCTAATTTTAGCAACAACTCGCAGAGCTTTCTCCGGCCAGCCACCATGTCACCACACACATTCGTTTCATTTCTGGGCCATTGCTATATGTTGCGTCACATTAGAATATTTTTAAGCAGGTACACGGTTAAAAATCTTGGAATAGTTTCTAATATTTTTAAGGTAGTATATATGACCACACCAAATTAAGATTAATTTTTAACACTTATGAAAGATTATAATATCGTTGCAATCTAGGACAATGTTAAAAAGTATGCCTGTCATTGTTTACATCATCAATTACATTATAATTAGAACCTAATATTTCACTGCCTAATATAGAATATATTTTAATTAAAAACTAATGTATTATTACTATACGATCTAAATAAAAAATATTAAAATGTATGACATACTTTGAATATATTTTAATATAGACAATATTATAATTTATGCAACTTTGGATTAAAGTTTTTAACAATGCGGCAATAATATTTAATCGCTTATGGATTAAACCTTTTAACAATGCTATAATGAATTTTAATACCAATAATCATATAACTTATGTATATGTATTAATAAGTTATATGCTTTTTGGCAATATCCTGTTGAATTCCTGTGTGCAAGAAAGCAAAGGAAAACGTTCCCCATTATCTGTCTTGATGCCACTTCGGGCAAATGATTTTTAATTTCACCTCTTAAGTGACAAACATAAAATCATGTACTGAATGTCATCATTGCGCGTGGGATCTTTACTTCCTCAGTTTTTGAGACTGAGTATCTATTTTATGACTTAAAGAACTATAGAATTCAATTCAGGGTAAAACAGGGATTTTTTTCCAGCATAGTTCTAATTTACCGACAATGGGATTCGAACCTGAAAGCTCTGGTGGCCTGATAGACTGATTGTTAAGCCCATTGCACCATCGTGTAAACCACTACAAAAAACTTATGTTGAAAGCAAAACTAAAGTTTGGAAATAAAAAATCATTTATTTTATATTCTTATGTCATTCTATAAGTGTTTTGATTATAATTTTTTTTTCATTTAAAATGAATATTTCCTTGGGTTTTTTCCATTTTAATTCATTGTATGGTATAACACAATATTCGTTAGTAAGATTGATTTCAAATAGGTTTAACATATTGTCTAATAAAACTTCTTTATAGCAAGAAACATAAAAAAAAATTTCACCTTTTTTCAAATATATTTCTTCGATTAAACCAAATTCATTTAAATTGGTCCGATCGTAATAACAAATATTCTTCTTTAGCACAGCACAAGAGTATTGCATTAGAATGAACTTGTCGACTCATGTCGCCCGGCTATTACTCGTCGGCTTAGATTCTATGTATTACTGGTGTCAGCTATTTTAATACATTAGTAATATATTTTAATCTAATTTATATTAGAAAAACAAATTAAGACTTTTTGTGTTACAATGTGTCGCAGTTAAATATTAAAAGTTAAACTCGAACTTTATTCCAATGTAATAACACTTTATTAAAGAAAATCTTCCCGATTAAATTGTATTATTTAGAGAATAATTTGCGATAATTTATGGTTTTTAACATAAATATTAATATATTTTAATCCAAGAATTGTTAGAAATTTACCTAATAAATTCCACAGTTTATAAATTATCCTAAAATGTATTAACTTTTGCTGTATTCATCTGAGAGGCTTAAGAAATACTCCAGGATTTTTAACCGTGAGCCAGTTGTTGTTTAGTATACGCGCTTTCATAACAAACCAAATAATTTTCAGTTTGTTATGAAATGCGATATACTGCAACTTTTAATAGGGCTACCGTTGCCACACTTAAGTAAGACCTGTATGCATTGTATTTATTGTACAAGGTCTTACTTAGTATCTCGCAAAGCAATAACTCAAAGAGGAAAGGCTGATCAATTGGTTGTTTCGTTCTATGATAAAATCAATTGATCAGCATCAAGACTTATATTCACAACAACGTTATCCATGTAGAATTCGTTCTCAATGACATTGGATATTAGAGAAAAATCGTGTTTACAATCATGTGCAAGTTGATGAAGAGTTCTTACTGCTAGAAAAGGTGCGGCTGAAGTACCATACGTCACAGTACGTAGGCGATAATGCTGAATAGGCTGGTCAGGTGACTCCCTCCAAACGAATCGTTGAAACTCCATGTGATGCCCTGCTATCCAAATCTGCGTATGCACTTTTGAATATCGGCAGTGAGTACAAATTTATGTTGTCTAAAGCGTAGGCATATAGCAAATAAGTCGCGAAGTATAGGTGTTCCAATCAACAATGTATCATTTAATGCTTCCCCATCAACTGGCTTACAAGAGCCGTCAAAAACAACACGAAGTTTCGTGGTGCTGCTGTCAGATTTAGTTAATGCATGATGGGGAAGATAATTTACTTGAGCGTTTTCCATTACAATTTCTTTCTCAGGTATTTGTTCCATGTGACCAAGTGTTCAATATTCCCGTATAAATTTAATATATTCCTTTTGGAGATTTTCCTCATGTCTAAATTTGCGCTCCATACCATACAAACGACAAATACCTAGATCCAACATGTAACCCTACTTAGCATTTGGCTGCTTAAAGGGTAGTTCCACAATATAACGACCATCATCTGACTTGGAGTAGGTAGTGGCAAAATGAGCTTCAGCCAGTTTTTCGTCGGCAGAAAGAGTTGAATGCGAGTAAATGGTTTCTATTTCCCAAAATTTGCGCAAAGCATCATCAATATCAGTACTGGAATGAAACGAAGTAATTGATGAATGAAGATTGGAAAAAGAGGAGTCTACATCAGGGTCAGGCAATTCGCCAGCAATGACCCATCCAAAGGTTGTAAGTTGTGCGATCGGTTTTCCAGGACAATTTTGAATGCGCCCACTTTCCAATATACTAAACAATTTATTCGTCCTAATATTATATCAATAGCGCCCGGATGATTAAACATTGGGAATGCATGCACTGTTTTTAGGTATTCCCAACTAGACATACTTGTTATATATTTACATTTAGCGGGACTCTGGTAGCGGAGTTATCCAAAACACTCCTTTTTTTTTTGTATAAACTTTGTTTATTTTATTCCTTTTTTAGGCACTTTATTAACTAGAAACTTTTTGATAACTGCACAACTTTTCCTTATATACAACTTTTCCTTATATAGAACTTTTCCTTATATGGAACTTTTCCTTATATAGAAACTTTTGTAGTTTTACTCTAATTTTCTTCATGAACGCGACCGAGACCGATCCACCCGATTCTTTTCAAAGAAATTTTCAAAAAAAAAACACCAACTCTAATTTTAGATAAAATTCGACTCGCCAACCGCCGCTTATAAGATTTAAAATCCAACTCGGCTCTTGATCACTTTTGTCGCGATCAAGAGCCTTCGTTCAGGGTAGAAAATGCATAGTTGCATTTTCACCCTGAGAAAATTTTCATTTATTCTGGACTTGATTAAACAAGTCCAGAATATTTTTCATTGGACGGAGGCTTGAAATTTGATGCTTTTATAAACATCAGCCACCGTCACGATGCCGCGCGCGTATACATACAATGTATTTTCGCGGCGCGCTCTTCTTATCGCGAAAGTTTTTTTGTGATATGTATGTACGTTCGTACATACATATTGCAATTTTCACGACAAATCGTACTGAAGGTACGATTTGTCTTTTATTTTATTTTTCAAATTAAATATTTCTACTGCCTTCAGCAAAATTTGCCCTGGGAATAATTTTGTTTGAATTCTATGGAATGTGAAGAAAGTTGCTGACGCAATTTTCTTCACTCATTAAATTGATAAGCTGATCATGTTTTAAGCATGGTTAGCTTATGTGAAAATTTTATGTATGAAATTTTATTATTTTTTAAATTTTGTTAATTTATAACTAGGTATTTATTTTAGGCCTTTTAGGTTCACAACAATCCTTCCCCCTGAGAAAAAGAGAATTATTCTTTGAAGAGGAATAATTCTCAGGGGAATTTATCGTTGTACTAATTTGTATTATTTCATTCCCCCCTTTTTTTTTGTTATATGCTAATTACTTTTGATTAAATTATTTTTCCGAATTTGTTTTGCTTTTAGGTCTGGTTGGCTTGGTACTAATTTGGTTCAGTCGGTCTCGGTTGAAGTTTACAACATTTTTGATTTTTTTTTTTGCCTTTATCCTTATTTTAGCATTTTTTTTTTGATCTTAGCTACTTGTCTATAATATATATATGAATAGGTATACAAAAATGTTTTAATCTTTTATCATTATTATAATGATAGGGGTAGTAGCCTGGTATTAGGTATATATTTTTTTTCTTATTTATGTATTATTTATATCTCTATGTTTTCTGACATTATTCTACTTCTCCCTTTTTTTTAATATAATGCGTTTCAGTTTTCTCTTGTCATTTATTCTATTCGAATGTATTTTCTCTTTATATTCTTTAGGGTATTTATTTATTATTTCTATTTATAATTTACTAACCACCCTTTTTTTTTAATTATTGCTTTTAAGTTTAATTTATTATTTTACGCATTTTAATTTTTTACTACTCTATCTATTTTTATTTATTTGTTTCTCATATTTCTTTTATTTTATTTATATACTACTAATATATAGTTTATTGATACATTTTATGTTGTATTTTTATAAAATTTTTATTTTTTCTCAAGTTACTTTTTTGTTTCTATATCTATTCCTCTTTACAGGCTTTTGTTTATTTCAGTAAATTGAAATTGTTATGTAATTTTAGTACATTTTTTTTTGCATATACATTTTGTTATTTGCACTATAATTAATTATACTATATCTATGTATACATTGTTTTATTTTTGTTAAGTCGTTAAATATACATAGGTTGATATACATATATATACCTAGATTATCTTTGGACGCTTTACCAGGACTACTTTTTTGATTGTTGTTCTATGTTAGAACGACCATGTTTAAATTAATTTGTTGAGCCATGTTGACAGTATCAGTGTTGCGTTTTTAAATTATTTGGACTGATTTTGTTTTGGAGAGGCTTCTGGCTCGCCTTAAACTGGGTTGGGGAGCAGGGGTTCGCTCTTCTAAAGGAATTCCCTCTGATAAAACTTCGGGGTTACCTTGTGGTTGATTTCTCTGTTGTCTCATCTTGATGGCAACAGGGTTAAGATATTTTACTGCCACAGCGATCATTATGGCCAGAGCTAATAGGCTCGTAAATGATAGAGAAGTTGTGGACAGGATATGGGATTGTCTGCTTGATACCTTGTTACTATACTGGTCTAATTTGTACTGGATATCTTCCAGCGAATGTGTGCCAGTATAGATTGATTTATTGATATCGTCCCCTGTTATGATTTCGGTTTGTACACTTTGGTTTTGAGACTTGGGTAAAATTTCGGCTAGATTCAGGTTGAGTAATGAATGATTCAGCTCAGGAAATTGTTTAGGCTGAGTAATTTTGAGAGGGTGTTTATTTTCACCTTCGTACTTAGCATCTTTTCCCCTATTTACACCTGACATGGTTGCGTTATCTCTAGTATCCCCTGCCCCTCTAATTTTGAGATGGCAAAGTGATCTCGACATGTTATATGTAGTACCGTGGAGGTAATAAACGAAAATACCCACGCATTGGGCTTGTTTAACTTTATCAACATATCTTTTTGGGGAACTTGTACTCTAGACCTACACTTGGGCACTTCATTTAAAGGATTGTACAACACTTTCACTATACATTCATCTGAGGTTGTTGCCTTAATTATGGGGGTATTTAGTCGACCTATATATGTATTTTCCTCCAGGCTATGAGTGGCTTTCTTGAAGCTTTTCATATCCTCGCCTTTTAATAAGAGGAATTCCTGTGTCCGAGCGCTATTTGCCACACAAGAGTATCCAGGGTCAGGGATTATGGAATAATTTGCTGGTTGTGGTACTGGGAAGCATCGTACTTGCCGTAGCCTCATTTTGGGGGAATCAAAAATTGGGAGAGTTATTCTCACCACCAATTTGTTCTGCGTAAGGCGTGACTGGGCTCCTGCTGATTGGTACAGAATCGATAGACAATTTTGGTCGTTTAGACATTTCGAAGTGGATTTTCGATATACATCCAGCAGATTTTTGGGAGACACGAGGAGTGGGTGAATATGGTTGCTTTAGTGGCTATTATAATGTCAAGGAGGGCTTGTTGGCGGTATTCGACTTCGATGATTTGAAGCAATAAGCTCGATATGATCTCTTGCCTCAGCTGCCTTCTGGTTAGGTCCTCAGTCACAGTATGCAGATCGTTAATCTGGTGTGCTATGTTTTGCTGACGATCCATTAACATAGCCAATGGTTTTTGAATCTGTTCCAAGGTAGTTTTAACAACACTTATTTGTTGTTTCTCTAGCTCAGCTAGGGCTTGTGTGTTCGATTCAATTTCATCTAAGCGGCTGTATATCTCCTTCTCGTTGTTACTATCCATGGTACCAAATAAATAGTGCATAGCATTGCCTATTCCGTCGAATAGTGATCTGGATTTACGCCTTCCTGGAACTAATTCCTTAATGGTTCTCGTGCGCTTTTGTACGCTATCTATTAATTCGTGTATGTGTAGTTGCTGCACGTTTCACAGGTCTTCTTTGTCCGTGATATTTATGCAGAGTTTATGCACTAGATATTCTGCATGTTCCGTTAGTTTTATCTGCGTGTCTAACTCATCCAAGTCTATCTCCGTGAGAACATTCCAAGTGTTATGATACATTATGAGGCTTCCTAGATCCTCGAAAAATATGCCCGAGCTATTTAGCTTGGTTATAGCATAGGGTTTGTCAGCGATTTCTCCTGTCGCGTACTGGATGAGGATGGCAATTGCAATAATTTGTAGCGCCATTTCTGTGGACAATTCGGAGGATGAAAATAATCCTTTAAGTATGACTTTACTTATTTCGTGCCGTTATTAGACCAGGCAGTGGAGTGGCTCCACCGCAAGTGTTCCTGAGAGCCGTTAAAATGGGATTAATTTGAAACAAACAGAGAAGGAATTTGAGTCAACCTGGTTCTGTGACAACATGTTTATTTCATTCGAAGTATGGTTTTAGACGGTTGTTATGTACCGTTACAATACGCTTACCAATTTTTATTGTGGTGTTCACTCCACTTGGTATAGCAGTTACCTGATAAGGTCCTACCCAGATTTGGGAAAGCTTATATTTCCTGCTTTCGTTTTTAATGAGGACCTTATCTCCTATGTGAAAAGTTAGGGGTCGTACTGTCTTATCATAGTACCCCTTTGAGCGTTGTTTACTGGCTAATAAATTCTTTCTTGCCGTGGCGTATGATTTTTGGAGCTTATAATTTAGTATATGATAATAGCTCTCATGATTGTAAACTGGTTCGGGATCCCGTTTTAAATTTGATGGGACATCCGTTGTGAAGCCGTAAAGGCAGTCCATTGGGGTAAGTTTAGTACCCTCGTGTACACTATTATTATACACGAATGCAGCGGTTCGTAGGAATTGGTCCCATGTTTTGGGATTTTCGTCTACGATTGTTCACAGGTATTCAATCAGCGGTCTGTGGGCACGCTCTAGTGCTCCGTTAGACTGTGGGTGGTATGCCGAAGTCTGTAACTTCTTTACCTTTAGAAGCTTACATACTCTTTTGAATAATTCACTCAGGAAATTTGTTCCCTGATCGGTGAGTATTTTATATTGTGGAGATGCTTTCATCGTCTGGCACTTTGGGCATTTTTTAATGTATTTTTTAATATCGCTAAGCATGTGTTTCCACCAATACTTGCGTCTTATGCGTTTGTAAGTTTTTATGACACCTTGATGGCCACCAAATGGAGAATCGTGATAATCTTTTAAGATTGTTCGGATTTCCGTAGGGCTCGTGATAATTTCGGGTGTGTTGCCAGAACTTACTTTTTGCTCAAGCGATGCTGGGTTTAGTTTTTCCGCCTCCGTGTGTTGCATTTCGTTTTGGTTCGCTTTCGTGTGCTCTTCTGTCTCCACACTGGAGCTATTTAATGTCTCTTGAGCCTTTTGCTTCTGAGTTCGAGTCACGACGAAACAATGAGCGGATTTCTTTTTCTTTTTATTATTTGTGGAATCGTCTTCCTCCACATCTGAGTCCATCGTGTGGTGGACTAGGGCTTCTACCGTTAAGGTATTGCCTAAACTGTCTTCCTTTAATGCTTGCGGAATGCGACTTAGTGCATCGGCATTAGTGTTGTACTTCCCTGGTTTAAATTCGATGTTGTAATCGAATTCAGATAATTTGTGGTGAAATCTCACCAAACGGGAAGTAGGGTCTTTCACATTGAAGACACCTTTGAGAGGTTTATGGTCAGTATAGACCGGGAATTTACGGCCTTGAAGATGGCACCTGAAATTCTTGGTAGCCCAGACAATAGCCAATAACTCTTTCTCTATAGTAGAGTAATTTCTTTCGGCTTTGTTTAATGTGCGGCTTGCATAGGCAATGGGCTGGTCCTTTCCGACTTCTCCTTGAGAGAGAACAGCTCCTAGAGCCTCGTTACTTGCGTCTGTGGTGAGATTAAAAGATTTCGAAAAATCGGGGTAAATTAAAAGTGGGGGAGAAATTAAAGCGTTTTTTATGCTTTGAAATGCTTCTGGGCATTTCTCTGTCCAAGTGAATTTTACATCCTTTCGGAGTAAATTCGTGATTGGACGTACAATTTTGGAGACGTCTGGAATGAATTTCCTGTAGTAATTGGCAAGTCCTAAAAATGACTGAACTTGCCTTACTGTTCTTGGAACAGGGAATGTTTGGTCGCAGGCCGTCTTACTTGGGTCTGGTAGGGCTCCTTCGCTAGAACATTTATGTCCTAGGTAAACAACTTCTCTTCGTAGAAACTGGCACTTTTCTGGCTGCAGTCTTAAGTTGTTCTCTCTCAACTTGTCGAAGACTTTTCTCAACTTTTCGTTGTGGTCGTTTAAATTTTTACCATAGATCACGATGTCATCTAGGTAAACAAAACATTCGAGGCCTTGTAGGCCTGTTAGGACGAAATTCATTAGGCGTTGAAATGTGGCGTGGGCTCCTTTGAGCCCGAATGGCATACGCTTGAACTCGTAGTGCCCATAGCTTGTGCTGAAAGCAGTTTTATGTCGATCTTTTTTCTCGACAAGAACTTGGTGATAGCCGTTGGCCAAATCGAGTGTGGTGAAATACCTTGCGTGACCTAGTTGGTCGAGAATATCCTCGATTCGGGGTAGCGGGAATGCATCTCCAATTGTCTTTTCGTTTAATTTACGAAAATCGACAACGACGCCCCACCTTTTTTCACCGTCAGGTCCCGCTTTCTTGGGGACAACTAGTAGAGGTGAATTCCAAGGGCTTTTACTAGACTGGACTATCCAGCTGTCTAGCATTTCTTTTAGCTGCTCGTTAATGACTTTCCGCTGTGTTTCAGGTAAGCGGTACATTTTTTGATTGATTGGTGCTTGATCTTGCACCAATGGAATATTATGCGTTACCGCATTGGTGTAGGTGAGTTTGTCACCTTTGAGGAAGAAGATATCGTTATACTCTTCGCAGAGTTCTGATATCGAAATTTTTTCTTCCGTGGTTAAATTAGGGTCTAGGCTGAGTTCTTGCTCTAGCCTAGAAATACGCGGGTATAGTTTTGGGTCGTCCGGAGTCTCATTATCCGGGTATAGATATCGTACATGTTGTAAAATTGCTGATTTTTCAGCTGAACCTTGGTTTGACTTTCTATTCCTTGTAAATTTGTGTCCTGAAATTGGGTGAATTTAATTAATTCCTTAAGAGGCTTTATTTTGTTGTATTTAGCATGTAACAGGGTACTTGCTTCCTGCTTTGCCGACGCTGAGTTTGATACACCTGTGCGGTGTTTGCCTTAGGTTGTGTGGGATACTCATGCGCGTCAATGCTACTGCTTTTTGACCATGTAGAATTTTTTGTGTTGTGTGACGGTGGAGTAATATGCACCTTTAATATATGCTTTAGCGACTCGCTACCGTTCTTATATGGCCGTTGGTTTTTAAGAGTGATTTATGCCTCGGGATTTTGGACGGAAGAGTTATATGCACCTTTTTGGCAGGCTTTAGACACTCCGTTCCGTCTCTTGTGTTGTTTGATATTGCCTCTGTGTTTGGTATGGGAATGTGCGTTTGGTTGTGGTCTTTTGTGTGTGTCAATGGGACTAGTGTGTAGTCGTTTATTGGAAATAGCTGTAACTTTAAGCTATGTATGACTACTTGATGACTGTTAGCGTTGAGAATACTGACCAGCACTAATTCTTCTGCAGATGACAGTAAACTGTTTGCCAAGAAGACTCCATCGCTTATCTCTTGTGATAAACAGAGCATTTCTTCTTGAGTTTGTAACGGGACTGGGGGCAACAATTTGCAGATTGGTTCCTTAAAGGTAACCAATTGCCGCCTGTCTTCATCAGTCTCTTGTTCGCCCAGACAGCTTTTTTCACATTCCTTGGGCCCTTTTGGGGCTTGGCAGCCAGCTTTTCTCATTTGAGAAGCCTTGAAGACACTACAGGTGGATAGTTCAGCCTGTTTAGACTCTACCCCCTTCTGCAAGTGTTCTTACTTCGACTGCTTTTTCAGAATGTAGCTTGTCCGTTTCAAACTCTAATGGCAAAGCAAGTTCGTCTGGATTAGTTTCCGTGCGTGGAAATCTTAGTGCCTTATTAGGACCCTCAACGTTATAGTTTTTTGCTAGGAAATCATTTCCTAGAAGTCCATCATCGGAAACGCCATGCAAGTTCTTTACGACTTGAAACTTGCAGGGAATTTTGTTTTTGAAAACGAAGTTTCCCCTGGCAATTTCCCAGCGTCTTTCCGGTACCAAATGGGGTCTGAAGTGTGCATGCCTCATTGTGGTTAATTTCCTTGAGATGTTTTAATGACCTTTTCTTTATTATACTTACCTCAGCGCCTGTGTCTACTACTAGTTTAGTTTGGCCGTTCAGGCCAATGTCTAAGGGAAGTTTTACTGTAGCGACACTGGAATGGGGCTGCTGAGGGGACCCTATTTTATTAGATGGGAGTTTTATAGTCGAGCCGGGGAGTTTTGGGTCGACTGTACGTCGTTTCCCTGACTCCGGGCTTCCCATTTACGTTTTTGTTGACAGTTATTTACTGCATGTCCAGAACGACCACAAAACTCACACTTTTTACGCACATTATAGACTCTGGAGTTGTTGGGGTTTTGCGGCTCTCTAGGACGTTGGTTTGTTGCTTCTCTGTTTTGGTGTCTTTGAAAACTGTTGTTGTTCCTCATGCGGTCACGCACGTCATGATTATACATTTTGCAGTTCACACAATAAGGCGTATTTTTACGTTTCAGACAATCGGCGTATGTATGGCCTCTTAAATTACAAAAACTACAATTTATTTTATTTAGATAATTATTTTTATTTTGTACATTAAAATTTTATTAGAGATCTTGGCTCCTGTTTGATGTATGCTGTGCCGGCCTGTGTGAACTGTGACGTCGGTATGTGACTGCTTGGGGTAATGGGCATATTGTTTTGCCGGGGATCCTGTGAGTAGGATATGATGCCAGGATTATATACGCTTTGATTTACTAGGTACCACTTCGAGTTAATGGTGCGTTATTTGGTACACTGGTACTGGCAGAATTTGGCAATGTATTCTGCATCATATTTGTTTGAAATTGTCCTGGAGGTTGCAGGAATAGAGCACTTTGCTGGAGACGCTCCATGTCTCGTGCTCTTTGTACGAGGTCATCCACCGTGCCGTCTGTCATGGTCAGAAGGTATTGACACATATACGGGTTATTGACTCCTGTTTTAGTGCGTTTTTCGCGAAGTCTTCTAGCTGTGTTTTCACAGCGGGGGCTGCTGTAGCGCCATATTGCTGCTTCATTACAGAGTGCCAGCATTTGTTTTACTCGTGCCGTGAAGGCTGTGAGATTTTCCAAAGGGTACTGCCTGGTATTGATTAATTTATTTTACCAGTTCCTGGTAAGTTTCCCTAGGCAGGTAGGTACGATTTAGCCGTTCTTCTACCTATTTGAAAGTAGCAGGCATATTTGAGGCAAAAAGCTGGTAAGCTTCGCCTCGAAGTCTGGTGGGGAAGATTTGCAAAATGCGATAGTTCCTCCACTGAAATGCACTGGGTTTACCTGCCTGCAGCATCCTAGGAAAGTTTGGAGCTCAAGGCTCAATTTTGGTGCTGCTCTCCCCGAGAATAGGGGAACGAGCTGGGCAGTTAGCTTGGCGATTTTCGCGTAATCTGTCATGTTTATATTGGGGATTCTGAAGCTAAAGTTTGACACTTTTGGGGAGCTAGTTTCTTCTATGCTGGTTTCCAAAAGGGAGTCGCCCAGCCAATTCAATAGGATTTCACTCACGGTGGAATCACTGACTGACACTGTCTTCAATGGCATCTTCTCTTAATTCTACACTATTATTTGTAATTTCTGTTTCGAGAGAGTGCGAGAGTTCCCCAAACTGCTTTAAGCTTTCTTTACATTTTTCCGTACTTTCCTTGAATTGCGCGATTTGCTCAAGCCGCCGTTCACGGGACTTTTTGAGCTGTTTATCGATAGAATCGCACTGTATAACAGAAAGTTCGGAGGAGTCTCGCACTTTCCCCTCTAGATATTTTAAATAATTTTCTAAATTTAAATTATTAGACCTTACTTGCTGGGGACCTGTCAGGATTGTCCCGCTCCTTAATGTGACTCCTGGTGCTGTTGAATTTGTTGGGGGTGTTTGAGTAGCACCCTCTGTTGCAGATGTTGCTCCCTCGTTGCCTCCTTCGTACCGGGACGGATCTTCCTGTGCGTCGCCCGGTGAGGAAGATTATTGTGGAGTTGGTGGAATTGGTGAGATTTCCGGCAGCGTCTCCTGGTGGGAGCTTCTCTCGCTCATGGACCACCGTATGTAAAATTTGAGCTAGGGGGGCTTCTGCCGTCGTAATTCCCTTGGTTCTAATTGAGAGGGGGCTTATTGCCTTCTTCGAGGTCCCTCTCAATTCAGGATCGCTGGTTTTTGTGATTGAAGTTCTTTTGCTGCCGTTAAATTCCTCTGGATAAAAGCTGAAAGGGGGGCGCGTTGCCTACTTCGAAGTCCCTTTCAGCTCCGGATCGCAGATTGTCGTGTATCTGATCTTCCTTCAGGTTTTCACGTTGGAATTTTCCTCTTAATGTGGACGTCTATTGTTCCTGGGCTGGGATGAAGCCCGCTATTGTCCCACATTGGCACTTTGTAATTTGATGAGGGGTGGTTAGCTTATGTGAAAATTTTATGTATGAAGTTTTATTATTTTTTAAATTTTGTTAATTTATAACTAGGCATTTATTTTAGGCCTTTTAGGTGCACAACATACTAAACGAATGGTTAGGAAGAAATGATGTCAGCTTCGAGAGTATGAATGTCTGCACATGTATCGTATGATTGTTGAAGCGAGAAAGGAGCTCCATTTGTATTACACCGCGAGTAATACCAGCACCAGTTGATGATAGTCCTGTGACAGGAATGCGTGCATGCTGAGGAGGAAGTTTCAATTTATCCAGAGTCTAACAGAACTCGACGTGAATGTAAATTTCTGGGACTATCACGTACATAAACGAGGACAGTTGGAAGGAGTGAGTGAGGTCGAGAAGTCATCTGCTGTATGAGTGATTATTTTCAATTGATGCAATCTCTTTCAACTCCACCCAGTCCTGGTGTTGCTAGTATGTTACTTCGAGAATACACCGAACTATTGCCAATTTAGCACTAGGTGAACAAGAGTGTGGTGTCGTTTCCCACATTTTTGGCAACATTGTTTTGACTTACATGGTGCTGATATATGACCTTCACGAAGACTATTAACACATAATGATTTGTCTTTAGTAAACGCTCGCCGCGTGGTTACATCCATGGATCGAAATTCGGTGCATTTAATGATCAGACTTACATTTCCGACAAGTTATTCCTGTAGTGGTTGTATGCAAGCTTTTCACAGACGAAGATGGCATACTATTAGTTTGATTCCGCAATGGGGAAGTCTGACAGTCTTCAAGGGGTGCGCAACGCAATTCTAAAAATTGTTGAATGGTAGGGTATTCCACGTCAGAGATATGTTTAGAGCATGCTTGTCGTGTTTCAGGGTCGACTTTACTGTTTATAAGATAGATCAACCATGGATCTCATAGTTCAGCTGGAGGACCTAATATTTTAACCCTCTTATTATTTCATCAGCACCGTGTGTAGCGAAGAGCGCACCCGTTGTTAGCCCTACCTATTTCCATCTTACCATGAATACAGATAGGTGCTGCAACTGACACCTCCTGCTGCAAAAATCACCTCGGGGTATATATGTGGGTGGCCGCACAGCATATTGTCGCTAGCGATCAGCCGGCTTGTGGTAGTTCTTGCCACCCACGTCCCCTCAGTGCTTGAAAAGCTGTGCAAAAAATAAAACAAAGGACTGGCTCATATTCACGGGAAGTTCAGACGGACGGACGGACAAAAAAAAACCCTCTTACGTCGCAGGATGACTCGCCTTCACTGGTGCAACCTGTAAAGCCTCAAAGATATTATATTCAAATAATACCAACGCTGCAGTGCTGAAATAAAACAAGTCAAAAGAAGGTCAACGCCGTACAAATGTTTTATTCACCCAGAGAGAGTTCAAAGCCGAGAGAGAAAGAGAACGTGGACCCCTGATGAAGGTGAAGTCCTGACTGGACATGATTGGGTCCATCGCCCCCATCCACCCCTGGCTAAGACGTCGCAGTCACCATAAAATTCTTAGCCTCATAGTCGCTCAGTGTGTGTGTGTGTGTATGCAGGAGTCTCACCGCCTGGCCTCGCCGCCACCCATTAGGCCCTTACTCGAACATGTTGGCCACGTCATGCACCACGGACAAGGTGCAGGTGGAGAAAAAGATAAAAAAAGTAATGTGCATACATAAATACGAAAGCAGAGGAGTACAAACACCAATGTATGGTTCAAAACGTTATAATCCGATTCCCTTGGGGTTTTACGATGACTTGTAAAGTCAGTATACAGTCAGTTCACAACAAACGAAAATAACTTCTACCTAGCAGTCGTACATTCTTATGGTCTAATGGCAAAACATTAGTGTAGACTGACCTACCTAAGTTGTTCGAGCCCTGCTCCGATGACCTTATGACTACTTACATCTAACATGGAAATCATAGAGGAAAAACAAAAAAAAAATATGAAAAAAAGGGAAATGTACTTCATCGGTGCGTAATACGCTGATCAACAAAATCTTCAAAATTAGGGGTAGGTAGGGCCAGAAGGGTCCTTTCATGCACCTTAATCTATGTAGATCAATTCAATCGCTTACCCTGCGGGGGGGGGATGTGGAACAATTTTTTGATCAGCTTACCTCAAGGAATCGCGTGGTATTGGAAGGTTTCTGGGGAGGTCTGGCGGGGGTATGTGGAACAATTTTTTGATCAGCTTACCTCAAGGAATTGCGGGGTATAGGAAGTTTTCTGGGGAGGGGGGGGGGGTATGTGGAACAATTTTTTGATCAGCTTACCTCAAGGAATCGTGTAGCATACCGGAAGGTATCTTGATCAGAATCACCCTGTATATTCCATAAATGAGGACAGAAATAAAAATTAATTCTGACAAAATAAATAAAACAAGTTCTTCTATGAGAAATAAAAAATAAAATTAGTCTTCCAATGGAGGATGTAAGCAATTACTGCAACGTACACTTTTATTGCTACGTCCTTTGCAAACGAAGTTCTGACGTGAATCACAAATAACCGTTGTTTTCGTATTTTTGTGAGCACTGCATGTATGAGATCGTCCAGTACGATGTTGGTTGACTGGTACCTCAGCTGGTTGCCTATATTTTGAAATAAATTCTGTTATATCTTTTGGAAGGGTCGGTATTATAGCTCGCTCTCTTAGATGGTCTTCCATCAAATCAAAACCTAATTTAGTTAGGAATTTTCGTCTTCTGGGGGGTTCTTCTGAAGGCTTAGTATTATTGAATATGACTTCTGAATTGATTCCTGCAATATCAAGCATGCAAAAAAAAAATTGCAAGAGGCCATCTTCTAGTTGCTCTTTGTGTCGTATAAGAAGCACATTTTTGATGAACAGTATCGACTCCGCTTTTTGTTTCATTGTAATTCAAAATTATTTCTGGTTTATTTGTTACCACATCAATTACGCCTGTATCATCCATACTTGATAATAAAAGCACAGCCTTATTTTTTTGCGACACATATCACAGGAGACACATTTCATCTTGAAACCCGAACAGAGAGCTTCCAACTGCACGTGCCTTGTGTGGAAGAAATTCTGGCGGAATTTCTCTTTTGTTTTTTCTTTCATTGTACCAATCAGCGTAATTCCATTTTGTAGGAGATACTCAGCTAAAGAATAGCTAGTGTAGTAATTATCCGTAGTCAAGTTTCTCATAGAATTTTTAAAAATTCTACTAATCTCTGTACTATATCGAATGGCTTATTAGATATCTTATATGGTCCATCGCGTTGTATCCCACAGTGTATTTCACACTTCCACGTATATAACGTCCTGCTGTCACAAAGAGCATACACTTTTAAACCATATTTGGCTGGTTTTTGTGGCATGTACTGCACAAAACCGCATCGAGCTCGAAATGGATGAAGCAATTCTCCTCAACTGTGATTATGTCTTGTAAAAATCTGATTGCAGCTAATTTGTCAGTCTTTTCCGGCTCATTTCTGGTTCTAATATCGTCAAAACGAAGAGCTCGAAAAAGAAAGAGGAATAAATTGTAGTTAAAAACAGCCTCAATAAGAGCATTCCAATCCCATATTTTGACCAAAGTTCCAGAACATTCACATGATTTCCTTTTTTGGTACAGGTAACGATATTATCAATCATATCTTTTGTTATAAATATAAAAAGTGCTTCTAATTCAGTTGACACATATTTTGCTGGACCTTTGTTCCCCGGTAAGATTTTCATTATATTTTTTGCATTTGTCTTATTACAAATAAATACTGATGTACTTTTCCAAATTGTTTCTCCATCTTTACCATGTGGAACTCGTAATTGGTCTCCTCTCTTTGTACATGTTCTAAATTTTCGGAGTCTTTATCCACAGACTGTTCTGATTCACTACATATTATAATTATTTATTGCAATATTTTCCACATCTACTTCACTTCCTTCGCTAAGGTCAACAACTTCGTCCTCGATATCAGATAAATTATTTACAACATCTTGTAATTCATCACGCGTACAGAATTTTCTTGACGTATTTCTATTCCTAAAATTACAACAGTAACATTTTAACTTCTCTCACATTTAATTAAAATTATATAATTTTTGCAATATTGCAAAAATGATCCAAAAGAAAAATTTGGTGGACACCATTTTGACTTACATGACCAGGCGCGCTATAGCACAGAGTACCGCAACTTAGTACCTTTCACTTCGAAGCTTCAATTACAGCTCACACAACACTTTAAAGTCCACAATCTTTGTAGAAAATGTTGCCTATACTAGTCTATCGATAGATAGATAAGGCTTCTAGCTTTAAAATCAAAATACAAAAAAGTGCTAGAGGTCCCCAATAGACAAATAAACAATATATTCACTGCTACCAATACAGTGACTTTTTGTCGGCTACGAGTCTCTACCAAGCACTATTTTGCCTTCACTCCGCCAAATTTTGACATTCAACTAAATCAATTATATTGAATTCTGTGAACTTGTAAAAATGCGGTATAAAAGGCCGCTGCGCGCCCGCCGAAGGGATAAATGCTCCCAAGCTTGTGTATAATTTGCTTCAGAGATAGGAATATGTCGCAATAAGGCCGCAGCTTCACATGTTAAATATCCCTTCAAGTAATGAAATTTCTGCGTAGCTGATATATATGTATTATCATGAACCGAACTAGTATATATGTCGCGGAACGAAACCTACTCATAGTAATTCCCGGAAAAAGGCAAAATTCGAATTTTAGACAATTTTGTATCAGTACCCGAATTATTAATTGATTGATTCATAATAGTTCCCGATAGACGCTCTAAAAATGTGTCTTGTTGATCAACTAACCGATTCACAACATTTTCATCTACCGGCTGTACTTGTCGACGATCCTGTACTGCCCTTGAGCTAAAGTATTATATTTCGAACTGTTCAAATTCACTATCTTGCGCAGTATAATTAGGGTCATTTATGTACTGATAAAACTGATCCTGTATTTCTATGAATTCGTGCCAACATGCATTTAATTTTCCAAACTACTTATAAGGGACTCCATAGGAGTTTGAGAATTAATACTTTCAGCAAAGCTTACTATGCGAGAAAGTGTGCCCTTTGCGCGACCTCTTCTTGCCTTGAGAATGTCCATTTTCAATCAAAGTGCGTAATATGCTAGAGTAAATCACCCAGTGACGAGCCCTTCTTAAGGAAATTTTTTACTTAAATACCCAATATTGTATTACAAAATGTTAATTTTTCCAATTTTAAACATACTTAGTTTCTTTAGATGTAAAATATAACAATAAAATGACTGAAATACGGTTAAGTTTAAAAATAAAGCTAAAAATCTACTGAGGAGGCCATTTTCCAGTGCCGAGCCCACTTTTTACCAGTTACGAGCTGGGGGAAGTTGCTAGTTTCGAGCTCCCAATTTAGTTTTATAACAAGTCGTTAAATGTACCTACTTTAAATTTTCTACAATGGAAGAAAGACATATTATAGGTATTTTCAGAAATTAAAAAAATATATATATTCATTTTAATTAATGCAGTACAAATACAAAAGAACAAATAAAAAGAAATAAAAATGCGTCTTCGGTATGCTTAAAAAAAAAAAAAATAAGTTGACAGTTCTCCGCGGCAGCCGCGTGTAGGATTTGAGCAAGACCCAATGAACGCGTCGCGTCATTTTGACAGTTCGTACTCTGGAGATTTGGAGAAATAGGGATAGAAAAGTTTGAGTTGTTATGTGAAAGTGATATAATGGATATTTCAGAGTTATTAGATGTGGCAGTGTTTGCGTTTGCAGTTTACGAAGCATATACACAGTTTAAAAAAAACAAAAGGAAAAGGCAGACGGCGATTTGGGTTAGGGAATTATGCCGATCGAAGGATAAATGGATTCTTTGAACGATCGTTCCATCATTTAAAGCAAAGGGATACAGAACAGTTCTATTTAGCCACTAGAATGATGCCTGAAACCATTCGATGTATTGTCAAATCTTCTAAAAGACCGTTTGATCAAAACAAGCATAAGAACACCCATATCATCTGAATGCCGGCTCTTCTTGACTCTTGTGTAAGATTTTATTTTATACAAATAAATAATTTTTGATTTAAATTATATCTACTTAGGTATCTTTCGCAAGGTGGTTGTAAACAATATTTGTCTATGACATTCAAAATGGGTTTAACCACTGTGAGAAGAATTGTTTATGAAACTTGTGATATATGGGAAGAGCTCTGTAACATATAGGTACTTGTCAACACCAACACCCACGAATTGAAGAAAATAGCCGAGGATTTTGAGAATATCTGGAATCGGCCAGGTTGCGTTGGTACTATTGATGGAAAGCACGTCAAGATAACTTGTCCTCCGAATTCAGGTTCGCAGTTTTACAACTATAAAGAAACATACAGCATTATCATGCAGGCAGTTTGCGATGCCAACTACACTTTCACTGCTGTTAATATTGGGGCATATGGAAGCCAGAGTGATGGTGGTGTTCTGAATTTTACTCACACAAGCACTTCTTAGAGGAAAATTACAACTGCTGAGCGAAACGCAACTGAGGAACTCAAATTTGACATTTCCTCATTACTTCGTTGGAGATTCTGCTTTTCCGCTGCGGCCATATTTGATAAGACCCTATCTTGGAAGACTCCTTAGTGAAGAAAAGAAAATTTTAACAAGCGCTTGTCACGTGCTCGCAGAACAATTGAGAACGCGTTTGGAATTTTGACAGCAAAGTGGAGAATCCTCAGGAATACTCTTAATATGTCGCCAGAATCAACAGCAAAAATAGTGAAGGCAGGTGTTGTTCTGCACAATTTCTGTAAAATGACGGATTCAACTTATCCCCCCCCCCCCCCCGAGTATGCAGATAGATTGGAAGGCGATGTAATTATTGAAGGCCTTTGGAGACAAGAAACTCGTCCGCTTTCAAAATGTAGTGTCTTCTAATGCATCATGGTCCGCAATCCAATTAAGGGACATATTATGCCGATATTTATTTGAGAACAAAATATAATATTTTTGTTATTTATGTTTTTTATGTATATATTTTTTATAACAGTGAAAATACATTAACTTACTGACTAACTGCTCTCAATTTTTTTTTAACTCCACTACTTTTGAATGGACTTTGGTCAAAATTTCCATTTTTAGGTCGTCCTGTACATCTTCAGGAAGTTTATCAAATTTCGATTCCAATATTTGGAAGAATCCTTCATGGTTCCGACAACGCCCCTCATTTTGAAAGTGCTTCTTCACAATATTTTCCAGCTTTCCCAAGAAAGATGAAAAGCGCTCTTCTCCATCGTCTGTCTTGCTTTTCCTCATGGACATTCCCGATGTTGAGGGAGTTCTATTGGGAAACGGTATAGGCGATTGGGGAGATTGTCCAAATGGCGATGCAAATTCAATTCCAATTCAGAAGATGAATCCTGCATCATATAAGAGGAATCATACTCCAGATCTCGAACGTTATCCTCGCCAGGGAACCCGATCGCGGAATTAATATTAATGCTGGTTGATGTCCTGCAATGAGAAATTTAACTTTTTATAATTGATCAAAAATATTCGTATGAGAACTATTGAAGTTGGTAGCCTTATATAACAATATACTTACCTTTGGGGTGCTATATGATCTTTCAGAAATTGCAAAGAGTCATAAAACTTTGACTGTATTTCTATGTCCAGTGTACTTCCAGAATGCGTAACAATTTCGACCTTAACTTCACGAATCGGTCACGTAAACTTTTCCATCTATTTTTACAGTTTTCGACTGAAAATATTCTAATATTAGTAAACATAATATTGCACTCAAATAAACCTGTATTGTTTTTTTACCTGATTCATTGACTGCTATCCTAATGTTGTACCACGCTTCAGCCTTTTTTCCCGCGTTTCTATAGCTGTTTGAAGACTTATTAAATATAACTCCATGCTTCTGAACTTCCACTATCAATTTCTCTTCGAAGTTGATTGCATCCATGATGCTTGTTTGACTCATCCGAACAATTAAATCTCGTGTTTATATATAAGCTTGTTGAGACGGCATAGTTTTTCCACGCCTCGCATGAAAATGGAGCTGAGTAGGGGGAGGTTATGAATAGCTCTAATTCAGAACATTGCACACGAACATGAAGCTTTGTTATTTTTCTCATTTAACATAGTTTTAAGCTTAGTGTTTTCAACATATATACTTCGTTTTGCTAACTCATAATGATTTATTGTACGCAGTACAGAGCACATAATATTCTCTTTCTTCTCTTTATGTAGTATATAGATGTATATACTCAGCGTATAAAATCACGTCACAGGACTGTGTCAAAATGATATTGAGAATACCTTGTATTCTCTATACCGTGGGTATGTGAGAGTGGGGTATGTAAGAATAGAATAGAAAACTCGTTTATTTACCACCTCGGCCAAAGTACCACGCCCCAGTACGGTGCGTATCACGATGTTACATAGATTTATATTAGCCGATTCTTTTAATTATATTGAATACAAAACAAATGGTGTATAATGTGTATAGGCGATTGCATGCAGTATGCTGAGTAGATAATATATTTACATATTTTGGTAACTTTGCGATGTTAACGTATATATTCTTCATATATTCTATATCCTATATCGACATTTATGTTCTCGTTCATTCCTTGGAGCCTTATTGAATGTATCTTCTGATACAACTGCAAAATGTTATTCTATATTCTATCGTTTAATCACACCACTTTTTTCGTATTCAAGATAAATAAGAGTCTAAATATTTGTAGCATTGTAATACCAAACGTTCTAGAATGTGGCTATGTGGTGGTAAATAAATGAATTTTGTATTCTATTCTATTGTAAAAGAGACATTATTTTATGCATCGAGTAGCGAAATGGTAATATATGTAATGTTGTAATGTCCAGCATTGTACGTTGCTTTAAGCAGGAGCTTATAAACAAATGCTTTATAGTTGGATATTATTTGATATTTCAGAAGTGTAACACCCACAAACTGAAAGTCGAATCTCGATACGGGCTTCGAAGTACATTCCCGCTCAACGTTCATTTCCACACCCAATTGCTGAAATCGCAGATGATGCCAGTTCCTAAAATAATAACAAACAAAGAATCGTTTTCAAATAATATATAAAATTCTCACTTATCTGATATGGCTCATTAAGTATCCAATCAATTTATCCTCTTCATTCATTTTCACCTTCAATCGTTGGTTTCTAATTATTCTTAACTTAATTAAAATCTTAATTAAAATCCTTCAAACAATTCAAGATAACTTTCGGCAAATAATATAAAATTGTCAGATCCACTTCCATCTGAAAATGACAACACAATTGACAATCAAAAGAACTGTCAAAGCGTCTGCCGCGCGTAAAAGTATAACATTGCTCAACTACTTTCCCGTCGAATCCGGCAAGCGCGGCAGCCATTTGGCCAGCACGAATTTAAATACGTATCTTCTATTGAACTGTCAAAGCGACGCGACGCCTGCCGCGTTCATTGGGTTTTCGCCTTTAGTGTAGTAACTTTTACGACAGACGAAGCAATTTACTCCCGATTCGTTTTGTGTGATTCGCACATTCGTAACATAATCAGAATAAACGTCCACATTTTCGAAAAGGCTTTGCAGTTCAATGCCTGTATGAAGAATTTGTTCCTTATTATCATTAAATAACTGGCGAACACGGCCCTCTAAATCTGCTTGTTTATTTAAAGCGGGCTAAATATTTTCGCTTATTTTAAAGGACGTAACGGTGGCACTTTCTTTGGTTTTCGCTTTGAGAGTTACTGTACTTTGTTTATTTTCACGCTTGAATTTTTTATTTTGTTCTATAATCTTTTTATCTTGCTTTCTTTTCGCTGCTTGTTCTACTTTACGTTCTCTTTCTTTTTTATTTTCTGCTATTTTTTGTTGTCTTTCCTTTTTCAAGCTTTCTGCAACAAGTTTTTTTTAACATTGTTTGTTCTTCAGCTTTTTGGAAAGGGGTTGAAGACACGATGAAGCTCTGCTTATCTGTCTTCTTATTTCCAAAAGGGGTTGAAGACATGATGAAGCTCTGCTTATCTGTCTTCTTATTTCCAACGCGCACCGGAGTTTTAGGTGTGACCAAGTAGTCTATTAATTCTACATATGCCGGCTCTGAAAAAGCTATAGGCATATCTTCTATGTCATGGATTCCCAAACTATTATGGGCAATAGACCCCTTTTCCAAAATGATCTGATACCTCAGACCCCCATACCCAAATTACTTTAAAATTCCTATTTCTGGTTTCTTTTCCTCTTGATACCAAATACTTACCAAATTAAAAACTTTGCGGTTGGTTAAGTGAGTAAACTTGACATCATTTTCTCATCAAAATTTAACAAAATAAATAGACATAAAATTCAGTAAATATCAAGTGTCATTAATAATTATTAATATAAATTACGTAAAAATACTTAAGTAGGTAATTATTTTTTGAAAAAAAACATTAAAATCGCCAAGTAAATATAAAAAAAATTAAAAATTCAGTGTTATGGATGAACCTGGTGACTTTCTGCCAATCTAGCTAAATCCGGTTCAAAATTGGTGAGTTGTGCCTTAAATCTCCGCGTTCGTTGATTTTCAAACAGCTTTTTTGTTTTGCCAAAATGTTTGTAGCCACACTGAAGGGTTTTTCGACTAGGTATGATGATTGAAAAGCGATAGGGTATTTTTCAGTCATGTTCCACAATGCAGGATACTGCGCTTTAATGTTGCGTTGCAACCAGAACTTCTGATAGCCTTGGTTGAACTTCTGCTTAAGCTCCTCATCTGCGCTGATTGTAATCAACTATTCTTGCGTTATCACATTGGCTTCTTCCATGACTGTGATATTGTACGGATTTATTATCAATTGAGGAATTTGTAAATTTAAGAGATCCTTAAACCTCTTAGTAAAATCCTTGTGTAATGCGTCCAAGTGAGTGACATATGATAAAATAACACCGTCTTGAAGCATTTCTGGTAATTTTGACAAATGCGGAAACTGTGAATAATCTTTTCTGCTTAAATTTTGTTTATAAAGAATGAGTTTACCCACAAAGGCCGATATTATTGATTTTGTTTTAATCAAGTTGAGATCATCACCATGCAGCTGTAAATTAACTTTGTTCAACATACCAACGATATCAGTTTTACAATTGTTCAGATTTTCTTTCAAATTCGGATCGTTTTCTTGTAAAAACTCCAACACAGCTTCAAAAATAGCGGAAAATCTTGCTAAGCAAGAGCCTCTTGATATCCAGCGAACTTCAGTGTGCAAAAGTAACCGAGTAAATACTTCGTCGTTTTCCAGACAAAGCTGAGCAAATAACCGAGAATTCAAAGAATTGCTTCGAATCTTGTTGACAGCATTTATAACATATTGTAAAGATTGCTGCAATCTAGGACTCAGATTTTCTTCTACTAAGAGCTGTCTGTGAATCACGCAGTAGTAAATGAGTGTATTATCATACAAGCTCCAACGAATTTCAAAACGCAAATGAACTTTCAACCTAAGTGCAAGCTTGTTATTTAGTAAAATATCAGGAGCATGTTTGGACTCGAACTTGATCATAATTTCGTTCGTGTTAAGTCGCGTATATGCGTCAAATACAGAGCAAGTCAAAACGTGCCTGAAAGACTTGTACGCTCGAACACATTATCTTGCACGAACTTGTCTACGCTTATTGACTTGCCCAGTTTTTCATCTTGTACGAACTTGTGCAACTTGTTGAGTTTCTTAAAAGTACAACAATGATACTTCCCAATATTAGTCATTCTTATAACAAGTTGGTACACGTAACACAACTTATACAGTACATATCTTGAAAGTTTCAAATAAGAACTTGTGTTAATTAATAGGGGTCGATTTTTAGATCGCGTCGACCCCCAAAATCATTTTTCGTTTATTTTGACCCCTGGGAAACCGATTTCGACCCCATGGGGTCGATATCGACCACTTTGGGAATCCATTTTCTATGTTAACACTTTTTTTAACCTAGAAACAGGAAAACAGGGTCAATATTAACTTACCTCGACGTCAAGACTGCTTATATTCATAATATCTTGTAAGATGTTCGTGCTTTTCGTTACTGTTGCATCATTGTCTTCATCGTACTCAAAAATTTCAGGAGGTATGTTTTCGTAGAGTATTTCTGAATCTTCGTGTTCTGGCCTGACAGTACACTATTAAAAATCCGATGATTAAAACTTATACAATAAAATTTAAGAAAAAGATAGTGAGGTACCTGACTCGTTTCGTGCTCTTGATCAAAAAGATTTTCAAAAATGTTGTGTAATATTGAAAAATCTTCGGAGTATGAACAAGCCGAGTCACTAAAATTTTTTAGCCGATCAATTTTTGAAACTCCTACTATTTCCTTAAATGTGCTGTAGTCAATGGTCTTACTTTTCTTCCTCGTTTGAGCAAAGTAAGCTTTTGTAAGCTTTTTTTCTAAATTGTTTCGCCTCCATGTTGGCACAGTTGTTAGCCAACCATTCTTAAGCTGCTTAAATATCGACACATCCGACGGTTGCAAAACCCTTGTTTCATTTGGGTAGAGATAAATCAATACAATACTGAGCTCATTACAGAGTTTTGATAACTCATATGTTATATGAGTCCTATGCCCATCAACAAACATTTGACAGGAAATCTAACATTGTGTTGGAGTAAAGCGGGGTAAAATATTTCCTTTATATATTCCAAAAAAACTTGTGAGGTCATCCATCCTGTGTTCGATTTCTGGACCCTAATTTCTTCTGGTACGGATGCAATGATATCTCTGGGCATCCTTTTACATAGATATATGATTATCGGCGGGACCACATATCCCGAAGCAAAAAATGAAAACATGACAGTCAAATTTTTTTTGCCTGTTCCCTATCTGTCTCATATATATTCCTTGAACCTGCAAACACTAAACCTCTAAAACTAATCTTAAACTAATACAATAGGTTACCTTTTGGTGCCAAAAGTTTGCCACCTTTCGGACACATTAAGAAATTCGTCTCGTCTCCGTTCCGAATTCTGTTTGAATCTTCCAAAATACCCAAGAGATCCTTAGCTGATAAATAAGATTGGATTTGCTCAAACCATTTTCGAATGTCGGATTCGGAGACTTTAGAGCTCGCGTCGGTAATTGGCTCTGATGTTCTAAGTGATAAGGTTGGATGTCTGCGTAAAAATGCCTGGTACCATTTTTCGCCAGGTAAGTTGTTAGAGAAGCGTCCAGAAATTGTTTTACTACGATTTGAACTTCATGTTTTCTCCGAGAAAATCCCTTTGCATGGTTATCTACCAAACAATCCACCATTTTCTACTCTTCTTCCACCATCAAAACTGGACAACTGCCAAAACTTGATTGGTTTGTCCTCTGGTGCAAACGGTTTTGTAGAGTTCCACGAGGAATTTTATATACTTTAGCTGCCTTGTGGATAGATAATCCTTCGTTTATTTCCGTTATCGCTTTTTGGAAATCATCCTCCGAATACTTCTTACCTCCCATTTTCTAACTGTAAAGTTCACAGTTAACGTAAATACACAGATACAAAAAAAACTCGTGTATTATATATAAGCAAAACGCACAAAAATAAAAACCCTCTCTCACCAAATTCGGTCAGAAATCACTACGCTCGGAGACACTTGTTACATACGTCTTTACAACTTAAGTTGAGTATGCTGACTGAAGAATAGGAAAACGTTAAAATGTCAAGCACATAATACCGCTATCAGTGCTCTGAGTTTTGGTGCATCACGAGTTTTAATACACGGGTGGATTCGCCGTTGCACTCCATTCGCGGTTGATCGTTTTCCGATCCATAATCCATTTGACCTGTCTAGCTGGAGTCGGATGTATATTCCGAGAGGATGGTTTGATTATTATTATTACATTTATATATCCCTTGGTTTTTATTTCTTTCATCTTGAATCCGTGTTAGGCTAGTTACAAATTAATTATAATTAATAAAGTTAGTTGGGTGTAGCTAAATTAAGCATAACTCCAAGAAATGAAAGGCGGCTGAATACTTTTTACTTCCACTGTAGAACTGATATCTTCAACGGTTCAACTGTCCAACTCTTCTACTGTTTTACTGTGTCTATATTATATTTTCTTAGCTTATTTATACAATTAGAGATTAGCGTACGAATACTTAAATTGCAATGATTATTTCTTAATAGTTCTATATCAAAGCCCTCACGCTTAATCGCGGTCAGTGATCGATATTTCGCCACTGCTTGTGCCGTGCGCGCCATTTTAGTGGGTCGCATTAATTGATTTCGTTTGTTTACGATGATGCATTCCGCGTATTGAATAAGGGTGACCTACACATGGAGTGTACATATTTCTGTACATAATTCTTTCTTGAACAAAATTAAGTTTAACCCGGTAAAAAGTCCAAAAGAGTAATCTTTTTATTTATATTTCTTTATGTACGACAGGTGTTTATTGTACATCGGGAGTATTTTAATGTTATGATTACTTATTGTGCTTGGCAAATAAGTATGTCATTATGTCATAATATTATGAATGCGGGTGAGTATGTAGATAGATATGTAGGTGGGTATGTAGGTGGATATGTAGGTGATTATGTGGGTATATGTTACGCGCCACTTGGGGTATAACTCAATTTTTTGTTGTTGTAGAGAATAAAAACTTCCTTTTCTTTTTGTAATAAAGTTTTATTGTTCACTTTAAGAAAAAAACTCTTTGCACTTGAACAAATTTTATAATATACTTAAAAAAACTTTAAATGAAAACTCTTTGCGTAACAGGTTTTACAATATACTTTAAAAGATAACTCACTGGATAACACTGGAGGCCTTACCTTGGGTAGGGGGACTCTCCAGGTTGAACTTTAAAAAACTTCTCTTCTTTCGACTTCGCTTCAACAGGCTATTTATTCAAAATCGAACCAATTTCTTAACCAATCAGAATTGGTCGATTTTGCATTTCCCTATTTGGTGGGAATTGTCGGATAGGCAATTCCACGGAAACGCTCAAATGACAAAAATCGAATAAACAATCACAATTCTGATTTTTGTTTAAACGGAAACGATCAAATAACAAAAATCTGAAAAATAATTGAAATTTGGCTTTTCGTCTTGAACGGAAACGCTCGAATTTCAAAAATCGGTCAACAATCACAAAAACAATTAAAAATGACAAAAACAATCAGAAACAATTTTCAGGGTCACCAGTAGCATATGGAAAATGATAAACAAACATATAATTATGTAAGAGTACTAGACCGACGGTCAGTACTCAGAAGGGATCGTATATCATGTTTTCGTTCTGGTGAACGGTAGCTACTTCGCGGTGACGTGTTTATTTTATTGTCTTGCGGGTACCCCGAGGAATGTTGAGACATGACACCTGTTTCTGAGTGTGTTACTGGGTGAAGGTTTTTTGTATATGAAATGAGTAATTTTTGTATATGAAATTGGTTTAAGATTTATTTTTAGGTTTTTGTGAATAATGATAAATGCATAGATATAGCATTCAAGTAATTAGGGAGTTATGTCATATATAAGTAGGTGAATCTGTAGGTATGTAGGTAGGTATATCACAAGATTATCGACACATGTAGCACCATATAATTGTAGACCATCCGCATACAGGTGATATTTATAACCGCCTAATGCTTCTGTGATACCATTGATGTACATAGTGAACAGTAGTGGAGCAAGAACCGGCTCTTGTGGGCACCAGAACTAATAACGAGAGGAGAATCGGTCATCGCTGTTGACGATCAATGTCTTGCCAGCCAGCTAGTTAGAAGTGAGCCTGCTGGCAGTGGAACCACAATCAAATGTGCTCCCTAGCTTGGCAACAAGTAGTTTATGTGGAACAGAGTGGAATGCCCTACTGAGGTCCAATAGCATGTGCAGCACTTGATTGCCTTCGTCGCACAGTTTACGGATGTCTGTAACTACTTTAAGAAAGACAGAGGTTGTGGACTGCATATGCGTAAAGCCGGATTGAAACATCGACAACAAGTCATTATCCTCAATGTGTTCACAGATCTGGTCCGCGACGAGAACCTCAAAGACTTTAGAGATGGAAGCGTGTACAGAGATTGGACGCCAGTTTTCCAGCATTTGGGGAAGAGTGAGCAGGTGACAAGTCAGTGATGTATAACTAAGGGCAGAATGAAAGGGAGAATGATTGGGAGAAAAATTGGAATCTCATCGTCTCCAACGGCATTTGATTTGATACGGTAGAAAGCCTCCAGTGTTTCCGTCTCACTGAAGCTGCAGAGCGAGAAACCATCAGTCGAGGGATTGGGGCTGTCCACTAAGATTGGCTAAGATTAATGGCAACTAGAGGCGAAAAGTTGGAGGTGCTGTGCTGACAATAGGTGCCTCGGGGACTTTGGGAGGAACATGTGTTTGAGCCACGTAGATACGATTTGTAAAATTTTCAGGATCAACACTGTACGGGGACCTAGACCTAGATCCCAGCTCAAGATTTCGAACTTAACGCCAGTCAACACCATTTCAAAAGTCGCTCATCGTAGTTTTCCTAATGAGTGCTCGAATGAGATGTTTCGCAGCCCTACGCGCACACCTATAGGCCGTCAGGTTATCGTGATTCTTTTACGTCCTCCAATGAGTAAAGGCGCGAACCTGACATATCAAGGACACGTCATGTCTGCTGAGTGTCTTGTCACTTGCACTCCCAGTCCGGATAGTTTTATGGGGGGACGTTATTGTGAAAAATTTACTTGATGGTGCACATAAATTGACGGGCTGAATCCTGTGGTTCAGCAGCATTGTGGATGTTAGACCAGTCTCTGTTAACAAGATCTGCCTGAAGGGCGTCTGGATGTATTGCAGAAAGGTTGTGGTATGTCCGTTCGGTACGGGTTAGAGATGCCGGAATGTTGAAGGAGGCAAAAGCAAGGGCATGGCCAGAGACACCAGTGCATTGCCTGGATAGCAACGTGGTAATGAGGGGTGGGGGGGGATGTTATAATTAGATCAAGTGTGATGGCAGTGGATGCATCATGGCGCGTGGGGGACTGATTAGCCAGAATGAGTTCCAACTCCTCAATGAGCTCCCCAAGACAGCTACCAATATGGGAATCAACATTAATGTTGATATTATGGTCTCCTGCAATGATCACCTTGGAGAATTGGCTAGCAACAGGGCATTACCAAGACTGAACAAATCATAATCAGTGAAGGAGGACAAATGTTTGTATTAATAACTTGTGCTACATCTTGACAGTATCTTAGTACTTCTACCTATGTACCTATATTATCACAAAGTGTAGAAATGTCTGACGTATATTTCTGTGGAAGAGTGGTCTCATACAGTAAGTTTTTCAAATCGAATGAAACGATGGCTTTCCATTCGTAGCTGTATAGTCCAACGTGTTCCACTTTGAAGTGGATGCCGGAGTTAGTGTTAAGCTTCGTAATTGTCAAGTGGTCTTCTGCACATACCATGGATATGCTCCCAATTATGATGAGGAGGATGAATATTATTGACCTGCAATATGGTTTTCTTGTTTTTATTCAGTCAATAAATGCCTTAAGATTGTTGTTGTGCACTGTTTTATTTTTATTTTTTGCTTTAATTGTCGTGTTTTCACGGTTGTTCCGAGGCAGGCCACTCAATATATTCCTGCTTTGACGTGGATGCATTAGCTTGACAAGTGCTGCATCGAGCAACTAAATCTTCAATCTGCTTATCCACATTTGGAAATCAAATGTATCTTCTCGCCAGTTGCTTCATTCTGGTAGATCCCCAATGACCTTCGTGTAGAATATTTAAGACTCTCGCTTGTAATGCTTGTGGAACTACGACTCGTATATGCTCTGTATGTAACAAAATAACATTGCTGTGGACCGTAAGCGAATATCGTCGATAGAAAAATGGTAGTAAGTACTGTTCGTGTATTTGTAACTTTTCAGGCCAACCCGACTGTATATAATTTTTTACTTTGATGAGAGTTTGGTCGGAAGTGGTATTGTTAGCGATAAGCTGTGTGTCTAATGGACATTCCCGTAAGGTATTTAAATAAACTTCCTCCACTGCCAGGCATTCCTCTCGTTTATCGCAGGTGAGATCCGATCCCAGTGGAAGTCTTGATAAGGTATCGGCATTAGCGTGCTGCTTTGTCCATCTCTGCAATCTGTGGGCTGTCCTTTTTGGTAAGTGCTTATCCGGATTGAATATCGCTGTTAGGGGTTTGTGGTCTGTTGACAATTCGAATGGTCTGCCAAATGAATATTGGTGAAATTTTTTGATCCCATAAGTTATCGATAAGGCCTCCTTCTCTATTTGGCTGTACGCTTGTTGATGCTTATCTAAGGTTTAGATGCGAACGCTATTGGTCGTTCGCTTCCGTCTGGAAATTGATGAGAAATAACTGCGCCAATGCCATAATTCGAAGCATCGGTTGCAAAGATCAGTGGTAAGTCTTCATTAAAATGAACTAATCGAGTAGCATTAACTACGAGTATGCTCTGCTTAAGTGTATTAAAAGCTTTTTGTTCAGCTCCCGACCATCGGAATTTAACATTTTTACATCTTAAGGCGTTTAGTGGACCTGATACTTGCGAAAAGTTTGGTATGAACTGATTATAATAATTCATTTTGCCTATTACGGCTTCTAGCTCCTTTAAATTAGTGGGAGCTCGCAGTTGCTTAATTGCTTGTTATCTACTTTCAGATGGCTGAATTCCTTTTGCCGATATTTTATGCCCCAAATATTCTAATTCTGATTTGACAAAATCGCACTTTGCTTTGTTGCACTTGAAGCCCGAGGTTTCAAGTCGGCTGAAGACTTCTGCTAAATTTCGGATATGCTCATCGTCGTTTTCTCCCGTTACCACAATATCATCTAAATATACTGCCACATATGGTAGATCCGAAAATAATTGTTCCATTATATGTTGGAACTCGCCTGGCGCACTGCTAACCCCAAATGGTAACCGCTGGTATTCATATAACCCGAATGTCGTATTAATAACCGCCAATTGCTTAGATTCGTCATCTAGCTCGATTTGTAGGTAAGCATCTGATAAATCAATCTTCGTGAAATGCTTTCCATTTTGCAGCCTATGAAAAATTTCTCTAATTCTTGGAATTGGGTGTCTATTGACAATCAGTTGGGAGTTGAGCGTAACTTTAAAGTCACCACAAATACGAATTGCACCATTGGGTTTCCTAACTACAACAATGGGTGCTAGCCATTGTGTTCTTTGCACTGGTTTTAAAATCTGTGCTTCCACTAGACGATCTAGTTCAGCCTTCGTAGCCTTTTGAAGTGCGAATGAAATTGGACGCGGGAGATATATTTTTAGATAGGAATGTTTAAGAAAAAAACCAAATCTTTAAATATCTAAAATAAAATATTTATTACGTTAAATATTTATTATGTGTACACGCTTCAGCGGAGTTCTTAAGACTAAATATAATTAGGAAAAATATCTTCTCACAAATTTCTATTTCATTATTCTGTTCATTGCAATTTTGCTGACATTATCATTTTGTTCTACATTACATGAAACCGTCTGTGAGAATTCCGGACTTTTTAGTTTCTCAAATGTGATAAGATATGAAATGTGATCCCTGTTCACGTTTCGTAACAGGTGAGTT
Source organism: Dioctria linearis (assembly GCA_963930735.1). Classification (NCBI taxonomy): domain Eukaryota; kingdom Metazoa; phylum Arthropoda; class Insecta; order Diptera; family Asilidae; genus Dioctria; species Dioctria linearis. The sequence goes on from OZ005741.1 coordinate 92,116,979, forward strand.
TGATTTAATGATTTCATTAGTAGGGTCATGTGGGATTTTAATATCTGCTGACGTAACTCCTCCCTCCTTAGGTTTGAGACTCTCCAGAGTCACATTTTGAAATTTTATATTTAATTTTTTGTATTTGCAATAAAAAATGGTTACGACTATTACTATTATTATAGCTATTATGATAGAAAGTGTACCATAAATAGAATGAGTTTTCTTTTCATACTTAATTTCCTGAATTTTGTTAATGTTTTCTATATATTTCAATACAAGATCTTCAAATGAAAGTTTTTTATTTAAATTATTAATGTCCTCAAAATAATTTGGTATAACAAAACTTTGTTTAAATACCTTCTGTTTGTTGTATAAGCTGTAATTATTTATAGTTATTGAACAGTTGTTAAAATTTATTAAGTAGTTTCCGGTCATTTCTAAATCTCTTTTATCACAGGAACTTATGAGACTAACATTGTTTTGGTTTTTTGCAATAACTAATCCTTCTCTTATTTCTAATATTTCGGATATGTTGTTAAATGTTTTCATACAATTTTTATGTGTTATACAATTATTCAGTATTTTGAGTTCTTTGAGATCTTTATTACTAGTTTAAGTATAGGTTTTTCCTTCATAATTAACAATTTCTTGTGGTTCAAATACCAGTTCCTGTTTATAAATGTTACTTATAGGTGTTAACAAAATTCTGTGTAAAATAATTGTTTCTTTTCTTATAATGAACATAATGTTATATAGATTATCTATTACTGTTGCTAATCTTATATTCTGAAGTTTCTCAAAATCAATGTCGTATTCGAAAATTTCTTCACTAGTAAACACGTTACTGTTAATGATTCCAATCTTGCCGAAGCTATATTATTTTGTATATGTTCTACATTATCTTCAAGTATTTTCAGCTTTAGTACATAGTCTGTCGAGAGAATTTGCTTCTCGATTTGGCTTAGTTTTTCTATAATCGTTAATCGATCTTTTTCGATTATGTCTTTTAGCTTTGTAAAGGTAGAATTAAAGTGTTCGTTAATTTTGATTTGGGCATTAAGGTTTTTTATGGTGTTGTCATTGTTCATGTCTATGATTTTAAGATGTTCTTCTATATCCTGTCCGTCATCGTCGTCCATTGTCCCGTATAACCAGTTAAATATTCTACCCACAAAGTTCAGTAACCCTCTTCTTTGCCTATTTAGCGTTTGAATTCTACTTCGTATGTTTTTGATTTGATAATCGTAGGAAATACTTTGATCGCTTAAATTTGCTTGTTTTATATTGCTTTCTATGGCTAAAATTTGCTCGATTTCTCTTGTGTTTACAATGTGTATTATTGTATCGTAGCTTTTAACAATTTTAACACTGCCTAGTTTTATTTCGATGTATCCTGAATTAGATTCAATTTTTTCCACTGTTAGATGGGCCTGGGTTACTTGTACCAGTATCCACATTACCAGGAATATTATGGAAATCCAGTTTACCTAAAAATTTATTTTTTCTTTTAATATTTGATTTGTGTACATTTTCTAATCTAGCTTTTGTAAATTTTGGTTGTTCTTTATGTCGTAAGCTCTTATAATTTTTAATGTACCCTTCTGTCCTAACCTCGTTGTAATCTTCTCTATTTTCATTTCTTTTATTAATATATCTAAGTTTCTCCTTGGTTAGATTCTGAAAAATTTTATTTTTGCAACACTTACCTTCTTGTATGTTAATAGGTTTTTCTTTGGTTATGGAATGATAACTATTGTTGTACCATTCGATTGCTTTTGACATTTTCTCTTTAATATTTAGATCTTTACGTTCTTTCTATTCCTAACGTTCGGATTTTTTCGCTCAGTGTACTGTGCAACCTTTCGATATCTGAATTACCGGTGTGGTTATTATATTTTACAAGGTGACATTCTATATTCTCGTTTCTTAAGAAGTCTTTAATATTTATGCTTTTAAATTCATTATCAAGAATTAATTTATTGAAATGGCCTCTTTGGGATTTGAACTCTCTGACTTTTTCAATTATTGTTTGGTTATTCCTATCTTCCAAGTAAAAAGCAGTAGCGAATTTCGAGAATCTATCTATCCCTTTTGAGTTGGTATAAATGTCCATATGTACTATTTGTGTTTCTGTATATTCGAATTTTTGTTTAATCGGTTTTCTGTCGTATTTAACTCTATTACATACATCACAATTATTTATATATTTATGTATGAGTATCTTAAGATTGGGATAATAGATATATTTCTTGAGACCTTCGTAATTTTCGTTGATTCCAGTATGTCCCGTTTCGTTTTTGTGATAATTGTGTATTTGTTTATAAGTTTCTTCTTCTGAGTTCATGTCTTTAGCATGATTTGAACATCTGACAAACTTTACTGTAGGATCATTACCATATAATTCAATAATCTTTTGTTGTAATATATTGTATTTATGGTCATCTAGTTCGGTGTATATACCTATTTTACCTGATTTTATGTACCTTCGCAATATATCCGGAAGATTACCTTCTAGGTCTTGGGAATTGATATAGATTTTTCTTTTTTCGTGCTTAATTTCAAATTCCTTCTCTTGATTGTCTGTTAGTATTATTTGAGTTTTGAAACGATTGACAACGGTGTCTAATATAGGTATATGATTGTTTAATTCTTCTTGTTGGGAAGAAGGTTTCTAGGTCTTGATCAACATTATCATGCACTGAGCTTTGATCGACGTTGTTATGCAGGGAATCTTCTTCAGAAGTTCCAAGATTTTGGATGGTTTCGTTGCCATCATTCTCCATGCTATTAACATTGGGTTCCTCCATGTTATTAATTTCGTGAGTATCAGCATTTATTCTGCTGAGAAAATCCGCAACTTGGTTTTCCTTACCCTTGATATAGTCCATGTTAATATTATATTCTCCGAGTTTTAGGAGCCATCGATAGAGTCTTGGGTTCACATCTTTCCGTTGAGTTTGGTGTACAACCATTTAAGTGGTTTGGGATCAGTTAATAAGTCAAATTTAACGCCGTATAAGTAAGGGCGGAAATAATTAGTGGCCCATACAATGGCCAAGAGTTCTTTTTCCGTAGTGGAGTAGTTTCGTTCATGATCGTTGAGAGTTCTGCTAGCATAGCAGGTAGGGTGATTATCTTGTTGAAGGACAGCTCCTATAGCATAAGTACTGGCATCAGTAGTGAGTTTAAACTTCTTACCGAAGTCTGGATACCTAAGCACAGGAGCTTCCGTAATTAACCTTTTGAGTTTTTCGAAGGAGTTAATGTAATTTGTGTCTTTTGAATTGATCTTAACATTTTTCTTTAAAAACCTCGTCATCGGCTGGGCTACTTTTGCGTAATCTCTTATAAACTTTCTATAGTAGCCGGTAATTCCAAGGAACGATTTGATTTGTTTCTCTGTTTCAGGCAATTTTAATTTTGACTTTCTTAGGGTTTGGTTTTACTCCACTTGGAGTTAAAAGATGGCCTAAATACTCTGTTTCCTTCGAGAAAAATTTACATTTGTCGACCTGTATTTTAAGATTAAATTCCCTTAATTTATTGAAGATTTTCTTTATATTATGAATGTGTTCGTCGAGAGTAGTTGAAAAAATCAATATATCGTCTAAATATACTACGCATATTTTATTGATATATTCTTTCAATACGTCGTTCATTAGACGCTGGAAAGTTGCTGGAGCATTTTTTAGACCGAAGGGCATCCGGATGTACTCATAATGTCCCTGAGGCGTGGAAAAGGCGGTTTTCTTCCTATCTTCTTCGTTTACGAGGATTTGATGGAAGCCTTTTGCCAAGTCAAGAGTAGTGAAGTATTGTGCCCTGCCTAATTTGTCCAGGATATTGTCGATATTCGGGATGGGGAACTTGTCATCGATTGTAACTTCATTGAGCTTCCTATAATCGATAACTATCCTCCATTTTTTCATACCTGAATTATCGATTTTTTTGGGTACAATCCATAGCGGACTGTTATAGGGAGAATTGCTCTCTTTAATAATGCCCTGCTTAAGCATGTCTTTAATTTGTGATGAGATCTCTTGCTCATGCACTTGTGGATATCTGTAAATCTTCGAATATATGGGCTTTTGGGTTGTAGTTATTATTTCATGGGTAATTTTGCTTGTACTCGTTAATTGTTCTCCTTCTTTAAAGAATAAATCCTTATAAGATTTTAGTAAATTTTCAAGAAGGTTTCTCTCTTCATAGTTCAAACCTTTCAATAGATTTTCTACCACAATTTCGTTTATACTGACACAATCTAATTGATTTATTTCATTTAACTTATAAGGCCATGTAGACAAAAATTCGATTTCACTATTGTTGATTTTTAAAATACCTTTTTCCATATCAATGCTAGCACCAAGGGGCTTTAATAAATTTTGCCCAATAATTGCATCAAAACATTTATCGCGAAATTTCGTAAGTTTCCATATCATATGGGCATCCTCTCTAAATTCAGTGGGGAGATCAGTTTTAATTATTTGACTAACAAAAGCACTGGTGTTAAGGGTTTTGAATTTATTTGGCTTTTTCAAGAATTGTCTTTGGTATTGGGGTAATTTTTCTTCGTTTAATAGAGAGGTCGTGGACCCTGTATCTATGAGACTTCTAATTTTGTCTTTATTTATTGTTAACTCTACTATTGGTAAACAAATTTCCGAGGCATTGTGTGAAAATTTACCTCGTCTTGGATGTGGTCTACTTCCATGGGTTCTACTCTATTATGTGAATTATTAATAGGGTTATTGTAATGGTTTCTTCTGTTTTGTCCAGAATTAGCTTGTCTTTGTCCGTAGTTGTTAGTTTGTCTATACTGCCACGAGTTTTGTCTTAAGTTACTGTTGTTAAAGTTATTATGATTATTATTGAAGTTGTGACTATAATTGAAATTGTTATTATTTTTTGGATGATTTAAACGTCTTGAATTATACTGATTTTTATTGTCATAATTATTTTTATGCACTGTATTGTTATTTATCTTATCTCTAATCATTCTTAAACTTTCTAACAAATTAAAGGAATCCCGTAAATTTTGTATGTTTCTTTTCAAAATTATTGATGATAAATTTGGTTCAATATTGTTTAAAAATGTTCTTAAAATTAAAGATTCATTAAGTCTAGGGCTAAACTCTGCAGGCTTGTCTATATCGTAGTCGTATTTTTCATTGAGTTTTGCTAATATATTTCTTAATGTTAAAAAATATTCTCTTACTTGTGTATTTTTTGCTGAAAGAGCTTGATGATACAACTGATGGTAAGTTTCTCGGACACCAAAATTGCTGATTAACGCTTCCTTCATCTCATCCCAGGTGGCTTGAGTTCCTAAGGTCCTGATTACATCTAGGGCTTGTCCTTGTATTTTGTTGATTATGATTCTCTGGTAAACGTAAGCCTTGGCACTTGGATGATCGTTGAGCATATTTAAAATAGTATCGACTTCTCGTAAGAATGACGTTAGAGCAAATTCGTTGTTTCCTCGGAATTCGTGGATCCTTTGAGCATCTTTTATAAGATCGTTTGCAGAAAGTGTAAATCTTTGTTGAGGTTGCTGCTCCTGCTGTTGAACTTGCTGCTGTTGCTGTTGAGCTTGCTGCTGCTGTTGTTGCTGAGCTTGCTGCTGCTGTTGTTGCTGAGCTTGCTGCTGTTGTAGTACCTGATGCTGTTGTTGAGCAGGCTCCATAATTTCGTCACTTATTTTCCTTGTATTATCTGAGTTAATTGCGAGGACGTCACTTGGATTTTCCTTTTTATTATAGGCTTCGAATCGTTCAACTTCTTTTACTTGTTTCACTTTGGGCATAGGGCTGAATAATCTCCTAACAAATTTCTTTCATAATGGATAATTATCAATCACTGTGATAAATCTTTACATGTATATTTTCTTTCTGTATTTCTTGGCACTCTTTTCACTTTCACAGTTTTTTGGAAACTTTCACAGTTTTACACTAATAACTTCTTGTAAAATTTATTAATACTTTTGTTGTTGTTTGTATCACTGTGATATGGATTTATATTTCACTATACATTATACAGTTTATCGTTGCCGAATTATAGCTTCCCGTTTGTTTTATTTTGTTTAAAGATTTAGTTTTTTTTACTTTTCCTTTTTTCCTTTTTCGTTTAATATTTATATATTAAAACTTCTATTATTCGATCACAGGATATCTTTCTTTAGAAAGACATCCTACCGACTGCGCCAGATATATTTTTAGGTAGGAATGTTTAAGAAAAAAAACCAAATCTTTAAATATCTAAAATAAAATATTTATTACGTTAAATATTTATTATGTGTACACGCTTCAGCGGAGTTCTTAAGACTAAATATAATTAGGAAAAATATCTTCTCACAAATTTCTATTTCATTATTCTGTTCATTGCAATTTTGCTAACATTATCATTTTGTTCTACATTACATGAAACCGTCTGTGAGAATTCCGGACTTTTTAGTTTCTCAAATGTGATAAGATGTGAAATGTGATCCCTGTTCACGTTTCGTAACAGGTGAGTTTGATTTAATGATTTCATTAGTAGGGTCATGTGGGATTTTAATATCTGCTGACGTAACACGGGCGAAAAAATTTGGGTGCTGCCCCTTCCTTCAGAACTAACTGAGCTTTGTAGCTTATACACCGACCCAACCTTGCGTCAAATAATTTCGACTGTTGCTGGCACAAAACTTTAATACGCGAAAGTAAATTCGCACTAGTATCCACCTGTAATACATTATGCTCTACAGTGAGTCTCATAATATCCATCCAATTAATTCCTAGAATATTATTTCCTTGCATACTATTTACTACCAATAGCTTCAATTCCAACGTTTCATTTCCCCACTCTACCTGTACGTTAGTCTCACCTTTTACGTGCAATTTTCTTCCGCCATAAGTCTTTAAGCTAATATTATTAATTTTCTCACACTTTGGCTTACCGAGCCGATTGTAACCCTCTAATCCTACGAGCGTTCTTGTCGCACCTGTATCTACTTGAAATGTCATTACCCGATTATTGATTTTCAAATCTAGCAGAATCTTTTTACCATCACGAATTGTGCACTGATTAGAGAGAATTTCTTCCAGGACTAAGTCATTAACTTTTTCAGAAACTAAATTAACTGCCTGGGACCGTTTGTTTACAGGAGTATAAGATCTATTATTGCGATTATCACGAGAATTTGAATTACGTCTAAGCCTGTCTCGATATTGTTTATGTCCCGCACTAGACATACATACACTTTCGAATGCGTTTGTTGCACTTATTGCAAATAGTTTTCAAATGCCGACAGTTATTTCTCTTATGCGTCACGTTACATTTAGGACAAGATTTACGTATTCCATACGATGGGGATGTACTTTGAAGTCTATTACTACTGATGTCCCTTACCGGGATTTGATGAATTCCCACCGTGTCTTCACCTTTTATAGTAGAACATGATTTTTGTGTAGTTTCGTAAACACTAGCAATATCTAATACTTCTTGGAGAGTAGGGTTAAACTTTTGTAGAGTGGCTGTTCGCACTGCATCATGTGGGGTGTGGAGTACGATAACATCCCGAATCATATTGTCGACAAATGAGGTTGTGCATTTGTCATTTGCACATATAAATACACAATTTCTGGCAATTCCTCTAAGATCTGCAATTCACTCAGCATAATATTGACCCTGCTTCATAGTAGTTTTATGAAATTCGTATCTTACGGCCAATACGTGAGTTTTTGATATAAAATGATCATTCAATTTAGAACACAATTCTTTAAATGTCTTACTTACAAGTTCCTCGCCGTCGAATAATTTTTGAAGAATCTCAAAATTTTCAGCACCGATCCAGGAAAGAAGGCATGCACGCTTCTGATTGTCGTCCACAATTTTATTGGCTTCAAAGTGTTGCCCCATTTGCGATATGTACGTTTTCCAATTATAGTTGTCTTTGTTGAATTCACGAAATGCCGGTATGGCTGACGTTTGTGTTGGGGCCTTTTGCATGCATTCTGTCATCCACGATTTCTGATCCTCCAGCATGCTTTTAATCCATGTTTGCTGGTTTGTTAGAACTGCTTCCAAAGTTGCTTTGTCCATTATCGGGCTGATTATTGCAAAACTTTCGGCTTTTTGCAATGTGGCTGCCGCAAGAAATTTGTTTCCAAATTACTTCTTCGTTTTCCTCGTCGCCACTCTGTTATATCGGAGGCGAGGGATTTATGTACAAATGAAACAGCAGCGGATGTAGGCCATTACAACTTTAATTAATCTAAATACTATTAACAAAAGAGTGGATCAAGAAGCACATAGCACGCGGCCAGCTACGATGATAGATTGACGTCTGACAGCTATACTAAAATTACATGTAAAATAAGTGCCTCCGCTTAGCTAATGCAATGACCGCTAGTTAAGGTTAAGTTCACAACAGTATCCAAGAATCCCAAGTTGATACGTCTCTGTTGACGTAGTGTCGCAAATATCCTGCGAGAATTCTGTGGGACCGTTCCAGAGCTCCGTTGGTTTGGCGGTGGTGTACTGTCCGTAGTTAGAGCGTATATGCAAGAAATGACGAGTGTTGTGAAAATTATGCCACTGGTATAAAGCTCGTGGTTTTATTCATTTATTCACTGAGTTTACACTTCATATTCACACTAAATGTTTCAAGCTCAATAAATATTGTAACTTAAGAAATAGACGACTTATATATATATTTTATAGTATTAGAAGCTGAAACCAATATTCAATAAATGATTAAGATATAAATTTGATGTATAAAAATGTTGCAATTGACTTGTACTCACCTGATCAATATATGGCAGCTGATTTTCTTGACTTTTTATTTGATTGAGGTTTGGGATTAGGATACTCTTTATTGCAGTCGATACCCACAATATAGTGGCTTTGTTAGTAGTTGTCTTATTGCAGTCGAGACCCGCAATACGACTCTTTATTACAGTCGATACTCGAAATAAAGTGTTTAGTGTTAGTGATCTTCTTACTACAGTCGAGACCCGCAGTAAGAATCTTTATTACAGTCGAGACCCGCAATAAAGTGTTTTGTGTTAGTAATTGTCTTACTACAGTCGATACCCGCAGTAAAACTCGTTATTACAGTCGAGACCCGCAATAAGGTGGTTTTATTAGTAATTGTCTTATTACAGTCGGTACCCGCAATAAGACTCTTTATTACAGTCGAGACCCGCAATAAAGTAATTTGTTAGTAAATTTCTTATTACAGTCGAGACCCTCAATAAAGTGATTTGTTAGTAATATATTATCTCATTCGAGACCCGAGATAATATTCTTAAAGTCAGTCGAGATCCGGCTTAAAGTGAATTTTAGTAAGTATTCTAACTTCAGTCGAGACCTGAAGCAAGATTATTTATTACAGTCGAGACCCGCAAAAAAGAGATTTGTTAGTAATAGTTTTTATTGCAATTAATTTAGTTAGTTTAATCGCTATCTAAAACAAACTCCTTAATCCAGTCGATACCCAGAATAAGAATATTTTGTTTTAGCCGTCAATTAAACCAAGTATTTAATTTAGTAATAAAATGCAACACTAGGAAATAACGCGAAGGAATAAATCGCCAAGTTTATCACTGCACTGCCAAATCACAAAAGAGAGATCGAATCAAGTCAAACTGCTGTTTATACAGGGTGTCCCGTAAGTCGACGTCAAGCCGGAATCGGGTGATGGACCAAATCATAATAGTTACCAGAAAAATATAAAAAAAATCTAAACCATGTATTTTTTAACTTATAGGCATTTCCTTTGTTTTCGAGAAAATGTACACCCTGTGATGGTTTTTTAGCTCCTGTTGCTACAAATCTTTATTTTGTTTTAATTTAATTTTTCTAATGTAATCCCGAATAGTGCTTATGTAACCAATTGCTTTAAATTCTAAGCCAACTGCTCCAGCTTGGAAGAAAATGTCACATTTTGCCGAACCAAGAATAGAAAATTAATATTTCACCCAATTTTAACTGACTGTAATGAAAAAAAAAATGCACTACGCCAGTTTGGCAATTAACTTTAAAAGTTGACGAATTTAATAAGGATTGTAAGATAGTATAACACTTGCCACATTATTTCTTAGATTACGGAAAAAGCATTTGTTCGTCAAGAAACCCAGTTTCAAAAAATTTCTTTTAATAGTGAGTGAGACAGATAGTGACGCTTTCAAGTTAGAGATGTTAACTTTTTGTTAAATTTAGGACACATTTTCCTTAAGTTTAAAACTAAACAGCAATTATTTGGATGCTAAGATTTATTATTTACAGAAGATGTTCAAACTGCCTTCCTTCAGCTGCAATACAAGTTCGACATCTTCTTACAAAGGATCGGGTTATCAGACGGGCAAATCTTCCGTTGTTGACAAATCCATCTACTTCCGTAATTCTGGAGCTCATTTTTTTGTAAAATTCGGTGAGCTATAATTTTAGGCACTCTCCGCTTTCCTGGATTGCACGTACCGAAGTACTTTGGTCTTGTTCCACTGCTTGAAGTACTATATCCTCGTAAGGTAAGGAACTTCTTCCTTCACCATGTACTTGGTTTGGAAGTCGGCCCTGTGGAGAATAGACGGTGCACATTTGTAAAAACTCAATTATTTGACTCGCTAGCGTCACTATCTTGCTCATTCACACTTCATGCAATGACTCTCCGTCTCACTCAAACTAGAATCTTAAAGTTACGGTCTTACGGCAAGCTTCGGGTACACTAGAATCATTTTTAGTAGGTAAAAAGTTATTTTTCGAAACTGGGTTTCTTGAAGGAACATTTTTTTATCCGTAATCTGAGAAATATTGTAGCAAGTGTTATACCATTTTGGAATCCTTGTTAAATGCGTCAACTTTTAAAGTTACTCGCCAAACTGGCGTAGTACATTTATATACCCTAGATGAAATCTATAGGGTATACTAAGTTTGTCATTCCGTTTGTAACACCACGAAATAATGATGGTAGAGCAAAATGGATTGGACACCCACGCATAATATTAAAAGTTATTTTGATTTTTGCATGTCCGTCCTTCTGTGCGCACGATAACTCGAGAACGCGTACACTTAGAGAGCTGAAATTGTGTACACGAACTTTTAAAAAAAAAAGTAAAATTAATTTCGAAAATGAGACAAATCGGGCAACTCCTTCGGGGGGTTGCCATACAAAAATTTCGTTTTCCGCTATATATTTGAACACTGCCTGAGAAGGCGTCGACGTAGAGAGCTGAAATTTGGTACGTGGTGTTTTCATTATACTATCAAATGAAATTTCAAAAATGGTGTTGCCATATAAAAATTTAGGTTTTTTACGTATACTGTGAAAAAGATCACTCCAAGACATTTTTATTGTACCAAAAACTTCTTCAGAATATGAAATCCTATAAAATTGGTTATAATCATTTTTTCTGTCCGACGAACTGTTCTAGAAATATATGCGAAAAACCACTGCAAAAATCAAAATTGCTCAAATGGGTGCCCATACGTAATTTCATACGGACATTCATCTAGGGTATCATATGAATTGGTCTTAGACCAATATTAGCTCTTTTACTTGTTTTTTCATTACAGTCAGTTAAAATTGGGTGAAATATTAATTTTCTATTCTTGGTTTGGCAAAATGTGACATTTTCTTCCAAGCTGGAACAGTTGGCTTAGAATTTAAAGCAACGGGTTACAAACACTATTCGGGATTACATAAGAAAAATAAAATTGAAAAAAGGAACGATTTGTACCAACAAACAAAAAACAATCATAGGGTGTAAATTTTTTCGAAAACAAAAGAAATGTCTATAATTTGAAAAATACATGACTTAGATGTTTTTTTATATTTTTCTGGTAACTACTATGATTTGGTCTATCACCCGATTCAGGCTTGACGTCGACTTACGGGACTCCCTGTATAGCCAGAGTATTACCAAAAAACTTTCGCTTTTCATTGAATTCGAATTTTTACTTACCAAGAATAATTTGTACATTCTCTAGGCAGTACATTGAGCTGACTTAAACGTAGCTGGCAAGCAGTACGCACGAGTTGCTGCTCTTGTGTCTCGATGTGCTATCACAATATTCTGCTTCGCAGTGATTTCTTGTATAATTACCGCAGTTCGTATGCTGCTCGTGCTGCAATTCGAAACTTGAGCTTTGTATACTCTAATACCTGTTAGTAGCGTATACGCCTCACGCAATGCATCAGTGGAAATGGTGCTGCTGTTTCGTTCCAGTACGTACCTTGTTCCGTCTTGTGTTCTGGTACCATTCTTCTTTAATGTTGTTACCTTTTGTGTATATACTTGTTGATATCCAGCTGACTTGAGTTGACAGTAGCAACTGTTTACATCTACTTCGTGGGAATTAAACAAACTAGTTAGGTAAGAAATTTGTAATATTAATTAAAGTTTTGGTTCTTGGTGGCTTGTCTTCTCCTTTTTTAGGATTCCACCATGTCGTGCGTTGGGAGTCAATCTGGAATGCGTTCAATGTATTTACGCGAATTTGTTCATCACAGATGAGTTCCCATTAACTTGAGATTTTGAAATCTGCTATCAAATTGATCTACCATGTACTTTCCTATCTCTGCGTGCCTTGTTCACGGGTACTCAAAAAAATGTTTATGTTTAGATTGAAAGCATTTATTTATGCTCCCTGCCTCCATTAATTTATGACGCCGGACATTACAGCATTAAAGAAATTATGGTAACAGCAGAGTAAGCAATAAAATCATTACAGATGGTTCGAACCACATCAATCTTACGGATTTGACAGATTTATAGATATTTAACTTAAGATTGGAGTTTTCAAGATGGCCGCCCGTGAATAAGTCACTTAAAATCGCTCAGTCTCTTTAAAATATTTTAAATAATTTCATCGCAATTTTTCAAGTCGCACTTCACAAAATATACTTAGTGTTTGGAAATACCAATTAGCAAACTTACATTTTCTTCGAGATTGTGTTGGTTAGTGAAAAATTTAAAATTCTCCATCTCGCATCATCGGCTACCTTGAAGAAATGCCAGCTGAAGAAGGTACATCCAGTAAATCCAATAGGAAATCTCCAAGACTGGACAATATAGCCCCAACCGCAACCATGAATCAGATTCAAAAAACAGTATCGATTGACTTAACTGAATTAAGAAATGCCATAAGTAATTTGAACAAAGACCTTAACACGAAAAGTTCTGTAATTGACAACCTGGTCACCAAAATCACGGAGTTCGAAAACAGGATATCGCGGCAAATCAATAATTTTGAGCTGGCTTTAAATGATATCACCACCAAGTCAGATTACCTTCGACAGAACCTGGTAACTGGTATTCCAAAAGTAGTTCAAGAAAAAACCTGAGAGCTATACAACAAAATTTGCGAATATGTTAAACACACACCAACACAATACACTGATGGCTTCTGACTGCCAGTTAAAAACAAAAATAATGTGAACCTCCTATTATTATTAAATTCTCAACGATCACCGAGAGGAACATCTTCTTTGATAGGTATCGTGAGCGACCTATTTATCTTCATGAACAAAAATTAACATCAACCACTGAGTTCTTGCAAAGGCAATCTAGGGTATACATTAACTTCGACAAATATTTTTAAACGCCCGTCGTCTGAAAGTTCAGCGGAAATTGTGCTCTGTTTTTGTTATAAATGGTTTAGTTTTCATCAGAATGCAGCTCGATGGCCCCACAGTTAAAATAAGCGACCTATCTCAACTTCATCCGTACGAGACATAGCGGTGCCTGAAGATAGCAAATGTTCATTTAGAATTTATATTAGTTTGGCTCATTGAATGTAACCTATCCATTACCATTCCCTCCTTTCCTTTTGCTTCAAATATTTTTGCTGAAAGTTCATTTAGATATTTCTATTTGCCTGCTGATCGGAGACTTCATGCTGTGCATCGACTGAAGTAATAGCAGCAGTGCAGAGTCTGATGGCGTTGTGCGTAAATTATGTTACAGAGCTTTGAGCGATACCTTCTGTTCACAAAACAATGGACTAAATGTTGCTCACTTTAATGCTCGCAGCTTGATTAATAAAGTGGATGAGGTAAAAATGATATTTTATGATACTAAAGTTGATATTATTCTCGTAACTGAAACATGGTTAAAAAATGATATTAATAATATTTTTATAACGATTCTGGGGTTTTGTGTTTTTAGAAATGATCGCTGTGGCAGACGAGGTGGTGGTGTCGTCATTTGTGTACGGGAGGGCATCCCTGCAAGAATTGTTGAAGAATCCGATGCCGCATCTGGTACTGAATTCATTTTCATCGAGATATTTGGGGGGAGGGTGGGGGCTCATCTTGCTTGCTAGGGTGTGTCTATAAACCCCCATCAGTTTCTTCTATCGGTTCATTAGAGTCATCTCTGGCCTACCTGAACGCAAAGTACTCTAACGTTATTATTGGTGGCTATTTTTACATAAATCTGTTGCAGGACAGTTCCGCTAAGGCTTCATTTTGAAGTATTTTAGAATCATTTAATCTAAAGGTTATTAATAATCTGCCAACGAATTTTACGAGTCACTCGTCATCCTTACTCGACCTATTTATATCTAACGATATGGGGAAGATAGTTTTTAAAAATCAGATGTAGTAAATTATCTGTTTGACAAATATATACCCTGTAAGACCAGGTTGTTTAAACATAATTGCCATTGGTTTTCGATAGAAATTAAGAGGCTTATTTCAGCACGGAACAAAGCATATCAAAGGTGGAAGATGATAAGAACTCCATTACTTTGGGAGCGATTCCGTCTTCTACGAAATGCTGTCACAGCATCTATTAAACTTGGCAAATCGAATTATTATGCAACTAAATTAGATCCCAATTTACCATCAAGAGTTTTATGGAAAAACATAAAAGAATGTGATATTCACAAATCTGGTAAGGAATCTATAAATCTTGATCCAAATGAATGCAATAGTTATTTTGTTCAGTCCTCAAGCTGCACCGTCCCTCAATCTATAACTTCAATGTCCTCCGAGTCGATTGGAATTAGTAATAGGACTGTTTATCCGCAGTTCGATTTTAGTTTTGTCAACGAACTGGAAACTCTTAAGGCTTTAAGTAGCATCAAATCGTATGCAACGGGAGTGGATGAGATCTCACTAAAATTTTTTGAAAATAATTATGTATTTTGCATTACCTGCTATCACTGATACATATAACGCCTGCCTTATGAGATCTCAGTTCCAACCTAGATGGAAGCAAGCGAATGTTATCCCTATACCCAAGAAATCAACGGTGTGTCAGGATCTTCGTCCAATTAGTATATTGCCTTGTTTATCTAAGGGCTTGGAGAGAATCATGGCTGATCAAATGACGATTTTCCTTGAGTCTCACAGTATCTTTTCGGCTTCACAATCCGGATATCGAGCCAAACATAGCTGTATCACAGCGTTGCTTCAAGATAACTGATGATCTTCGGTGTAATATTGACAATAACGAGGTTTCTTTCCTAACATTATTAGATTTTTCAAAAGCCTTTGATAAGGTTGATCACGGCATTCTCTGTCGCAAATTAAGACTGAAGTTTGGGTTTTGTTGCAGATCGATTAAATTTATTAGAAATTTTTTAGTAAACCGTTCCCAAAGGGTGAATATTGGTGAACACTTCTCAGAGTTTTTATATCTTAACAGAGGCGTCCCCCAGGGTTCAATACTCGCACCTCTACTATTTTCTATGTATATTGATGACATCACCGAGGTTATCCATTATGCTAATATACATTTGTATGCTGACGATATACAAATTTATATCTCTCGGCCTCTAGGATTTATAGAAGATGGTGTATGCTGCTTAGATACGAGTACTGATCTTCAGGCAATACTCTCCTGGAGCGTATCTAATAAATTGGATTTAAATACTGAGAAATGCAACTGTTTGGTTATACACAAGAACATTCTAGATACATCATATTTCCCTCGTATTAATTTAGGGGGCTCAACATTACAATACGAGAAGACGGTGAGAAATCCTGGCGTTATTTTTAACCAATCTCTGACATGGAATGACCACATAAAATATGTCTCCGGTCGAGTGTATGGTACCTTGAAGCGATTATATTACTCCACCCACTTTACGCCTCTTAACATACGGCTATCACTTGTAAGATCCTTGATCATTCCTATAATAACTTACGGTGATGTTATTTACTGCAAACTGGACTCTTCATCGGCATATCGTCTGAACGTTGCATTTAACGCTGCTATAAAATATGCATATAACCTGCGACGCTTTGACCACGTTTCACATGTAGTTAGTAATGTGCTGGGATGCTCTCTCGAGACTTATCTAAAGATACGAAACGTTATATTTCTTTATAATCTAATTTGGACCGGACTACCTCATTATTTAATTAATAAAGTACACTTCCTAACATCGAGTCGTACCAACAACTTGCTGGTACCAAGATATAATTATCTTCAAAGCCAACTGTTTTTCGTTCACGCTATCAGACTTTGGAATTCTCTACCTAATGAAGTAAAACGTCTTGTCCCGGTGAGTAGGCGAGTTCTTAAAAATAAACTTATGCTTATGTAATAAAATGCATTTTTATCTTCAGTAAACAATATCTGAATTAAAACTCCCTTTCCTTTAATCCTCCCTCGGATTCCCCTCCCCTGTTTGTCAATAAGTTCATACACGGAAAAAAATTGTAGCTCCAAGCGTTATTTTTTACATAAAAATTCTCCCATATTTACAGGGCAAGGGTCAGCAATAGTTTGTAGTGAAAATGGCTATACTTAAATAGGAGAGCACATTATTGCAAGCTTACCTATTATTTTCGCTAAACTAGCATAATATATAGGAAAATAAATTTTGGCAAGGGTACATATGTAGTTTGTGGAACGAGCTATGAAACATATGAGAGTACACCATTGCAATTTTGCCGCTGGGTTTTGCCGAAGTAGCTTTGAAATATAGGAGAGCAACATTGCTAATTTGGCTATGTATTTTCTGTAGAGACTATCAAACAATGGAACATAAGACATTTGAAACATAGGCGATGTGCCTATGTGTTTAGTCAAATTATCTATGATTTTGTTTCCCATTCAGCTTGTGTACAGGATAACGGTGTCTATAATTTTATAGCATTTTATGCATAGAAGCATTACTTATTCGGGTTCTTGCTGCAAATTCAATCTAAATTTAAATTGAACAATAAAAAACAATATTTAAAGGATATGATATTAAAGACATGATCATTGCAATAACTATACATGAGTAGGACATTATATTGTAATGAAACTTTGTTATTTTGGAATATACACCCTTCAGTTCATTGAATGTTTGTTTATATGAGATCTTATGATTTTTTTTAACTAAACAATAAATAAACCATTTTCTTTATGAATGTAATGCAAGTCATACTCGTATATGCTTTCTTTTAGTTCAATGAATTTAAATTCTTCTGTTTTTTCAACTGCATAGGAGTATTGATGGTAATCATAATATAACGTTTCATAAATGTTTAGAAAGATAAAGCATTCATTATCAGAGTTTTTGCATATATTTTTAATTTTTGCGAATACGGGAAAATTGTCTGTTATTTTAATTGAACAATGCAGTTTTTATTATATTTTGTACTATTAATTTCTATAGAAAAATAAGATGAGTACTCAGACAAATCTAAAATATATGGCGGTAAATCAGCTTTTATTAGTTTTCCATATACAAATGTTGATTGGGACAAAGGAAACTGTTTTAAATTACTTAAGATATATCTCTCAAATATAGTTTGACAAATGTCCTTACGAGATGTGGTCGACTTTTAAAATTTTGTGTTTTCCTTCGAACCTCATTGACCAAAGATTATGAAGAGGTCCTATTGTACGCATTATGGTTGCATAATGCGTTAGTAAGTGATGCTTGGGCTTTAAATTCAGTTTGAAATGCCTTTGATACATTGCATGATGATCTGCAATTAAATTTTCCATAAAAGAGATAGTCTCTTCATCGACAGTCCGAAGAAACAATATGTCAACAATATTTTTTAATAAACCGAAAATTTTCCATAGAGTATTTTCAGTGGGAACAAATTTCCCTACTAAGACTCTTAAAAATTGTATGAGCCAGAAAACTTCGGACGATGAATATCTTAATTTATGTTTCCTTAAATGTTCTTCATTCATTTCTACGGGCTTGTTGATATGTTCATAGTCCCCAAAATTAAATACATTTATACGTCTATTTAATGATTCTAAAGAGAAAAAATTATCAACATTTATGAAATGATTGAGAATCCATGCAAAGTTAAGTATTCCTTCTGCCAAGTCGTGCATTATATCGACCGAAAAATTTTCAACTGCACTGAATGATGTCAAATCATTAAAAATTCATTCTGATTTTATACCAGTTAGAGAAACATTATTTAAAGTTATATCATATTTATAGTTTAATTGATCTCTCAACAAAGTTTTATCCTCTCTTGTTTGTCTACGTGTATCATTTCGATACATTTTGCAGAATCTACAGAAGTAATTGGCGACAAAACACTCCGTAAAGCCAAGTAACGATTTGACGGCTTTATTGTCACCAATGCATAAAGTCAAAATAAAATAAATCTTTTTGCAATTAATAGTTATGCCTTCTCTTTCAATTTCCTTTAGCTCATTGAGTACGCAAACAAAAACTCGATTTCCAAAACTTTGTTTGTCAAGGCTATTTACGAGCATAATCAAAAATATGTTTTCTACCTTGGAACGAAATTTTGGTGGAAGAAATGGAAGTGAAATATATATACAGCCTAGGCTTTGAAATCCTGCTCGTGACCCTAGACCATTGTTGGCTTCAAAATCATCGGGGTATAAAAAGATGGGAAAAACGACATCATCCTCGCAATATTTTAATCTTTTTTCCTTTCAAAACTTCGTTTGCATTATATTTGATACACCTTTAAATCGACTATCACGTAAATGCAATAAATATTCAAGAATTTCTTCCAAAACATATTGTCGGCTAAAAAACTTGTGTAATAAAAGTTTAATTGAAGTCATCTTAGCGGTTACTTCAACTGTTTTTAATATCTGATTTCCTTTAACATTTTTACTGTCTATGCGATCGCCTATAATCATTGTTTTTACTGGAACATAATTGTCTAATTTTTTTTAAAGCGTTAATCCTTTTAAATTCAGTACACACTGAGTTTAAGCCCGAACTTATTTTTGCAAAAACTTCCCGTACACGCAATGCATTTTCACTATTTTTAACTTCTTCAATAATTATATTTTCTCCTATTTCCTATTAAAAATATACTGCTTCTTATATATACTGAAAATATTTGAACTATATCTTGAACTGATTTCCGGCAAATATTTCTATCTTTATAAATATTTAATAATCGAATCTGAACTTTCCTTAGATATGGCTTCAGAAAGTTTATTAAGTTTGGATGTAAACGAATATTCTTTATTTTCCTCCGATTTATTTGTAAATGAAAGTTCATTAGTATTAAGCAAATTCAAATTTTTATGATTCCCATCATCTGTTTTTTTTTATTGTTTTTTTTTTTACGTGTTATTTATATTAATAAAATGCTTTTTAATATGATCTTTAAAAATTTTTAAACAAAAAAACGTCGGCTATTGTCACAAGAATTGCAAATAAATATATCTTCAAAGATGTGATAATTATTTAAATGGAGATTATATGATCTAAAATCTCTTAATTTAAGTTGACATTTGAAGCATTCGATATTTAAGCGATTAATTAATAATCATTCCAGATTTAAGAAAATACAAAATTCTGTTTTGAGTTCAAGAATAATGTTAACTTACCTTAATCAATTAAAATGTTTAGACTAAGTAAAACTAAAAGTATGGGAAAGGTTAATTGTGTAGTATTTGTACATACAGGGTGTTTCCCACTAGGAGGTTAGTAGAGCGGGAGGTGATAATACTCACTTAGACGAACCAAAAATTGTATGGCAGAGGTGGGGGGGGGGCATATCCACCGTTTAGGAGTTACAGGGTGATTAAGAAAAACAGCTAGTTTTTTACAAAACACCTTGTATCTTAAAAACTACAGGACGTAAGGTCACAGTTAATTACTCATTGTATGCAGAACTTCGTGATCTTTGCAACGACTGCTCAATCAGCATCACACCCTTGTCCCTCAAAGAATTATGGTTGTCTAAACTAAAAATTTCGGATTTTCTTACCTTTTTGTTTAATTTAACCTCTATTATTTTTGAAAAAGTTGGTTAACATAACTTTTTTTTATAAAAACTGTGAACTGTAGACTCTCTTCTTTAAGTTGATTTATTACACCCAATGTGCTATCTGAAGCCCTTTAAGAGTTATTAGCTCTAAACCTATTCTCAAAACTATTTTCAAACCTGTTCTCAAACGATAATTTGTTCCCTTAGCACGTCATTTTAAAAAATATCCTCTAATTACGGTGTGACCTAAGTAGGTTATAAGTTAATAACTGTTTAACGGCTACAGTTAACACATAGGGTGTAATAGGTCAAAGAGGAGAGTCTACAATTTACAGTTGTTATAAAAAAAAGGTATGTTAGCGACCGTTTTGCAAAAATAATATAGGTTAAATTAAAAAAAAAGTAAGAAAATCCGATATTTTTAGTTTAGACAACCATAATTCTTGATGGGAGAGGGGTGTGGTGCTGATTGAGAAGTCGTTGGAAAGGCCATGAAGTCCTGCATACAATGAGCTCTTAACTGTGACCGTACGCCCTGTATTTTTCAATATACAGGGTGATTTGTAAAAAACTAGCTTTTTTTCATAATCACCCTGTACTCCTAAACGGTTGATATAGCCCCCCCCCCCTGCCATACAATTTTTGGTTCGTCTAGGTGAGTACTATCACTCCCGCTCTACTGACCTCCTAGTGGGAAACACCCTGTATAAGTGAACGTTTTTAGTATTTGTCGAAGCGAAGTCACTGCTGATTTACATAGTAATGATAAATACTTGAATTTTTTACATATATTGCACTACAGTGAACAATAATAAATGGGATTACTCTTTAACATCTGCAATAAGTTCACTAACACCTGTAAAATTTTTGTCGTATGGTGTAAAGATTTCGTATATTCCTTGTTGAACAAAGGTCCAGATTGGTTCACATAGTGCTGTCTCAGTCATATATAAAACGTCGTCTATGACGACGTAGCAAGTTGTTATGTTATCTGAAAATATCGTAAATTTGGTAGTATAAGTATCTATATATGTAACTGACTTTTAAAATATACATACCGATAGATTCACCTATTATAATAATAATTGGCTGCAATGTTTCACTATAATAGCCCTTAATTGTTCTCTCCTTTTGGTTAAATATTCTTGTAAAAAGTTGCCGTCCTGAAAATATTTCTTTAAGTACAAAAGCAAAAAAATTAAACAACCAATTTCTCATACCTTTATGTGAATTATAAAAGATTCAGAAATTTCTGTTGTTGTGTATTTGACTCTCTTCGATGATGAACTTCGCTTTTTTCCATAAGCAGCAGATTTAAGAAGATGAAAGAGCAAAAAAAATAAAAAAATCCTGCAATTTCGCTTTTAGTTGACGTTAAAACTTCTATGTCCCTTAGTTTACGCTGTCTGGCAATAGATAAGATTTTGATGCATACATTTGTCCATTTGGCAAATAAATAATTGGTGCAAGCTCCATGAAGGACATCAAAATCATCGCAGAGAAGGTAATGGCCCTTAGGTCCACGTAAAATTGGAAATAATTTCAAATATTCGCTGATATTTAAGTTAGTTTTTAAAAGATTTTGCCTGTACTGATAACTAGAAGCCCAGTACTCTTTTACTTTTTCCCATGGTTCGAAATTAGATTTCAAAAATGCTATTTTATTTTATTATTTTATGAATTGACTGAATGTGAAATTGTTGATGACCTTTTAACATTTTGTTTGTTTCAGTCTATTGAAAGCGTCCCATAATTTTCCGGATTTGTTTTTTTTAGAAATTCTCTTATATGTAACGAAATAAATATTTTGCAGCTCTGTCGGGAAGATTCTTTCGATTTCCTCTATTAATGAATCGCCCTGTAGTTGTTTTAAATTCTGAGGCGTTTGGAATTCTTTCAAATTCTTTATGAATGATTAATTTCGCAAGAAGATTTAGTTTTTGATTATTTAGGCACTAATGTTTTTCGTAATGGTTTTTAATAATTATACCATTAGCACAACGTAAATATTCCTGTATATGTGAAGATCCTGGAATCGGGATTAGAAAATTTTCTTTGGAATCCGTATTATCTTCTTTTGATTCGATAAACTCTATCTCAGCAGAGTTAATTAACTGATGGAATAAATATTATTATAAGTATATGAAGAGATCCTTAATATTTAATTTCTTATGTCTTTAATCCTATTGTAGGTAGAAATATCGAGAGCAGCTTCTGGCAGGGTTAGAGTACTGTTTGATTCAGAAAGCGTTGTAGCATTTGATGAAGTCTATTCAATGATACTAAATATTTGCAGTTTTTAATGAAATTGTTTTGAAATACGAAACGTATTACCTACTACGATAGATGACACAATAACTATAGTTATCGCAAGGTATACCAGAGCCAGGATGTACAGATTATAAATGGCTGATACATTCCGGAATGGGCCACAACTGTTTCAGAGCGTGCCGAGAACAAATATTGACTCAACAGCAGTTTGGTAAAATTTGGTCAACCCCCTTAACACGGCAGATACATGAAAATATGAATCACTAGAAGTATGATTTCGCGTTTTGTTGTCCATTCCGGAATGTACCAGCCATATCAAATCTGTATACCTTGCTCTGGTAAATTGGTATATTGGCGTTTGAGCCTTCTCAATGGAAATAGTTTCGATAATTCAAAACATATTACTAACCTCAAATCTGGTAAAGTATTCTTTTTTGTACCGCAGCCAAAACAACTGACGAGGACCTGCCATTGAAATACCTGTTCTTAAGGTCTCGTAATCCAAATTTTCAAAAGACTCTTGATCAAATTCTTCTTCGATGAAATAAAAGTTCGTGCGATAATTTTGACATACTTTCAAAAATCAACCATGGTAAAAACCATTGGCCCCCGCAAATTCCATAAAAATGACATTCTTGAAAAATTAATTACAATTCAAAAAACTAAAACCGGACTATCACTTTCCCTTTAATTACAAGTAGGTAATTGTAGCGAATTCGCCAAAATTTACAGTTTCAAAGAAATTTGTTGTGGAATGGTTTATTTTCCTAAAACGAGTAGGTATAAAATGTATACAGAAAGCAATGCTCGAAAACGGAAAACGGAAACGAATTTTTTCGAATTTATTTTTGTGGTAATTGGTGATAATTGTCGAAATTTTTATGTTTACCGCTCAGTTTGAAAAATACTAATCAATAAATTTATTAAAAACTTGATATAATAGAAAGTTTAAAAAAGGAAAGCTGGCTCAAAACTAGTCTACTTTAAATGGTCGACAAACAGCTTAGAAAGTCTATATCGTGCACTACGTCGGAAATTCAAATGTGATCGAAAAATGCTATAATACAGTGCAATAATATTTACAAATTATATTAACCTTTCTTTACCATTTTTTTATCACATTTGAAGTTCCGAGAAATGTTAAATAACTGCGCAACGCTCCAGTGGTGAATTACCTAGGCTGCTCACATTTCTTGGAAATGAACATTTAAATTACATTTGCGCCCTATGCCAGGTTTGCATTTTATACTTTGCCATTGTCAAGTCTTCAATACTAATATAAATGTATATTTTTTAAAATTATTTATTCTAAAGTAATTCACGATTCACTTGCAGTTCTGATTTTCAGTATAACATTAATCCTCAAATGTTAGTTTACGAGCAAAATAGTAAGTACATATCACATTTACAACAATTAATAAATTATCACAATAGTTTGTTTTGAAAATATTCTTTCCCGTTAATGGGTTCGAACTGCTTGAAATTTTTTCTGAATTATTAGTACATACGTAATTTGCATTAGTATTTATTTTGCCAAACGTAGTAACCGTATAAGTAATCTACTGTACCATAAAAAAAATAACAATGCTAATATGACTACTAATCTAACCCCGATTGAATGTAGTAAAAATTGCGTGCGACTTACCAATAAATCGATCAATGAATTTTTCAAATGCCATTTGGGTTAATTTAGTTCTTAAAAACTCTGCCATGTTCGTAACACAATATTAATTTTTTCACCATATATAAACCAAAATATAAATTAGAAATCACTCACTCACGATCTGACCACTCTTTTCTAAAGTTACGCACCAACTGAGAATTTATTCGTTTCCAGGCCATAGCCAGTTCATACACTTTGTTTTAAAGGAAATTTTCCTATGTGCATAGCACTCTGCGTATGACACATTGCTGTTATATAAATCTAGAGGCAATACTGTAGTTAATCAGATGGACCCTAGGAGGATTTGTCACTGCAGATTTTGCTATGTGTATAGGAATTTTGCATATTTTTATAGCGAAACTGCATTTGATATGGAAGTGGAAGAAGTTTCTTAAACGCAAATTCAATATAGGTTCGATATTGCTATATAAATAGCAATATAATTACGGTGCATTCAACTGCATGTGTCTTTCTACTATGATACATTGCGCTTTACAATAATACCATAGCAAAAAGGCAGATATTTTATTTATTGGACATTTTGCTACGTATACAGGGTGTCCCGTACGTGCCGCATTTCCTTTATACCACGGATTCCTCACTCAATTTCGAGAAATAAATTGTATGGGAAGAGAGCCGGGAAATACACTGTGTGGGCGGTAGGGGGGTTTCGTGATTTTGGGTGCTTTTTATCCTAATACCATGCAACTTTCTTGTTATATACCTTATGAAGGTGACTTGCATCTCAGGTGATAGCAAACACTGTACGGCTGCCAGCAAATGCCCAACCACCACTCTACCTTCTTTCCGTCGGCAGTTATAGGACGTTAAAGTAAAAAAATTGGGAAATTTTGCAATTTCTTTTTCAATTTTAACTATTTCCCCGCTAAAAGGCAAGACAAGGATAGCACTTTCTTGCAAGATTTCGAGACCTCCGAATGTTTCCTTTGATTTGATCCTGCACATGTACCTACCTAAATGCTACCGTTTTTGAGATATTCCCGTTGTTATGATGCATAATTTCATGAATTTTGCTAATTTGCGTGAATTGCATAAAATTAGGCGCAAGTTCTATTATTATTAGCAAAATTAATGAAATTATGCACCATAAAAACGGGAACATCTCAATAACGGTAGCATTGAGGTAGGTACATGCGCATAGTCAAATTAAAGGTAACATTCTCGGGTCCTTAAATCTTGTCATAAAACTGTATAGTTATCATGCATTTTGGCGGGAAAATCGTTAAAATTGAAAAAGAAATTGCAAAATTATCCAATTTTTTTACTTTGACATCCTATAACTAATAATAATAATAATAATAATATTTATTTCATTAGAAGTTCGCAAGATTACATCTTATGTTGTACAATTTTCATGTTCAAGTAAACATTTACGGCAAAACAGTTAGCTATTTGAGCTATTTGATGATTCGTGATTGACTAATTTAATATAACTAATTAACATCAATTAAAAGAAAGAAAAATTAAAAAGGTTTTAATAAAAGAAAGAAGAAAATTCAAATTAAATTAAAAGTAAGAAGAAAATCTAATTAGTAATTAAGTGCAACCTGAGAAACCTCCTGAAAGCCGCCGCCACTCTGATCCCCCTGACGCTAAAAGGTAAGGTATTCCACATACGCGGAATTTGAACGAAGAAAGAACTCCTAATATTGCTTTATTATAACGCATTAATAGCAATTTATTATGCCTATTTGATTGGAGAAATCGTATACGACAGTACAGATAATCAGGCTCCTTCGACTGCATCAGCTCATAAAGAAAAACAACAGCCCTCCACTTTAAGTATGTTTCAATTGAACAACCCAATAAATTCAGTTTATACAAACTTATGTGATCAAACCGACGCAGTCCGTATATAAACCTTACGCAGTCGTTGAAAGCGACTTCGATTCGTCGGGCACACATTGAGTCCAGTTTGGGGAAAAGTATACTACCGTAAGTAAAGTACGGCAATAGAAGAGCTTTGACTAATTTTGAACGAAGGTCCGGCGATAAAATACTTGCGGAGAGCCAAAGCCTACGCAGTCCCGCGTATACCTTCCGCAATACATCCTTGACATAGCTGCAGCACTTCATTTGCTTATCAAGTCGGACTCCCAGATTCTTGACCTGATTCATGAAAGGCAGCGTGGTCCCATTAAGAGTTATAGGAGAGATGTCCGCTAGGTCAAATACATTTTTGCTAAATAGTATACATTGAGATTTTAGCGGATTTATCAACAGATCATTGTTATATGCCCATTCACTAATTCGGTCAATGTCACAATTCATGCGCTCAACGCAATCTTCAATAAGTCCGATCGGCCTACTGTAGTAAAGTTGAACATCATCAGCGTACAGTTGGATTTCAACATCCTGCAGAACATCAGGAAGATCGTTTATGTACATGCAAAAAAGGAGAGGTCCAAGAACTGAGCCTTGAGGAACACCTCTGCGAAGAGGAAGAGTATCGGAAAACACATTCTTGACTTTCACTCTTTGCTCACGGTTAGATAAAAAATTTTCAATTAAACAACTGGCTGATCTAGAGAAATGATAAAAAGAGGCCAATTTTCTACATAACATATCATGAGGAATGCTATCAAAAGCTTTAGAGAAGTCTAGGAGAACTAGTACGCTAACATTGCCATTGTCAAGAGCTTCGCGGATGTCAGTTGTAACTCTTAGCAATGCTGATTCACAACTGTGCCGCGGACGAAACCCAGACTGCCAGCGAAACAGCAGCTTGTGATCGGTGAGGAAACTTTGAATTTGCCAGCAAATTAACTTCTCTAACACCTTTGCCATGAAAGACAGGATACTTATTGGGCGAAAATCACCTTCGCTCTCAGGTAATCTTATCTTAGCG
The DNA here is from genome assembly GCA_963930735.1 of Dioctria linearis. NCBI lineage: Eukaryota > Metazoa > Arthropoda > Insecta > Diptera > Asilidae > Dioctria > Dioctria linearis. The sequence continues at coordinate 92,143,916 of OZ005741.1, forward strand.
ACCGGAAGCACAGTTGCAAGTTTCCACGAGGCTGGAAAACTAGAAGAAGTCAGACAAAAGTTAACTATATGTAATGCATAGGGATGAATTAGAGGAAATAATATCTTCAGAAATATAGGCGGCATATTTTCTGGGCCAATTGAGTCCGATTTAACTGATTATACCGCTTTAAACAATTCCTCAGGGGTTGCACATCTGAAGGAAAAAAGATTTTCGAAGTGTCGGCTGGTTTGAATGAAATCTGGATAACAACCAGCATTAAGGGGCCTAGAATGACTGGAAGTAAAATAAACATTGAGATCATTAGGGTTCGAATTGCAATTGTATTCCTCATTTCCACAGACGCCCAGCAGTTTTAGATTTTTCCAGAGAGATTTAGAGGGAATATCGGGCCTTAATTTCGACGAGTAATAAGCAAGCTTAGCTGCGCGGATTGCCGAATTAGCTTTGTTCCGGGCTCTTGTGTAGCTTTTTCTTGCAGCGGTAGACTTAAGGCGCTTAAATCGACGATAAAAATATTCCCGCTCAGTAATCAAGGACAATATATGTGAATTAAACCAGGGGCAGTCATTGGATCTTTGGTGTTTCTCTTTTATCGGAGCATACTTGTCGAGAAGATATTTCACATTGTCTTCCAATAATGTCAGCTGAGCCTCAGCTGTAGCATAATAATAAATATCAACCCAAGGCATTGATTGGCATTCATCATACAGACTAACATAATCAATATTATTAAAATCGCGATAAGTCGCCATTTTGACCAAATTATTGTTATCAATAGGAATTTTATAGCTAACAAATAAGAAATCATGGTCGAACGAAGAAGGTGGGCTTAATTGGCTATGCAAATATATACGGGAATCATCAGACGTTAGGATCAGATCGAGTAAAGATGGATTGGAAGTGTTGAAATAGGTTGGCTGAGAATTGATTCTAGTTAGATGTAAAGATTGTAAAATATCCATAAAGGCATCACTAAGATTACTTTGCTGGAGAACGTCAACGTTAAAATCACCGCCGATTAGGACGTTATTATACCTATGACATAATTGGGATACTGTGTTTTGAAATTCGCTAATGCAGTCGTTTTTGAAGTTGCCTGGTGGGCAGTAAACTATCATAAGAGCACACTTTTCAATACCTGCATCAATTTCAATACAGAGAAATTCTGCATCATTACTGCTTGAGGAGCAAAGTTTTTTTTTACTTTAAAACAGTCTTTTATATACAAGGCTACTCCTCCGCCGACACGATTGCTCCGATCATTTCTAAACAAATTGTAGCCCGAGATGTTCACTAACGAAGAATTTATGTTCTCATGCAGCCAGGTTTCGGAAATTAGAATTGCATGCACTGAAGAACCACCAAAAATAAACTGAAATTCATCGAACTTACTTCTGATACTTCTGGCATTAAGCACGCATATATTAAGGCCATTAGTCCTTTTGCAAAAAATATTTAGTAGAGTTCTTACAGATGTAGCAGAGCTAACCATAGCCATCAAAGAGAAGAGCAGTAACAGCGATCAGAAAGCCGACAGATTGCAAAAGTAAGATCATTAGGAAAAAAATATAAAGATAAAAACACGGAAAACAATTATTCATTTGAAAAATATATAAAGGAACAAAAATATGAAAACAAATTTGCAATAGTAAAAATTCATTCAATTCAAGAAAAATATTGAAAAGTCTTTACGATGGAAACAGATTGCAGCTCCGGTACTGATGAGTTCTATGGTAAGCTGACAGTATCCAATTGGTCCATGCTATTGATTCTAACAGGATGATCACCGCTTTTCCATTTGACATATACACATCCTCGGTTAGTTGAGACAGAAAAAGACGCTGAGCCTTACGCAGCCGCCTAGCAGTACGTAGTAGCGCAGCGTTTAATGGACAAAGGCTTTCATTAACAAAAATTATGTGGTCATCTGACGAAAAACCATGCACCTGATTTAGCTTTACAGGGCCGTGCTTTCTTAGCGCTTGCATGAAAGCATTGCGCTCATTAGAACAAGATAATCGCACGATGATAGGGCCGTCATAACGACCAGATTTAAGCGTTCCACTGTTTGCACTATTGAACTCTTTTTTTGGCTTAGGTCGAAAGGCATCAATATATTGAGAAGCTTCATGCTTCACAGCAGAGGCAACATCTTTAAAAATTTGTAGAGGAAATTCATCTTTTTTGTAAGGGACGCCCTGAATTACCAAATCACTAAGTCGACTTATACTCATCTGATTGTCAAGATCAAATTTGAGCGCAGTTTGTGCGGAAGATACTTCAGCCAACTGGTCTTCTATTTTTTTTAAACGTGGCGCAAATAATTCAAACCATTTATTTTAATGGTCAAGTTTTGCTCCAACACAGTCAAGTGCTGCACAGAGGCCAGCGCATCATCGGACTGCGATGATGCAATTCATTGAGTCCGTTCTTTCACATTCGATAGCTTCGACGTATTGCGGGTTTGGACAGCTGGGCCACTTTCCGATTCAGATCTTTTTTTCTCCTTGTCCATTTTATTTGAAGACTGCTTTGCTTCACCAGAAGGCATAACCGTAAATGGAGATAAAATTTTGTTTGTGGATATGAATAATGTAAAGCGATATAGCTTCCAATTATTAATTAATTGAGACCAAGGTTCACGCGAACGTTTATTGGACTTTTCGTCTGATGAATGCAATAAAACACGGCACGGTGCAATTAATATCAGATCTATGCTTAGGTTGCGGAAAGAACAAAAGAACCGGAGCAATGAAAAACACGACTACTCGACAGTAAGCATCACTAGCAACTGACGACGAAAAGGGAGAAGAGATGTGGTTGGGCATTTGTTAGAAACCGTAGAGGGTTTACTATCACCTGAGATGCAAATCACCTTCATAGGGTGTATAACAAAAAAGTTACATTGTATTAGGATAAAAAGCACCCAAAATCACAAAACCTCCTTTCCGCCCACACCGCTCTCCACCCATAAAATTTATTTTTCGAAATTTAGTGAGGAGAGTTTTCATAGAGAGCTCTATGTCCAAACCAATCAATAAATCAATAAAAATGTTAATGCTAAATTCAAGTGAAAACGAAGTTGAACTACCATATCAACAAATAAACTCTAGTTGGGAATACCTTGATCAGTACGATATTGTCCAAGCAGATTACGATCACGACCCAGTGGAAAACCGTCTGAAAAAGTTAGAAAATATTTTGGAATTGCAGCATTGTAATAAAGAAGAAAAGAATACAATAACAGACATCCGTCGCCAATACAATGATCTGTTTTATCTCGAAGGTGATGTACTTACTTGTATTGAATCATCAGCACATACTATTCCGGTTAAAACCGACACTGTCCCAATACACGTGAAACCATATCGGCTACCTGAATCGCAAAGAGTGGAGATTGATAAACAAATTGGAGAAATGCTTAACCAAGAGATAATTAGTCCCAGTAGGAGCCCATGGAATTCTCCTCTATTACTGGTCCCCAAAAAACCCGATGAATCTGGTAAAAAACGTTGGCGAGTGGCAGTAGACTTTCGGCGACTTAACGAAGTTACGTTGGGAGACGCTTACCCTTTATCAAATATCACTGACATTTTAGATCAGCTCAGGCGATCTAAATATTTTACTAAATTAGATTTGGCGAATGGGTTTCACCAAATACCAATGGATAAGAAGGACAGGGAGAAAACCGCCTTCAGTACCCCATTCGGTCACTTCCAATATAACAGAATGCCTTTTTAGTTTAAAGGGAGCGCCAGCCACATTCCAACGGTTAATGAACACCGAACTTACTGGTCTGCAAGGGTTACAATGTTTCGTGTACCTGGATGACATTTTCATCTATGGATACAATTTGCAGGATCACAAGAGAAAACTTATTAATGTTTTTGATCGTCTCAGATCACATAATTTAAAGTTGCAACCCGAAAAATGTCATTTCTTACAGAACGAAATTGTTTATCTTGGACACATTGTCGGAGAACATGGCGTTATGCCAGATCCTAGCAAAATCACAGTGGTTAAGACTTATCCAACTCCAATAAATCAATAAATCAAAAGACATCAAATCATTTTTGGGATTTGTCGGATATTATAGACGTTTTATCCCAGATTTTTCCAAAACAGCTAAACCATTAACAAACCTCTTGAAGAAAGACATTCCCTTCAAATGGGACGAACTTTGTGATGAGTCATTTAAACTCCTTAAGGAAAAACTCATCACCGCCCCAATACTTGCCTATCCCGACTTCGAAAAAGAATTTATTGTCACTACGGACGCTAGCGATATTGCAGTGGGTGCAGTGCTATTTCAGGGTGATATCGGCAAAGACCGGCCGATGTGTTTTGCCAGTAGAGCTCTCAACCCTGCTGAAACTAGGTCCTCTACAATCGAGAAAGAGCTCCTAGCAATCGTCTACACCGTCGAACAATTTCGTCCCTATATCTATGGACGCAAATTCACCATAGTCACAGACCACAAACCCCTGGTGTGGTTGATGAAACTCAAAGACTCCACCTCGCGTCTGATGAGATGGCGAATTAAACTCGAAGAGTACGACTATACTATTGTACACAAGCCCTGGGCACTTAACGCTAACGCTGACGACCTCAGCAGAATAGTTCCTGAGGAATCCCACAAACGGAACAAGAAGCTATTAACGTTATGACTAGAAGTCAAGCTAAGACTGTAAGACTAGAGACAACTGATCCCACACTGGACAATCTATACAACAAATATATCTCTTCCCCCCAGGCCGACAGCAATACCATAGTTGAAAAAAAGCTACACGAAAAAGGTGTGAAGCGTAAATTTTGTATGCTACCTAAAACAGAAGACCACACGGAAACCTATCTAAAGGAAATTATCGCTACCCTAGAGGAGGACGTGAAGGTATAAGACGTAAAGCATTATCAGTTATAGCATCAAAATTATATAATTGCAGAAACCGCTATACCAATGAGGATCGAAGCCGATTATAACGAAGTTCTCGCAATACTAACACAGTACAAAAGCTATTGTGAACAAAATAATCTCAGCGAAATCAACATTTCGATACCTGACGTGGACCTGATTACTCTCTCGGAATTAAAAAATATGTTAACATTTATATTTCAAAACCCCAATATGGAAATTAAGATGTATCACACAGATGTTAAGATGGTAAACAATCCAGAAGAACAACGTCAAATAATTGAGTTGTTCCATCAGTCACCTTTGGGCGGACACCAAGGAGTTACGTGTACCACAAAGCGGATACAAACCATGTACACTTGGCCCGGTCTTAACCAAGATGTAGAGAGCCACATACGGAAGTGTTCGTCCTGCCACACAAACAAATTAAGCAGGAACCAGAAAATGCCAATGAAAATAACAACCACTAGCACAAGAACATTCGAAAGAATCGCTCTTGATATAGTAGGACCACTTACCGTGAGTCATGATGGAAATCGATACCTATTAACATTCCAGGATGACCTGACTAAATATATGGAGGCCATACCACTCCACAATATTGAAGTACGAACAGTTGCAGAAGCATTCGTATTAAACATTGTAGTGAAACATGGTATTCCATCATCTATTCTATCAGATCAAGGCTCAAATTTCTTGAGTGAGACATTTAAACAAATGTGTAAACTGCTAAACATAACAAAACTTCAGACTATTCCCTACCATCCTCAAACTAATGGAGCTTTAGAGCGTAGTCACAGGACGTTATCCGAATATCTACAACATTTTGTAAATCGTGACCCCTTAACGTGGGACAATTGGATTCTGTATGCTATATTTACGTATAATACTAGCCCTCATTCAAGTACCCGATTTTCTCCTTACGAGCTTCTATACGGGTTTCCTCCCAACATCCCTTCAAATGTCAAAACAAATCCAACCGTAAACTACAATTATGAAAATTATAGTAACGAATTGAAGGCTAGACTACAACACAGCTACCAGATTGAAAAAGAAAATCTCCTTGTAAGCAAGGAAAAACCTAAACGTCTTTACGACAGAAATTCTAGGAACAAATCCTTCAACCTAGGCGACAAAGTTCTTCTAAAACATAACGCTAGGAAAAACAAATTCTCTTCTCTATTAGTGGATCATATGAGGAAATATGAATTAATTCCGCTGAAAATTCCATCATAAGAGTAGGTAATAAGTCTAAACCCATACATAATAACAACTTGAAGTTCTTTATCGAATAATAACTTATTTAAAATTATATCCTAGTATAACCCTGGTTGTGCTGACTATTATCGCCCTACACATTTGTTCATGCACTGCAGTATCAGAACCAATGAATGTGACTTATCTGGAAAATAACCCTGGGATCTACTTCGAGGAAGTTGGCCGAGTTGGGTTTCTACAGCCATGAGTGGCAAATAATTATGTACTACAACATCGATGATTTTAATTTTGAAATAGAAAAGCTGATTAATTGTACTGAACATGCCCGAACACTTTGTCTCTAAATGAAAACACACCACAACATACTACCACTGTGTGATGACATAACTCACCAATTACACTCGACTACAGAAATGCTTAAACAAAATTCTTTATTGTTAAAACCCGAAACGGCACGATTCAAAAGACGTTTATTCAATACTGTAGGTACCCTTAGTAAGACATTGTTTGGAACCCTAGACGCCGAAGACGCGGCCGAGCTCTCATATAGAAACCCTAAACAATAATCAAGAATACCTTTCTCACCTACTCAAGAACCAGATCTTTATCATAGATACCACAGTCAACATATTCAATAGGGCCGTTTAGCTATCAAGGAACAATTCTTACACATTGAGAAGAAACTGGTAAGTTTAGGTTCAATAATCAATCGGGTCAGAACAGACAGTTTACAACAAAGTATTACCACCGACTTAGAAACAATGGTTTCTCTGACTTCTCTAATGATGCTTCGATACCAAACAACCCAGAATTTGTTGATCGATCTAGTCACTGATATACGTCATGGAAAACCACATCCCTCTATTATTACTCCATCCCAAATAAAGCAAACTTTGGAAAATATTCAAAAAGAACTCCCTAGCAAATTAACACTACCTATAAATAAAGACAAAAATAACCTCCTACAAATATACCAAATATGCAATGTCAGGACTGCCATAGTTGGAAGCAAGATAACCTTTCATGTTAAACTCCCATTACCATTTAGAGATAACTATCAACTCCTCAAAGTATATCCACTTCCTACACCCCACAATGATAAATTAGCTTACATCAAGCCACCTCTTGCATATTTGGTTGTCGACTACAATAGAGAACATTACTATACTCTCAATAAAATCGACTTTCAAAATTGTCTGACAAATGATTTATCCCATTACCTTTGTCGAATCATTCACCCCATTTTTAACGTACATTCGGTAAATAATCTCTGCGAAATTGATCTACTCAAACATAGTCAACGTATTCCGGATCAATACGAAATCCAAACCGTTTCAAATCTTTATTTCTGGATACAGCTCTATCAGCCTAACAAGTGGCTATTCTCGATGCATGAAGCAGTAACTGTCGATGTCATTTGTGGAAGTAAGATTAATTCATACAAACTGCACGACACTGGCGATATTGAGTTATCATCCAAATGTTACATGCGTACAAGTAACCTGATCATTCAAGCTCACAACATAAAGGAATCTGAACTAAATAACCATTTCCTACCCTCACTGAATCTTACTTACAGCATTCCTCAAATAAGCCAAAAACAAATCCCAGTCGATCGCGTGCACGTGATCAAATTCCACGACGACCAAGATTTAAAAGCACTTTCTTCCGCAATACAGCAGCAGAAAGACAGGGAAAATGAAAAAGAATTTCGTATGCTAACACCACATAATATACATCATTACACAGTTACATACTTATTGGTTGCAGTAGTTCTTATATCTTTATAATTGCATATGTATGGAAAAAGTACATAACAAAAAGAATTATTTTACCAAAACAAGGAAACTCACCCATAAAGACCGAAGAAGGAACCGCGTATCAGTTAACAATGGGAACAAAAATGTATTAATGAGAGACAAGAGAAAGGGAGAACATAAAAGCAAAAGAGAAATATCTTAGGATGTAGCAAGTATGTACGTAGTTATAATATAATAAACAAAAAAGGGGAGCCTTTTTTTAAATAAATAGTTCACATTAATATGATAAATTAACTTGACATGGAAATGTTATAAACTATCTCTCGTAGAATTAAATAATATCTTATAAGGGCGTACCAAATAGTACTAGTAGTAAATATAACAATATAATGAAATATTTTAGAAACGTAGACACTTAAGAAAAAAAAAACCTTTCTGAGCATAAATTCTATTTTAATTCATTTTCATAGGTATGTTTATAAGTATGCAAGTCGTAAATAAAATAATTATGTTGGTACCCATGTATATATAAGTTAAAAGCTCTAGGAAAATAACCTCTGTTATATCATAATAAAAAACATTTTTTTTGTAAACTAGAATTTCTTAATGCACCTTGACCTTGGGCTCTACGCTTTAAAATTCAACCGAAATTTTTCCCAGAAAGTTTCATACTGAAACTTTTGTTTTTTTAAGGGGGATGGTGTAATGAATTCGGCTTCATTCCTATATTTCCCTATAAAAATACATTGCAATGAATTGCATGCATATACCTACCCATCATACTTTTTATTAAAATTAAATGCCCCAATTTACAAGCCGATTGCTTGGTTTAAAATTGCTGCCGTTGCTACGGTAATGTATTGCACCTCCACCGAGCATAAACAATACCGGCAACAGAATTTCGTCATCACCAGACTAAAGTGCCTAATCAGCTTAGCGATACATTGCATTGCTCCCGTGCTCGGTAGGTCAACATAAATAAAATAATTAAAATAAATTTGCATATTTTCTACCTTTTCTTTTATGGAGTTAATCGATTTGGCAAGTGAGCAGCTCCTATATATACAGGCTTAGTACTTGATCGACCTTACATGACATGATAGTAATGGTAAGAAACTTTCTATATTGTGGATGACTTCTCCAAAATTAAAAAAAAAATAGTTTGGAGTTTCACAAATCTGATACAATCATTTTAGTAATAGTTTTTTGAAGCTGCTGATATACCAATTTTTAAATCGAGACAAATAGTCGGTTCATGGGTGTTCAAGTCAGAACACATAGCAGAGATGACAATGCAATTTATGCAACAATCAATAAATTGCATTCATCGGTCAATAAACTATAAACCGATCACCATGCAAGCATATTTATGCTCAATAGGTCACAAACAAAATATAATTTGCTGAACCTTGTATTGCACGTCTTTAGAAATTATTATTATTATTGTTAAGCTAAGCATTTTTCTGATTGTATATAAACGGTGTTAAGATATGAATGCATCAGTTGCTAATTATCAGTCAACGTTTAAATCAATCACCTTGTTCACCCCCCACCAGAGGTAAGGGAACAAGATAAAATAAACATTGGTCCTTCCAGCAAAAACTGAACCGCGACTATTTCATCATTTCAAAGAAGGGATAAACCGTACCTACTTACTAAACTCAGAGGTGCCATACTACGACCGATATACTACCATCATCCGCATTCACGATTCACCAGCCATAACAGAATCTGTCTGAAGAGCAAATTAGACGACAGTCATCAGCAAAAAAAAAACCACATCAGTAAGCGCTGAAGTTTAATTTAAAAGTATAAACTTCTTGCAGAGAGAGAACCATCGTCATGGAAGAGTTAGCCAACAAACAACTTGAAGTCGGTGATCAATTGACCAAACTCTTGGAGAACCTCCGAAGAGAACCTAAGAATAGGAAAACAAAAGAGCTTATCATAAAAAAACAACAGGAATACAATAAACTTTGGGAAGAATTTCAAGCCCGCCATGAAGAGATTGCTGCGTTTAACAAACCTAAGCACCAATACCATACGGATGCTTACTACGATCAGGTAAAAGAAGCAACAACACTCAAAAAAGAAAACTTGCAATCTACGAGGCAGATTTGGCAGATGAAGGAGACACTACCCCGAATGATAAATCGCGCCACTCAAACAAGCAATTTAAGCTTTCACTAATAACCAGCGAGAATGAGAATGAGGTCCGTCGTAAACAAGAAAGACTGCGCATTGCAGCTTTCACGGAACAAGTACATCAAGTACACAATGACAATGAACTCAATTCAACTCGAATTGAGTTCTACATCCGCATACTCAGCGAGAATTGGAAAAGCATTCATCAACTGCATGAAGAAGTTCTGCTATACTGCGAAACAGACGATTATAAAGAAGAAGAAATGGAGAGCCTAATAGAGCTTTTTCAGCAAGCAAAATATAATTACAACAAGGCCATGATATCTCTTCAAGAGAAACAAACGTCTCTTCAAGGCACACCATCAGAAAATGATATCAGATTGCCAAGACTTACAATTCCAACGTTTGATGGAAAATACGAGGCATGGCGAAGCTTTCACGATATCTTTGTGCAACTCATACATGATAACAAAAAGCTATCAAACATAGAGAAAATGCAATACTTGAAAACGAATTTAAAAGGTGAAGCTTCAAAGCTATTGTGCCACCTGGATATTATCTGATTACAGCTACGCATGTGCCTACGACATATTAAAAGAACGATTCGAAAACAAAAGAAATTCAGCACATATTGCGTCTGCAAGTGGAATAAGGAAAATGCACGATACTATAAAGGAGTGTCTACATGCGCTAACCAATCTAAACATCGATACTAGATCATGGGCACCAATTATAGTACACATATGCATACAAAAATTTGAACAAGAAACACACAGGCTCTATGAACAGACCTTAGAAAAACCAAAGGATATTCCGACATTTGAAGTACTCTACAGATTCCTGGAGTCTAGCTTCCAATCGCTTGAAGCATTTGGAGACAATAAACGGCGTGAATTGCCTCAAAGGTGGATATATGATAAAATACCAACAAGAAGCATAACATATAAGAACTACCATTCGAAGAGAACTCAGCAGTGTAAATACTGCCAAAATGATCACGCGATATATAATTGCCATGATTTCCAGCAACTCGAAGTACAGCGAAGAAGAGAGTTTATAAGAAGAACTAAACTTTGTATAAACTACTTAAACCATGATGAACAAGAGAATTGTTTAAGCAAACACAAATGCAATATCTGCCGCAAAACTCACTACTCTTTACTACAGGAAGTCTATCAAGGTAACAATTCCAAGGGCAGTATCAACAAAAACATACAAGTGAAACCGCTGATTGAACCCGCTAAAGTACAAAACCATTTAGCACAACAAAATAATACTGTTCTTCTGGCAACACCATTAATTAGAGTACGATCGGCGACTGGAATTCTAGAAACAGTGCGTGCACTCATTGATCCCGGCTCACAGGCATCATACGTGACAGAGAATATCGCACAACTTTTATCACTACCCAGAATAGAAATATTTGCCGAAATAGCAGGAATAGGTGCAGCTAACGCAGGAATAGCTCATAGCAAAATTCATATGGAAATACAACCAAGAATTTCATCTACATTTAAACACCAAGTCGAAGCTCTTGTATTACCAAGGCTCACTAGCATTCTACCAGACAAATACCTAAATCTGGACATACCATGGAAGAATATTATCATGGCAGACCCAAATTTTGACAAACCTGGGCCAATTGATGTCATTATAGGGGCAGACGTATACAGCTCAATAATATTAGAAGGAGTACGAAAAAATCATCGGGGACTGCTGGCACAGAATTGTTACAATTTTTTGAATGTGTTAATGACTCACCGTTGTCCACGACTGCTATTATCCACAGAAGTAACTGCGTTCACCAGTCCTCACAGTTCAATGAAAAGTCTTTCTCAGTTTTTATTAGTTTCTCAGTTGTTTATTTGATTTTTTTCGAACTTTAAAACATGTCTAGTAATAAGCACTTCTCTAACCTAGTAACTAAAACCAGAAGGGTTTCTATATTTAATTTTTAACAAAACTTTCTCACTAATTCCTTTTTTTTATAAAGCTTTTTCATTACTTCTGTTTTCACAAAACTTTTTCACTAATATCTTTGTTAACAGAAATTTTTTTCCTTAATTCGGTTTTAAACAAAACCGTAATTCCTTTTCGAACCTCGAACCGTCAACCGCCTATCACTTTTTTTTTTAATACCGACTATTGATTTTAGCACGCAAGACCACTTCTATCCAAGGTTTAAAATTCAACTCGGCTCTTGATCACTTTTGTCGCGATCAAGAGCCTTCGTTCAGGGTAGAAAATGCATAGTTGCATTTTCACCCTGAGAAAATTTTCATTTATTCTGGACTTGATTAAACAAGTCCAGAATATGTTTCGTTGGTCGGAGGCTTGAAATTTGATGCTTTTATAAACATCAGCCACCGTCACGATGATTAGAATTGCCGCGCGCGTATACATACAGTGTATTTTCGAGCCGCGCTCTTCTTATCGCGAAAGCTTTTTTGTGATATGTATGTACGTTCGTACATACATATTGCAATTTTCACGACAAATCGTACTGAAGGTACGATTTGTCTTTTATTTTATTTTTCAAATTAAATATTTCTACTGGCAAATTTTTCTGAAGGCAAAATTTGCCATGGGAATAAATAGATTAAATAGATAAGCTAACCATGTTTTAGGCATGGTTAGCTTATGTGAAAATTTTATACATGAATTATTTTAATATTTTTTAAATTTTGTTAATTTATAATTAGGTATTTATTTTTGGCTTTTTAGGTACACAACAATCCTTCCCCCTGAGAAAAAGAGAATTATTCTTTGAAGAGGAATAATTCTCAGGGGAAGTTATTGTGGGTGCTATTTTGGCGGCTCGGATTCCGGTCGGTTCATCGGTTTTCGGTTGAGTTTACAGAATTTTGTTTGTTCTTTTATTTTCAAATTTTTTACTTTTGTTTTTGGTTTAATATATACCCTTATTTATTTATTCTTTTTGCTAATAATTTAATCTTTATTTTCTAATTATTTGTTTTGGTAGGAGCCTGGTGAAACTTATTCTGTTTTTAAAGTTTTCTTTTTTTTCTTATTAACTATGTATTATTTTAAATTACATTTTACTATTTCTATGTTTATATACTACCCCCTTTTTTTTTGTTGTATTTGATTTATATATATATATAGTTTCATATTTATTATTTATTTATATCTACTTAGTTATTCTTTAATTTTATATTTAACTCTTTTTACGTGTTTTATTTTAAGTAATTCTAGTTTTAATTTATTTATTTATTTTTACTATTCCTCAGGCTTGTACATTTTTTTTTTTTTTTTTTTTTTTTTTTAATTACAATTTTTCTACGTACTTAATGTACATGTTTTACCAGGCCTACCGTTTATGTCCTTAATTAGATTGATTAGTTGTCCATATTGACAGTGTCCGTGTTCCATTTTTTAAGCAATTTGGACTGATTTTGTTTTGGAGAGGCTTCTGGCTCGCCTTAAACTGTGTTGGGGAGCAGGAGTTCGCTCTTCTAAAGGAATTCCCTCTGATAAAACTTCGGGGTTACCTGGTGGTTGATTCCTCTGTTGTCTCATCTTGGTGACAACAGGGTTAAGATATTTTACTGCCACAGCGATCATTATGGCCAGAACTAGTAGGCTCGTAAATGATAGAGAAGTTGTGGACAGGATATGGGTGTCGGTATAAATTGATTTATGGATATCGTCTCCCGTTAAGATTTGTAAAATTTCAGTCAGGTTTACTTTGAGTAGAGAGTGGTTGAGCTCAGGAAATTAATTCGGCTCGATAATTTTTAGTGGAAATTTACTCTGACCTTCGTGTTTAAGCACTTTGTCTCCTATTTGAACTTGACATGGTTGCGTTATCTCTAATATCCCTTGTCCTTCCAGTTTCGAGATCACAAAGTGATCTGGACATGTGATGTGTAGCACCGTGGAGGTGATAAATGAAAATAGCCACGCATTTGGCTTGTTTAATTTGATCAGCATGTCTTTTTGTGGGGTTTGTACTCTGGTCTTGCATTTGGACACTTCACTTAAAGGGTTGTATAGCAATTTAATGGCACATTCGTTGGACGTTGCCACTTTGATTATAGGCGTGTTCAGCCGGCCTACATACGTGTTTTCTTCCAAATTACTTGTTATTTTCTTGAACCTTTTCATGTCATCGCCTTTTAGTAAGAGAAATTCCTGAGTTTTTGCGCTATTGGCTATGTGTGAATAACCAGGGTCTGGAATTAATGAGTAATTTGCTGACTTGGATACAGGATAGCATTGAATCTGTTGTAGCCTCATTTGTGGCAGATTGAAAATTGGGAGAATAATTCTCACCACCAATTTACTTTGCATAAGGAGTGACTGAGCTCATGCTGTCTGATATAGAACAGATAGACAATTTTGGTCATTTGGGCAATTCGAGGCCGTCTTGCGGTATATCTCCAGCAGATTTTTGGGAGACATTAGGATGTGGATGAATATGATTGGTTTTACTAACCATTATTATATCCAGGAGGGCTTGTTGTCGATATTCAACTTCGATGATTTGGAGCAACAAGCTTGATATATTCTCTTGTCTTAGTTGCCTCCTAGTTAAATCATCGGCCACATGGTGGAGATCGTTTATCTGGTGTGCTATTTTTTGTTGTCTGTCTATTAACATTGCCAGCGCTTTTTGAATCGTTTCCAAGGTAGTTTTTACAACACTGATTTGTTGTTTCTCTAGCTCGGCTAGGGCTTGTGTATTTGATTCAAGTTCTTCTAACCTGCTGTAAATTTCTTTCTCGTTGTTGCTGTCCATAGTTCCAAACAAATAGTGCATGGCATTGCCTATTCCATCAAATAGCGATCTGGCCTTGCGTTTTCCTGGTACTAGTTCCTTGATAGTTTCCGTGCGCTTTCGTACGCTATATATTATAGCGTGTATGTGCAGTTGCTGCACGTTACACAGGTCTTCTGGGTTTGTTATATTTATGCAGAGTTTATGTACCAAGTGCTCTGCATATTCTGCTAGCTTTATCTGTGCATCTAGTTCCTCCAAGTCTATCTCGGTGATGACATTCCAGGTGTCATGATATACCATGAGATTTCCTAGGTCCTCGAAAAATATACCCGAGCCATTTAGCTGGGTTATTACATGAGGGTTGTCAGCGATTGCTGCAGTTGTGTACTGGATGAAGAGGGTAACTATGATGAATTTTAGCGCCATTTCTGTGGACAATTCAGAAGAAGAATACAATCCTTTAAGCATAGTTGTACGTGCATTGTGCCGTTTTAAACTAAGCAATGGAGTGACTCTCCGCAAATGTTTATGGGGAGGTATTGAATTGAGGATTAATGGACACTGTGGTAGGAATTTCAAGTCAACCTGGTTCATTTTTGTTCAACATGCTCTTACTCGAAATATGGTTTTAAACGATTATTATGTACCGTTAAGATACGTTTACCAATTTTGATGGTGGTATTCACATCACTTGGTATTGCGATTACCTGATAAGGTCCTACCCAGATTTGAGAAAGCTTATGTTTTCTGCTTTCATTCTTGATGAGGACCTTGTCTCCTACATGGAAAGTTAGGGGCCGTACTGTCCTATCATAGTAGCCCTTTGAGCGCTGTTTACGTGCCAATAAGTTCTTTCGTGCCGTGGCATATGATTTTTGGAGCTTATACTTCAATATGTGATAGTAGCTCTCATGATTGTACACGGGTTCGGGATCCTGTTTTAAATTTGATGGGACATCCGCTGTGAAGCCGTATAGGCAGTCCATTGGGGTAAGTTTAGTACCCTCGTGTACACTATTGTTGTACACGAATGCAGCGGTTCGTAGGTATTGGTCCCATGTTTTGGGATTTTCATCTACGATTGTTCCAAGGTATTCTATTAGGGGTCTTTGTGCACGCTCTAGTGCTCCATTAGACTGTGAGTGATATGCTGAAGTCTGTAACTTCTTTACCTTTAGAAGCTTACATGCTCTTTTGAATAATTCACTCAGGAAATTAGTTCCCTGATCGGTGAGTATTCTTATGGGTATGCGATAGCGCGTAACGATTTCATCAAAGAACACCTGCGCTACTGTGACTGCTTCTGCATTAGGTATTGCATACCAGTCGACAAATTTTGTTAAATTATCATGGAAGGTCAAGATATATTTGTTACCTGATGTGGTCTCTTCTAATGGACCTACGATATCGAGGTAAACTTTGTCGAACTGTTGTTCTGCGATGTCCGTGATAACCATTGGCATTTTATATTGTGGAGGTGCTTTCATCGTCTGGCACTTTGGGCATTTTTTAATGTATTTTTTAATATCGCTAAGCATGTGTCTCCACCAATACTTGCGTCTTATGCGTTTGTAAGTTTTTATGACACCTTGATGGCCACCAAATGGAGATTTTAAGATTGTTCGGATTTCCGTAGGGCTCGTGATAACTTCGGGTGTCTTGCCAGTACTTACTTTTTGCTCAAGCGATGCTGGGTTTAGTTTTTCCGCCTCCGTATGTTGAATTTCGTTTTGGTCCGCTTTCGTGTGCTCTTCTGTTTCCACACTGGAGCTATTTACTGTCGCCTGAGCATTTTGCTTCTGAGCTCGAGTCACGACGAAACAATGAGCGGATTTCTTTTTCTTTTTATTATTTGTGGAATCCTCTTCCTCCACATCTGAGTCCATCGTGTGGTGGACTAAGGCTTCTACCGTTAAGGTATTGCCTAAACCGTCTTCCTTTAATGCTTGAGGGATGCGACTTAGTGCATCTGCATTAGTGTTGTACTTCCCTGATTTATATTCGATGTTGTAATCGAATTCAGATAATTTGTGGAGAAATCTCACCAAACGGGAAGTAGGGTCTTTCACATTGAAGACACCTTTGAGAGGTTTATGGTCAGTATAGACCGGGAATTTCCGGCCTTGAAGATAGCACCTGAAATTCTTGGTAGCCCAGACAATAGCCAATAACTCTTTCTCTATAGTAGAGTAATTTCTGTCGGCTTTGTTTAATGTGCGGCTTGCATAGGCAATGGGCTGGTCCTTTCCGACTTCTCCTTGAGAAAGAACAGCTCCTAGAGCCTCGTTACTTGCATCTGTAGTGAGATTAAAAGATTTCGAAAAATCGGGGTAAATTAAAAGTGGGGGAGAAATTAAAGCGTTTTTTATGCTTTGAAATGCTTCTTGGCATTTCTCTGTCCAAGTGAATTTTACATCCTTTCGGAGTAAATTCGTGATTGGACGTACAATTTTGGAGAAGTCTGGAATGAATTTCCTGTAGTAATTGGCAAGTCCTAAAAATGACTGAACTTGCCTTACTGTTCTTGGAACAGGAAATGTTTGGACGCAGGCCGTCTTACTTGGGTCTGGTAGGGCTCCTTCGCTAGAACATTTATGTCCCAGGTAAACAACTTCTCTTCTTAGAAACTGGCACTTTTCTGGCTGCAGTTTCAAGTTGTTTTCTCTCAACTTATCGAAGACTTTTCTCAACTTTTCGTTGTGGTCGTTTAAATTTTTACCATAGATGACGATGTCATCTAGGTAAACAAAACATTCTAGGCCTTGTAGGCCTGTTAAGACGAAATTCATTAGGCGTTGAAATGTGTTGGGGGCTCCTTTGAGCCCGAATGGCATACGCTTGAACTCGTAGTGCCCATAACTTGTGCTGAAAGCAGTTTTATGTCGAGCTTTTTTGTCGACAAGAACTTGGTGATAGCCGTTGGCCAAATCGAGTGTGGTGAAATACCTTGCGTGACCTAGTTGGTCGAGAATATCCTCGATTCGGGGTAGCGGGAATGCGGCTCCAATTGTCTTTTCGTTTAATTTACGAAAATCGACAACGACGCGCCACCTTTTTTCACCGTCAGGTCCCGCTTTCTTGGGGACAACCAGTAGAGGTGAATTCCGCTGTGTTTCAGGTAAGCGGTACATTTTTTGATTGATTGGTGCTTGATCTTGCACCAATGGAATATTATGCGTTATCGCATTTGTGTAGGTGAGTTTGTCACCTTTGAGGAAGAAGATATCGTTATACTCTTCGCAGAGTTCCGATATCGACATTTTTTCTTCCGTGGTCAAATTAGGGTCTAGGCTGAGCTCTTGCTTTAGCCTAGAAATACGCGGGTATTGTTTTGGGTCGTCCGGAATCTCATAGTCCGGGTATAGATATCGTACATGTTGTAATATTGCCGTTTTGTCGGGTAAACCTTGGTTTGACTTACTCTTCCTTTTAGGTTTTTGACATGTAAATAGATGAGTCTTTTGGGATTCCTTTTGCGGCTTTATTTCGTTGTTCTTAGCATGTTGCAGGGTATTTGCTTCCTGCTTTGTTGACGGCTGAGTTTGGTAAACCTGTGTGGTCTTTGCCTTAGGTTGTGTGATATTCTCATGCGCGTCAATGCTATTGCCTTTTGACCATGTAGAATTTTTTGTGTTGTGTGACGGTGGAGTAATTTGTACCTTTAATATAGGCTTTAGCGACTCGCTACCGTTCTTATATGGTCGTTGCTTGTTTAATAGTGATTTATGCCTCGGATTTTGGACGGAAGAGCTATATGCACCCTTTTTGGCAGGCTTTAGACACTCAGTTCCGTCTCTTGTGTTGTTTGATATTGCCTCTAAATTTGGTAGTGGAATGTGTGTTCTTTTTTGGTCTTTTGTGTGCGTTAATGGGACTATGGTGTAGTCGTTTATTGGAAATAGCTGTAACTATGTATGACTACTTGATGACCGTTAGCGTTGAGAATACTAACCAGCACTAATTCTTCTCCTGATGACAGTAAACCGTTTGCCAAGAAGACTCCATCGCTTATCTCTTGGGGTAAACAGAGCATTTCTTCTTGAGTTTGTAACGGGACTGGGGCAACAATTTGAGAGCGCGCAGGTATGCAGAGTGGTTCCTTAAAGGTAACCAATTGCTGCCTGATTTCATCGGTCTCTTGTTCGCCCAGAGAGCTCATTTCACATTCCTTGAGCTATTTTGGAGCTTGGCAGACAGCTTTTCTCGTTTGAGAAGCCTTGAAAACACTGCAGGTGTATAGTTCAGCCTGTTTAGACTCTACCTCTTCTGCAAGTGTTCTTACTTCGACTGCTTTTTCAGAATGTAGCTTGTTCGTTTCAAACTCTAATGGCAAAGCAAATTCGTTTGGATTAGTTTCCGTGCGAGGAAACCTTAGTGCCTTATTAGGACCCTCGATGTTACAGTTTTTTGCTAGGAAATCATTTCCTAGAAGTCCATCATCGGAAAGGCCAGGCAAGTTCTTTACGACTTGAAACTTGCAGGGAATTTTGTTTTTGAAAACGAAGTTTCCCTGGCAATTTCCCAGCGTCTTTCTGGTACCAAATGGGGTCTGAAGTGTGCATGCCTCATTGTGGTTAATTTCCTTGAGATCTTTTACTGACCTTTTCTTTATTATACTTACCTCAGCGCCTGTGTCTACTACCAGTTTAGTTTGGCCGTTCAGGCCTATGTCTAAGGGAAGTTTTACTGTAGCGATACTGGAATCGGGCTGCTGAGGAGACCCTATTTTATTAGATGGGAGTTTTATATCGAGCCGGGGAGTTTTGGGTCGACTGAACGTCGTTTCCCTGACTCCGGGCCTCCCATTTACGTTTTTGTTGACAGTTATTTACTGCATGTCCAGACCGACCACAAAATTCGCACTTTTTACGCACGAGTTAGAAAATTACATTTATCTTCGGATAAAAAATTAAAAAAATAAAAAAACAACCAATTTATTAATTGAAATATATATATGTTTTATTTATTTATTCACTTTCAACTTAACAAACAAAAATTGGCACAGTGTCTCACTGGAGTGAGAGCTTTACTAATAATTCTTAACTATGATGTTACCGACATTAAACTTCCGACAGAACTGAGCTTATTACATTCTAATTGTTCTTCACAGCTTTTTCTTTACGAAAAAGTGTGAGAACGTTTATTTGCTAGTTAAGCAAATTTAGTTTAGCTTTTTTTGATATACATTGTGAGAACTTATGAAGTTTATCCGAATGAGTAAAGTTATTGTTCCCACAGATTTGCGACGGAAGAAGGTGTTACGTTACTTCTGACTTTATATATTTTTCCTTTAGTTCTTCTAGATTAAAATGTTGTGATGAATACAACGGATTTGTGTATTCATCACTTTTATTGTGGGAAAGTGTATCTTATAACGTAACTCCTCCCTCCTTAGTTTTAAGATTCTCCTGAATCTTATTTAAAATTTTTAGTTTTAATTTCTTTTGTTTTTTACAGTATATGACAATAAAAGTCACTATTCCGAGTATAATAATAGTAGTAATACTTCCTAGGTCGTAATTAATAACCTTGTGATACTTCAGTTCTGTAATTTCGTTTGTATTACTTTCTTGGTTCAAAATTATTTCTTCGAATGTTGGTTTATTTTGTGCTTGGATTGATTTCTCTACTTGTGGTATTACATATCTTTCTTTGTATATATATATATATTATTACTGTACCTTATGTTGTCGATTTCTAGTGTACAATTATTATAGGTTATAAAGTAATTCCCATTGAGAGTGAGTTTCCTCTCGTCACAAGTACTACTAAAATTTTTATTTTTAAAATTCTTTAGAATTAACATGTTATTATCTAATTCGATAATTTCTTCCTGTAGATTTATTTTAAGCTTACAGTTTTTATGGAAGATACAATTTTTGCTTGGCTTTAATTCTCGAATTGATTTGTTATCTTCAAACGTATAAGTGTGATTGTTGATTTTTACAAAATATTCCAAGTCTGAGTCTAATTCCTTATGTTCATCATTTGTAATAGGTATTATTAATTTCCTATTAGTCTTGATTGACTCTACTGGTAACTTAATTGCAAGTAAAATATTATTATTATTAAACCTAGCAATGCCTGATCGTATATTCAAAAGCATTTTAAAATCAATGTTATATTCTGTTATTTCTTCATTTGTCAGGATATTCGGTTGGAATATACCTCTTCTTGCCAAGGCAATATTTTCTTGTATGTGGTCTACCGTTTCTTGTATGGCTTTAATTTTTAACATTTGTTCACTAAATGAACTGTATGTTACTAGTTGTTGATTTGTCTTACTAAGTTCGTTAAATTTCTTCTGTATTTTTACTCTGTCAGATTCAATTATTTCTTTTATTTGCAAAAATGTTTTATTGAAACTATCATTAATTTTGATTTGCTGATTTAAGTTAGATATAATATTATGATTGTTTTCGTCAGTAATTGAAAGATGGTTGTCGATGTCTTGTCGGTCTTCGTCATCCATAGTTCCATATAACCACTTCATTAGCTTGCCTAAACCGTTAATAAGACCACGTCTAATCCTATGGGGTATAATTGTCTTTATTTTATTCCTAGTTTTATTTATTTCTTTTTGTAACCACTCTCTATGGTTTCCTAAATCTAATAAACCTATGTTTGACTCTAATTTATCAACTATTCTAAGGATCTCGTTCGGATCAATTATATGTAAGATGGTGTCGTACTTCGCGACTATTTCTTCTTCATCTATCAAGATCTCTGCGTAACCTACGTCGGAGTCTATTTTCTCAATTGTCATCTTTTGGCTGCTTAATGGTACCATTATCAGTATCCAGAGTAGTATTAGTTTTACCTGAAAATTTCAATGGCCATTTAATATTGTTTTCATGTACCCCTTTTAATTTTAGTTTCCTATACTTTGGTTGTTCTTTGTGTCTTAAGCTAGCGTAGTTTTTAATGAACCCTATATCACGATTTTCTAGATAATCTTCCCTAACTTTGTTTCTTTTCTCAATGGTAATTTTCTTTTTACTTTCGATACGGTCCTTTATAATTTTCCTATCAGCTTTTCCGTTCTGTACTTCAAATGGTGTAGCTTTAATAGTGGAATGGTAGGTATTGTTATAATACTCAATTGCCTTTAATATTTGTTGTTTTATTGGAACCTTTTCTTCTAAATTGAGAACTCTAATTTTCTCGGTTATTGTTTTGTTCAATCTTTCTACGTCTGAATTCCCTGTGTGGCTGTTGGGTTTTACGAAGTGGGTTTTAATTCCTTCTTCTTTATAGAAATTTTTTTATGTTTGTGTTGTTAAATTCATTGTCGTCTACTAACTTTTTCATTTTGCCTTTAATAGAAATAAATTGCCTTATCTTTTCAACCAGAGTAAGATTATTTCTATCTTCTAAATGGAAACATACAGCATGCTTTGAAAATTTATCGATAAAATTAATGAATGACTGTTTGCTGTTTACGTAAGTGTCGACATGAATTATTTCATTAATGTCTTCTGGCGTCTCAGTAAACTCAAATTTTTTCTTAATGGGGTTCCTATCGTATTTTGCTGCTGTGCATATATCGCAATTGTTCACTACTTTGTGAATTAGGATTTTAAGATTTGGGAAATATACTTTATTTTTCATTCCTGCATAATTAGCTACCATTCCTGAATGGCCTGCTTCTATTTTATGATACAATGATATTTGCTTTATAGCTTGTTCTTCATTTTCTAAATCTTTTGCCAGGAAACTACATCTAATAAACTTAGTTTTAGAGTTGCTTGAAAAAAGTTCGATCAATTTTTGTTGAACTTTGTTGTATTCGGAGTCTTCTAGTCCTGAGTAAACTCCTATTTTACCTTTGCTGATGTGTCTCCTAAATATGTCTGCTAAACTATCGGGGATGCCTTTTCTCTCGATGTAAATTCTATGACGACCATGTATTTTTTCAAATTCCTTGTCTTTTTCCTCCAAAATAATTATCTGGGTTTTAAAACGGTTGAGTACAGTTTGGAGGATTGGTATGTGATCGCTTAGATCTTCCTCTTGAGAGTGGACTGTCTGCATATCTAGAGATTCGTTGTTAATTTCTTGGCATTCTTTCGCTGGGATTTTGTCATAAATTTTTATATCGTCTACAGCATTTATTTCGTTAGTATCTTTGTTAATTCTACTAAGGAAATCCGCTATTTTATTTTCCTTACCTTTAATGTAATCAATCTTAATGTCGTATTCCCCTAATTGTACTAACCATCTTTGTAGTCTGGGGTTTATATCTTTCCCGGTGTACTTCGCTTGTAGCCACTTGATTGGTTGGTGGTCTGTATGCAAGTCGAATTCCTTCCCGAAAAGGTACGGCCTGAAGTATTTCGTCCCCCATTCTACTGCTAACAACTCTTTTTCGATGGTCGAGTAGTTTTTCTCGTGGTCGTTCAGGGTTCTCGATGCGTAACAGATGGGATGTCCATCCTGTGTAAGGACGGCTCCTAATGCATGATTACTAGCATCGGTTATTAGTTTAAATTTCTTGTCGTAATCAGGATATTTTAAGATTGGGTAATTAGTAATTAGCTCTTTGAGTTTCTCAAAGGCGGCTATGAAATTCGGATCGTTCGAATTTATTTTTGCTCCCTTCTTTAGGTATTTCGTAATTGGGTGTGCAGTTTTTGCGTAATCTCTCATAAATTTGCGATAATACCCAGTGATACCCAGGAATGATTTTATCTGTTTCCTAGTAGTGGGTAATTTTAAATCCCTGATAACTCTAATTTTATCTGGGTTCGGCTTGACACCATCAGAAGTTAAGACATGGCCTAGATATTCGGTCTCCTTGCAAAGGAAGTTCCATTTGTTGACTTGTATAAACTTTTTTAGTTCATTGAAAATTTTTCTGAGATTACTTAAATGTTCGACAAGAGATGTACTGAATATCAAAATATCGTCTAAATAGACGACACATATTTTATTAATATGTTCTCTTAGCACAGAGTTCATGAGTCTCTGGAATGTTGACGGCGCATTTTTCAACCCGAATGGCATCCGAACATACTCGTAATGGCCAAAGGGGGTGGAGAATGCGGTCTTTTTAGTATCTTCGGGTTTCATCAGAATTTGGTGAAAGCCTTTCGCTAGATCTACAGTTGAAAAATATTGTGATCTACCTAATTTGTCTAGTATTGCTTCAATGTTTGGTATTGGGAATTTGTCGGTTATAGTTACTGCGTTTAATTTACGATAATCTATCACTATTCTCCATTTCTGACTACCGGAATTATCCCTTTTCTTGGGGACAATCCATAACGGACTGTTATATGGCGAATTGCTTTCTTTTATAATACCCTGCTTTAACATATCGCTTATTTGTCCTTCGGTTTCCTTTTCGTGGGTTCGGGGATACCTATAGATCTTAGAAAAGATGGGGTTATTTGTAGTTGTTACAATTTCGTGGTCTATATGAGATGTTGCCGATAATGTATCACCGTCTTTGTAGAAAAGGTCTTCGTATTCTTTAAACAATTTTACTATAGACTCTCTTTCTTCGTTATTTAGATGGTCAAGTTTTAAGCTATCTTTGATCGATTTGTCGCTTGATTCTAAGCTATGTATGCAATTTTCGTCATATGGATATTTTGTGTCAATAAACATAATTTTATTGCCTTTAACTTCTATATATTTGTTTTGCAGATTAATTTTTACGTTAAGAGCCATCAGTAAGTTTTGGCCTATAATAGCTTCATAATTCCTATTAGATAAATCTATAACCTTCCAAGATATAGTACCATAAGTGTTAAATTCTTTTGGTAAGGGCGTTACTACTTTATTCGTAACTTCATTGACACCATTTATTGTTGTATATTATAACGGATTTTCTAATGGTTCTTCCGGAAAATTACAAAATGTGTTAGGTCTTATCAAACTTGTCGTTGAGCCAGTATCCACTAAAGTTTTTATTTTCTGATTACCGATTGTCAGGAATATTAAAGGTAAACTAGTATCAAATGGTTTTTTATAGGAGTTTATTGTTTCAATTTCCATTGGTTCTGGAACGTCATTAAAATTATTTTGTCTTCTGTAACGTTCTGACCGTCTAGAGTCGTCGTTTGGAATAATCGGTCTCTGGAATTGTCTAGGATTGTTATGAAAGTTTGTTTGTCTACGAAACTGTCCCGAATTATTATTATTGTTATTTGTATGCCTTTGAAAACTTTCGTAATGCCTGGCATTGGTATTATAATTATAACTGTTTTTATTCACATTAAAAGAAGAGCTTTTATTCACTGGCTTTTTGAAATTTTTGTCGCTATAAAATTTGTTTAGGTTTTTTAACTTCCTATGATTGATATCTATTGCCCTATCATCGTCTAGTAACTTTAATCTAGCATATTTATTATAAATTTGGATCATACTTGAATTTTCTTCTATATGAGCTCTTATGTTCCCATCAATTTTCTCAATCAATATTTCTACTAGATCTCTATCTACATTCTCTGGTCTATATATTTCTGGTCTACGTTCATCGAATTCATATAGCTCGTTTATAAGATAATTGGTATTTTTAAATTCATCAAATAATTCACGTAAATTACTTACTTTAACATATCTACAATGGTTGAACAGTTCTGCATAGCTTCTATTGGGCTGAAAGCACTGTTTCAGTTTCTCCTTTACGTTGCTCCATGTCAAATCATCACCTAATTGACGGATACACCTTTCTGCTTTCCCCTGAATTTTTTCCGTGAACACTATCTGCATTGCCATCTGACGTAGAGCTTCATTTCTTCCACATAGAGATGTTGTACTTTCGACAGATTTTATGAAAGACGTTAAACTATGATCCCCGCTACCATCAAAAGCCCTCAGTCGTCGAAATTGGTTGAGAACTCCTTCGGAGCTTAGATTCAGTGGATTTTGATTATGATCATCATGTTGCCTTCGTTCTGCTTCCTGTCTAAAATTAATAAGTTGTATCTCCTGTTATTGTACAACTTGCTGTAATTGTGCAATTTGTTGTTGAAGTCGTTCCATTTCTTATTCTTCAAAATCCTGATGCAATTCTCGATTTAAATCGAAAAATCTGTTCCTGTTGTTTATCATCCACAAGAAAAACGCAGAATGTCGTTTCTTCGCAATTTCTCACAAAATATTTTAAATATTTGCTCTTTTTTTCACTTTGTATCTTTTTCCGATATGTTTTTCATGCACAAAAATTCTTTCACAACTCAGGTTTTTGTTTTTGGAAATATTCGTGTACCTACATATATATATATCAATTAAAAATTTTTTGGTTCGATCACTGGATCCCTTTTTCTTTTGAAAGGAATCCTACCGACTGCGCCAGTTAGAAAATTACATTTATCTTCGGATAAAAAATTAAAAAAATAAAAAAACAACTAATTTATTAATTGAAATATATATATGTTTTATTTATTTATTCACTTTCAACTTAACAAACAAAAATTGGCACAGTGTCTCACTGGAGTGAGAGCTTTACTAATAATTCTTAACTATGATGTTACCGACATTAAACTTCCGACAGAACTGAGCTTATTACATTCTAATTGTTCTTCACAGCTTTTTCTTTACGAAAAAGTGTGAGAACGATTATTTGCTAGTTAAGCAAATTTAGCTTTTTTTGATATACATTGTGAGAACTTATGAAGTTTATCCGAATGGGTAAACTTATTGTTCCCACAGATTTGCGACGGAAGAAGGTGTTACGTTACTTATGACTTTATATATTTTTCCTTTAGTTCTTCTAGATTAAAATGTTGTGATGAATACAACGGATTTGTGTATTCATCACTTTTATTGTGGGAAAGTGTATCTTGTTACGTAACTCACGTTATATACTCTTGAGTTGTTATTGGGGTTTTGCGGCTCTCTAGGACGTTGGTTTGGTGCTTCTCTGTTTTGGGGTCTTTGAAAACTATTGTTGTTCCTCCTGCAGTCACGCACGTCATGATTATACATTTTACAGTTCACACAATAAGGCGTATTTTTCCTTTTGAGGCAATCAGCATATATATATATACAACTGATTTTATTTAAATAATTATTTTTATTTTGTACATTATAATTTTTATTAGGAGATCTTGGCTCCTGTTTGATGTATGGTGATGTGTTTGCCTGTGTGAACTGCGGCTGCTGAATGTGACTATTTGTGTTTGGCAGGGTCTGAGGAACTTGAACGAATGGCATTATGCCGGGAGTAAATACACTGTGATTAGCTGATGAATTGAGTTGGCTAAATTGTGCGTTATTTGGTGTTGTTGCACTTATTGAATGGGGTATCGGATTTTGTATCACATTTTGCTGAAATTGCCCTGAAGGTTGCAGGAATAGAGCACTTTGCTGGAGACGTTCAATGTCAAGTGCTCTTTGTACGAGGTCATCCACCGTGCCGTCTGTCATGGTCAGATGGTATTGGCACATATAAGGGTTATTTACGCCTGTTTTCAGTTCGTTTTTGGCAAAGTCCTCGAGCTGCGTTTTAACAGCTGGTGCTGCCGTGGCTCCATATTTGGACTCTGCTGCTTTATTACATAATGCCAGCATCTGTTTCACTCGAGCCGTGAAGGCTGTGAGGTTTTCCACAGGATACTGCCTTGTAGTGATTAATTTATTTACCAGTTCCTGGTAAGTTTCTCTAGGCAGGTACGTGCGATTTAACCGTTCTTCTACTTCTTTGAAGGTAGTAAGCATATTTGAGGCGAAAAGCTGATAAGCTTCGCCTCGAAGTCTGGTGGGGAGCATTTGCAAAAATGCTGATAGTTCCTCCACCGAAATGCACTGTATTACCTGCCTGCAGCATCCTAGGAAAGTTTGGAGCTCAAGGCTCAATTTCGGGTGCTGTTCTCCCGAAAATAGGGGAACGAGCTGGGCAGTTAGCTTGGCGATTTTAGCGTAATCTGCCATGATTAAATTGGGGATTCTGAAACTAATGATTGACACTTTTGGAGAGCTAGTTTCTTCTATGCTGGTTTCCAGAAGGGAGTCGCCCAGCCAATTCAAAAGGTTTTCACTCACGGTGGAATCACTGACACTGTCTTCAATGGCACTTTCACTTAAATCTGCACTATTATTTTTATTTGTGGCTTCTAGCGAGTGCGAGAGTTCTCCAAACTCCTTCAGGCTCTCTTTGAACTTTTCAGTGCTTTCTTTAAACTTTGCGATTTGCTCAAGCCTTCGTTCCCGAGACTTGGCAATCTGTTTGTCAATAGAGTCGCACTGTATAACCGAAAGTTCGGAGGAGTCTCGCACTTTCCCTTCTAAATACTTTAAATATTTTTCTAGATTTAAATTGGAAGGTCTTACTTGGTGGGGACCTGTTAGGATTGTCCCGCTCCTTAACGTGACTCCTCTTGTAGGTGAATTTGTTGCGGGTCTTTGATGAGCACCCTCTGTTGCGGATGTTGCTCCCTCGTTGCCTCCTTCGTTCCGGGACGGAACTTCCTGTGCGTCGCCCGGTGAGGAAGATTGTTGTGGAGTTGGTTGAAGTGGTGTGATTTCCTGCGGCGTTTCCTGGTGGGAGCTTTCTTCGCTCATGGACCACCATATGTAAAATTTGCAGCTAGGGGGGCTTCTGCCGTCTTACTTCTCTTGGTTCAAA
The DNA here is from genome assembly GCA_963930735.1 of Dioctria linearis. Lineage (NCBI taxonomy): Eukaryota > Metazoa > Arthropoda > Insecta > Diptera > Asilidae > Dioctria > Dioctria linearis. The sequence continues at coordinate 92,172,274 of OZ005741.1, forward strand.
TTGAGAGGGGGGCTTATTGCCTTCTTCGAGGTCCCTCTCAATTCAGGATAGCTGGTGTTTTTCGGTTGAAGTTCTTTTGCTGCCGGGGGGGGGGGGGGGGCTTCTTAAATTCCCCTGGATAAAAGCTGAAAGGGGGCGCGTTGCCTACTTCGAAGTCCCTTTCAGCTCCGGATCGCAGATTGGAGTGTATCTGTCCTTCCTTCAGGTATAGATTTAAAATTGTTGGTTGTGGACTTCTTTATCCTGGGCTGGGATGAAGCCCGCTATTGTCCCACGTTGGCACTTTGTGCTTTGATGAGGGGGTGACTGCGTATTTTTCAAACAGAGGCAGTTAAAGCTGTCCGACCCCGAGCGTTGGGAGCCGACAAGATTGAAATACTCCTGAAGCCAGACTCAACTTCAGGCGGAGGGTAGGGTGTCTTGCCCAGTATTCGATCTTGTGCTAAACTCCTTTTTTGATTCGTAGGATAGAGGGTTTTCGAGCGCTTATACTTTTGTTGTTTTGTAAAGTAGGCTTCCTCTATCCTACCGGCTGCGCCAATTTTGTTAAAATTTTTTGAATGTGTTAATGACTCACCGTTGTCCACGACTGCTATTATCCACAGAAGTAACTGCGTTCACCAGTCCTCACAGTTCAATGAAAAGTCTTTCTCAGTTTTTATTAGTTTCTCAGTTGTTTATTTGATTTTTTTCGAACTTTAAAACATGTCTAGTAATTAAGCACTACTCTAACCTAGTAACTAAAACCAGAAGGGTTTCTATATTTAATTTTTAACAAAACTTTCTCACTAATTCCTTTTATTTATAAAGCTTTTTCATTAATTCCGTTTTCACAAAACTTTTTCACTAATATCTTTGTAAACAGAAATTTTTTTCCTTAATTCGGTTTTAAACAAAACCGTAATTCCTTTTCGAACCTCGAACCGACAACCGCCTATCACTTTTTTTTTAATACCGACTACTGATTTTAGCACGCAAGACCACTTCTATCCAAGGTTTAAAATTCAACTCGGCTCTTGATCACTTTTGTCGCGATCAAGAGCCTTCGTTCAGGGTAGAAAATGCATAGTTGCATTTTCACCCTGAGAAAATTTTCATTTATTCTGGACTTGATTAAACAAGTCCAGAATATTTTTCGTTGGTCGGAGGCTTGAAATTTGATGCTTTTATAAACATCAGCCACGCGGCGCGCTCTTCTTATCGCGAAAGCTTTTTCGTGATATGTATGTACGTTCGTACATACATATTGCAATTTTCACGACAAATCGTACTGAAGGTCCAAGGTGGCTAAAATACCCCAAGGAACGGTGGCCACAAACCAATTACTTCTCCGAATTCCATTTTAGCAAGACTGTGAAGATAATCGCAGAAATCGCTCCATATAAAGGGCAAAACCCCTAAAGTTAGCAAAAACCGATGGAGATACGATTAAAATGTGTCAAGCCCTTATCTCGGTGAAGCCCACGCAACCCCAGTAGCAAAAGTAGTTGCTTTAATTTTTATTTATTTTTTTTTTCATTCTTTCAAATCACACAATATGAGCTCCATACGACACAAATTGCAATTTATGCATTTTGTATGTATGTAGCTACAAGAACACAGATTTCAAATATTTTTTTTTCTCTCTATTTTCGAAGCCGGTGCAAGATTCATTTTACTGTATCAGACCCCAACGATATGGACCCATGGCATTCTGTTTATTTTTTTTAAATTAATTTTAAGGAGTACGATATCAAATTCATTTCAAATTGATAAAACACCCCATACAGAATCTACACCCACACAGTTTTTCGAGAGTTATTCCTCTTCAAAGAATAATTCTCTTTTTCGCGGGGGGAAGGAATAAAAAACCTAGGTACATATATGTACCATATGTACATATATATATAAATATGTAGAGATAGAGATAGAGTTATAAAACCGTAGGACCTAACATGTAAAGTTTTCCAAAAAATAATTAGTAAGCCCTATATATCTGAAAAACCTAAGTTGGGCATTTAAAAAGAAAATCATAAATCATAAATTCCAATAAGCTAATCATGTACAAAATGATTAGTTTATCTTCCCAAAAGGGTGAGCAAATTTCATCAGCAATTTTTTTCACATTCCAAGCAACTCATAAAATTTTTCCCATAAAACGACTTGGAAAAAACAAAAGTTTCAGTGTACAACCCAAGTCGTTTTACTTAAAAATTTCCACGACAAATTTTGCCTGCAGCAAAATGTGTCCATGCATGCATGCAGCAAAAAATGTCCATGCATGCTGGTTTAACAAGTGTTTCACCGATAGTATGTGGTTTCTTCTGACGTGCAATTAATTTTGCAACATGGTATCTAGCTTCTAAGGCCTTTTCAGAAACTATAACGACCGATTTCATAAATTTCTTCTGTTTTTTTATTTTGTTCTAAGCACCTCTTAAAATATTGTCTGTCTTCGTAGCTGGGATGGTTTGAATACAAATTGCGATTTAATTTACTGGGTACCATTGACTCGTTTGATAGCTCTTCGCCGCAAACGATGCACTGTGGCTTTGGAGCCGTTTCGTCACCACACCAGGAGAATCCATATTTAATGTAGTCTTCGTCGTACTTTCTTTTCAATATCTTCTTTGGTTTTTCTGTAACACTTGTGCTGGGTTCTTCATCATTTGTACGTAAAGGCGTACGACGGGGTATAAAACTAAATATGTATCACACGAAAAACGCTAACCACTAAAACGCTAATAGTAATTATCGTTAATGGTAGAAACTTGTACATTTAACTTTGTGTTGTTAAAATAGTTACAGCTCTGCAAACGACAGTAATGACAGACGAGTGAACGTGATGTAACGCGTGCAAATGCAGTATAACGCATGCGCATGAGTCTTCAGCGACGCGCATCATTTTTTGTTTGGCTTGACTAATTTGGTGTGGCCATGGTGTGTACAAAGCACACTATGCAGTTTTCAACAGTTGGCACCAGGCGCTGGGGGACCATTGAAAAATTATTTAGGCATAATAATTATTCTATACTTCATATTGTAAAATAGAAAATATTATGAAAAAAAATTTGTCATTGTGTATTAAATACATAATGAAAAATTGTAAAATGTCAAATACATTGAATTTGACCACGGCACACCTGTATCTGGCTCACTACACACCAGTGTGCCACGACACACCGGTTGCGGAGCACTGCACTATATGAAGGTGCGTAAACACAATATCTAGAACTTTTTTTTTTGTGAATTACACAATTAAAATAAATATCGAACTTGAACAAGAATAAACAAAAGCCTTGACAAACGGAACTATAATTTTCGTACCACTTTGCACAACCTGTATTCATGAGATCACTATTCCGACTAGAAAATCTTTCCTAAAATAAAATGTGTTCCGTACCGTAATAAATAAAGACACATACATAATGTAAAATGACTCGTAAGCTCACATGGATAGGAAATTTCCCTTTTTTTATAAGAGTGGATAATATTGACATAGCTCTACTTCTCATATTTATAAGTTGAACTACTATGTATATTAGATGATCACTACTATTTATGTGTTTAACTCTCTGCCGTTACACAAAATATAATAATTAACAGCATCCCATCATCTGTTGTGAAAAATATTGAAAAGTTCTGATTTACTTTATCAGAACTGTAACTTGAAAATTTTTCTATTTTGATCCGTGTATAGGCAATTTATTAATCGGAAAAATCGAAAAGATGGTAGATTTTTGTACCGATAACAATAAAGGAAAAAATAATGGTTTAGTTATTGATTACAGCTGCAATTGCCTAGGAGATATCTACCCTTTTTCCACTCACCCGTTTATTTGCACTTAATTTTGTTATATATACCCATGAATTTCACGTACAAATGCGAAAATCCTATCGAATCTAAGCAGGATTTGATGTATTCCGACATACTGATTTGTTTAACGTAACCACTATGCACATTTATGTAGGTGCGTAGACACAAGATCTAGATCTTTTTTTTTTGTGAATTACACAATTAAAATAAATATCGAACTTGAACAAGAATAAACAAAAGCCTTGACAAACGGACTTATAATTTTCGTACCACTTTGCAAACCTGTCTTCATGAGATCACTATTACGAATGGAAAATCTTGCCTAAAATAAAATGTGTTCCGTACCGTAATAAAGAAAGACACATACATAATGTAAATTGACTCATAAGCTCACGTGTATAGGAAATTTTCCTCTTTTTATAAGAGTGGCAAATATTGACATAGCTCCGCTTCTCATATTTATAAGTTCAACTACAATGAATATTAGATGATCACTACTATTTATGGGTTTAACTCTCTGCCGTTACACTGGCAAATTTGTATAGCAGGGAATTTTTACTTGCGTATAATATATGAGATATCTCCGTATTCGTATAACATATAGCATTTTAATTTGTAGCTTAAATAGCATATTATTGATATATAATGGAATTCATTATGAACCATATGGGGTCAACAATAAGTATAGTTGATACATCCGAACTGAAAAATATTACAGTTTATATCAAGACGACGTATATGCATAACACACGAACTTTTCGCTTATAGGTAATAAAACCATAAAAATAGTATATGCACATATAAACCAGCACTTATAGGCTATAGCGTTCGATGCAATTAGGATTTCTCTCAGTGTACCAAACAAATAACGTAAACAGGCTTTGAAAGCACGCTGTAATTTGATTAGAGCCGAGCTTTGCAGAGGAAAGAATGCAGTATCGGTGTAGAAAAATAAGGCAGCAAGAGAGCTGAGGCAAGACGGTTCCGGAAATGAGGAAGGAGATGGTGGGACACTGCATAGAGAGACCGAAGACCAAAGTAAATCCTGGAACATATCAGGTTGACATGGGCATGCCAGTTGAGGTGTTTGACCATAAGTAAACCGCGGTTTTTTATATGGGAGCCATTAATCGGAATGGCATATTCAAGGAGTATAATGGGGTGAAGGGAGTCTTGCGGCGATTGCTGACCCGGGGGAAGTAAATCTTGGCTTGAGATTTGCTGGGATTAAGCGCAAGTCCATTTCTGGAGCACCACTCGCTGATTCTGGCCAAATTAGCATTGAGTTCTATGACTAGTCTCGGAAGATCCGGAGAAGGTGCAACAGCATAGATCTGCAGATCGTTCGCATATATGTGAAAGTTTGTATTTGCCAAGGGGAAGCAATATCATTAATAAACAATGAGAATAAAAGAGGAGCTAATACAGAACCCTGAGGGACACCACTCAGAACAGGTTTGACACCAGATCTGCGGCCGCCACTGCAAACAATCTCCTGTCGATCTGAGCTTGTAGATTAGTAATTCAGGCGGAACAGAGTCGAAGGCTTTTTGAAGCTCCAACAGGACATGTATTAACTTCTTTCCATCGTCGCAAAACCCACGAATATCACTCACCACTTTAACAAGTGCCGTAGTGGTAGAGTGCTTGCGTCTGAAACCCGATTTATGACCTAATAGCATGCCCACGGTGTCAATGTGTGACTGTATTTGATCCCTGATTATTACCTCAAACGGCTTGGAAATAGCAGGCAATATGGAAATGGGTCTCCAATCTGAAAGTGATAACGGTGAAGAGAGTTTGGGGATAGAAGTTATCAACCCGGAGCTCCAATATAGCGGAAAGTGAGATTCAGTGAGTAGTCTATTAAATAAATGAGTGATTTCGGGGAGCATGTCAGGAATAATAATTTTCAGAAATCTGAATGGAGCCCCGTCCAATTGCATTAGATTTGACGTGATGAAGTGCATCTATGACTTCTATATCGTAACACTTTCTGAAAGATAAGCTGGAGGAAATGGGTTGAGGATCAGCCGAGGAGGTCATAGATGGCCTAGGAGGCAGAAAGTCACTACCGGAGGTAGGATCCCGTGAGGGAGGTGGAGAATAGGAAGAACAGAGAAAGTCCACAAAGTCGTCGGGATCTATATGAGCGTGGATCTTAGATCTAGAAGTGACTCCCAGGTTTCGAATTTTATTCCAGCTGAGCTCGCCCTCGAAACTGCTTGGAATGAGTTCCCTGGTTTTGGAACGTGTGAGATAGTCAGCTTTTCGACGTATTCGACGAAATTCAGAGCGGCTAATTTAGGATTTAGATCTTTTCCATTGTATATATGCAATGTCACGAAGTTCACAAAGGAGAGCAGCATCAGATCTGCTAAGAACTCTAGAGCTAATGTCTTTAATCTGAACGGTTTTGAGAGGAACATGTCTCTGGAAAAGGGATCTAACTATATTTGAGAAATGCAGAGCCGCATCCTCCGGGGCAGTTAGAGAATGCAGAGCCGAGCAGTCCATTCTATGAATATCAGTTGAAAGACCCTTAGGTTGAAGAGCAGAGAAATTGCTGCAGGTGATCCAAGAACTAGGAGGATGGCATGGAAGATCAAAGGAGGCGAAGATTATCTCATGGTCAGAAACACCCGGGCATTGGCCAGGGGACTGAGTAGGGAAGTGTGGTGAGGTGATAAGGAGATCCAGCGTAGTAGCAGAAGAGGACCCGTGTCGAGTAGGATCACAATTAATTAGCTGCAGCCCACGCTCAACCAGTAACCCTTCCAAATTTGTCTTGAGAGAGGAATTACCACCCATGTCAATATTGAAAATGCTCCCAATGACAATTCCGGAGAATTGTTCAATGACCGAGTCTAGTTCACGATTTAGAGAGGAGGATAGTCGGAGAACGTCGACTCCCTTCTATAGACTACTATGAGAGCAATCGGGTCTAAATGCGAGATATTATTCCACAATTTCACTGCGAGTACTTCCCAACTATTGTCTGAAAGTTGAAAAATAACATTAGAACTGAACGAGTTGGATATGTAAATGGCCACCCCCACCCCTATTATAGGTTCGATCTAATCTATGCACTCTATAACAGACAATTTCTAACATCTTGGAGGAATGAAATGAGTTTGTCCATGTTTCACAGATTAAAAAGCACTGGCATTTCCAAGGGAAGCGACCTGTCTAATATCCGCTGAGCTCTTGAGAGTAGATCGTGCATTCAGCGAGAAGATGTTGCAGTTAGTGGGGGGCAGGAAGTCGGGAAGCGTAGAACGAGCGGGAAGAACATGGTGCATTAGAAGTACTTAAATAGAGCAGTGGACTAGTAATTAATTTTTTAATAGTTGGTATAGATCGAATGTGAGGCGCTCCCACTGAGAATCAGGTGAGCAGTCTGCAGATAATCTGGATATGTGTATCTTACGGTTTCTGGTGGCCACTTGTATTACCAATTTATTCGTTTGAGAAATAGAGAATAGAGAATTGTGTAACAAATCGAGTTCATCAGTATCGAGGTCCTCGTTAACAAACACCCTGACAGACAAGGAGTCGGGAATGATGGAGTTAAGAGTCATAGGCGCAGTTTTGAGTTGCCGAATGTAGGCGTTAAAAAATGTTTGACAATGTTCATCCTTAAGAAACCTGATATAAGATTTGGGTCTACAGTTAGGTGAGATACTATTAATAGATTTTAAATTGAGGGTAGCCTTATGTTCGATGTGCCTGAAGAAAGAGGGATCCAGTCCTACACTGCTGCAAAGAGATGGAAGAAGAAGTTCCTTTTGAGCAAAATATGCTTTTGGTAGATTGGTGATGATGAGTGACCTTTTTTTTTGCATTAGCAAGGGCTTTATCTTTGATGATGCGTAGGTCTTTTTTTAGCCTTGATGTGGTCTCTATTATCGAAACCACGTTCTTAGCAGTTGATTCTAGTTTAATAGACAAATCGTTTAGCTCGTTTCTTACGAAGCTGAGTGAAGAGGCTGAACCAGCCACATTCCTGCCAACAAGATGATGCTCCTTTGCAAAGCTGATGCAACCTTTGCAAACCCAATCTATAGAGGTTTCTTGATAATGCGACACATAATCGGAGCCCTCAACTTTAGCACATTCGATGTGAAAACAACCTGCGCAGGCGGCACAATAAATCCAGCTGATAGCAGTGGCTTTCCGATTTGTTTTATTCTTGTTTATGGGAATCTTAAGGTTTACAGAAGCAGGATCTACGGAATTACAAACATAACAGCTAACAGTATTGTCAGTGCCTTTATTGTTAGCTGTGATTGATAACTGATTGTCATTATTCACGGTCGGCTGAGTCGGGAGAATCGGGTCAAAGGGGCTACGACAGGTCTTGCTTCCTTTTGGACTAGAAAATATTTGTAAGTCTTTACTATTTTTAACTACTTTCTTCGTTTTTTTTTTATGGATTTGGCTTGCGGGTCAGGTGTTTAGGGTAAGTCAGATGGATCAACACTACTCGCCTTTTGAGCTCTGGTGGAAACCATTGATATAGTTTTACATAGTTTTAAAGCTGAACTAAGAGAGTTGTAAGTATAATAGAGAAACAGAACACACTCTTGAATGCGCTCTGAGCAATAATCGAGGGATAATAGGCACTAGTGCTAGTGAGCTGTCAAGTGTATAAATGATCAGGATTGAGGATCAATTTAAAAGCTGACTGTCAATTGGAAATTTATTTTTAACTATGGTCACCTAGCTGAGCTTTAAAATTTAGCTTTTAGTTTTAATTGCTTGATATATTTAGATAAAAGTCGTTAAGAATAAGTCTCAATAATTTAATTCTAGTTATGTTAGGTTAGTACACCGATAAATAATTGCTTATTATTGGTTATGCTATATCAATAAAAGAAGTTAGAGACTCATGTGATATATGGTATTAGATAAAGCCAAAGTGAGATACCTGATATTCCATATCATATGAAGACAATTTAAATATAATAGCACTACTAACCGGGTACCAAATGCTGGAAACGAATGGCCCTGAAAATTTTATAAAATATTAGAAGATAGTTCAAGAATGTTCATCAGCAGGTGATTTTATAGTTTATAGATGCTGTTGCTGATAGTTAAATAAGCATTGCTTAGTGTTCGAGAAAAGTCTCTTCTAAAGTGAATTGTAGTGCTGGAGTCCTTACTGCATTCGCTGGTTGAGCCTTGTAATTTAGCTTTCAGTTTCAATTGCTTGATATATTTAATTAATTGTCGTCAATATTCAATCTCAATTATTTAATTTTAGTTGTGTTAGGTTAATACACTTATGTGGTCCATAATATTAGGCTGAGCCAAAGTGAGATTCAGGATACCAGATGCAGATGATTTTATAGTTTGTATTCAGCCAACTGTAGTTCGAAGAATAGTAGATGCTGGTGCTGATAGTTAAACAGGCATTGCCTCAAATTAGAGAAATCTCCCTTCCAAAATGAATTGTAGTGCTGGAGTCTTACTGCATTCGTTTTGGTTTAAACAATTTGCTGGGATAATTATGCGTTTTTATATTATTATGAAGTCAGCTCGTATCAAATGAACGCCAAACCAGCGACTTCAAATAAAAGATCAAAGTATTTATAACTGGAATAATTAAGTCGGTTAAAATAAACATAAACGCGAAAATTAATTAAGTAAAAAATTTAGAAAATTTCACAGAGTTTTTTAATAGCACAACTTGACAGCTGGCCTACTACACCTTTTTATTCCAAAATTAATGCACCTTTTATATTAAATAAATCCAGCTCAATACCCTCTTGTTCAAGATGTTTTAAGTCTAGCAAGATAGGCTTCAAAATCTGGTTATAGGAACCTTCTTGTTTTATGTCGTTGACATTAAATAATGCTATCAAATGTATTTGATCCAATTTAGATAGATATTGTATGGGAATGTTTCTAACTGTGAAGTATACGGCACCAATTTTATGAATAGTTTTGTGACTTCCCAAAGGGTTAGTACACTCGAAATCGTTATAAAAAAGTTGGATTTGAATAGCGTCCTTATTTAATTTAAAGAAGTTACTATTGTGATAAAAGCGTCCACAACAGAAGCATGACAAGATGTTTAAATTCATCATTTTTAAAAAATCTTTCCAGGGTTTTAGATATAGGTATATACTGGAATGTATTTTGAATCAAACATTTTTTGTAACTGTTTGTTTCTTTACAATTTCTAAGATCCCGTCTGGTACTTATTGAATTTTTTTGTGGGGTTACAAAATCAATGTGCTTGTTAAAAAAAGTAGTGCGTTTATACTTTGATGAATATTCCGAAAGATTTCTTAAAATTCTTTGATTTAATGAAGAAAAATGTTCAATTAACAAATTTGTTGAGGTTGTTTCGGGAAAATTGCTTATTATTTGTAAATAATCTGTAGTCAAATTTTTTATAAGATAATTTATATGATTTATTATTTTATCTAAAGTTGAATCGGGAAGATCTAAAGAATTCATACTACAAACAAAATCTGATATGGTGGTTTTTGTTTCTAACCATTAATATGTGCTTTTTGATTTTCTCTTGACCTTATTGGAATATTATTTGCAGATTTTAGAAAAGGTAAATCTGTTTTGTTCAAATTATTTAAAAAATTTATTGGTTAATAATAAAATCGGGAATAAAAAAGATATTTTAAAATCAAGTGGAGTCTATAAGATAAGCTGTGAGGACTGTGCGGGTATATATATAGGGAAGACTAAGCGTTCTTTGACACAGCGTTTTGGAGAGCATATCAGCTCTGCCAGATTAAATAAACCTACATCTGGTTTGGCAAAACACTGGATCAACACAGGACACAAGTGCAAGGTAGATGACTTGGAATTGTTGCATAGATTGCGCGGCGGACATGTACTAGATAAGTACGAAATTTATGAAATTAAAAAATCAAAACTTAACGGCGGGATCTTGCTGAACGATCAAATAGATTTTACAAATAAAAGTCCTTTACTTGAACCAGATCTTATGAAATTGTAATTGTGTATTTTGCTATGTATTTATTCATTTATTATTTATTTATTCATTTGTTTGTTAGCGTACAGTAGTTTGTTACTTGTTAAATACATACATGTTTTTTGTTCTTTATTTAGGCATTTACGTATGTATGTATTTATTTGCTTATTTAATTGTATACGTTAGTTCGTTAGTTTGTCACTTACATACACGTTTTTACTTTGTTACGTTCCATTACGCTAGTTTTTAGTACACAGCTGATATTTCCTTATGTAGTTTGCACATAGACTCAGTTTAGTTAGTAGCTCTGAGGATGCCCTAAGAAGGCGAAACGCGTCAGTTTTGTTCGTTTAACAAACCTATAATTTAATAAAAAAATTTTGTGGAAATAGAAACAAGTGTTTAGAAAAATGTTATTCTCACTTAATTACTTAATATAATATTATACCTATTAAAAGAAAAAGTCCCTACCAGTTTCTCTTTCTATTTTAGTATAGACCACTTTTTTTCCAGAATTTTTCGCTATGGTAAATATGTATGTGCTCTTTGTATTTGATCCACTCTGTTGCAATTGATTGGTCGACGTTGGCGTACCTTAATGCAAAATAGTCAAATATCGTTAAAAATAACATATTTATAAATGCCGTTATAATGTAAAAATAAATCAACTTTACTAGGACATGTGACAAAGTATGTTTGACCCTCAAAATATTATACCCTTCTTCTTTAACCTTCTCTCGTCGGACGAATAATGTTGTTTTCAGATTTTCTTTTACAGTATCAATTTGGTGAGGTAGTTTAGCATCTTTAAGAAATGCTAAGTTCTGTTCTATTCTTTTGGTGTTCGCAAATGAGAGCAATTGATTAACATGATGCATAACTTTAACCTATTAACAAACATCGATAACAATTATCTTAACTTGAATTCCATTTTTCTAAATTATTTTGTCGAAGGAAAAGCTGTATTAAAGAAAGTGGTAATTAGTAAACTTAAACAAGGGAATATAGTTACACAAGCTTGTGAAACAGCAAAAAGTTCATCACGGGTGGATGTAAATCCAAAAAGTTCTTCTGTATATGCAGCTAAATGTGCAATTACTCTTCTTCTAGATGTGACCGTTAGAAAATTATGAGATTCATATTCAAAAAGTATTGTTCGTCCTCCAGCCTTCCGCGATAGAAAATTCTTCAAACTCTAAAATTTGTAATATACTCAAATCATACTCTTGAAAAAATTCAAATATGCCGCGAAAGATGAATCATTTTCAAAAATTTATTTATGGTATGCTAAAATAATTTCAATATTCTTTAGGTAACTTAGCTTTTTACCTCTGCGGTTGCGATTAAAGTATTCCCCACGCAGGCATTTAATCTTTCAATACTGAGAAATTAGAGTTGTCTTCGCTGGTTTGAGTGGACGATTCAGTTAGTTGTACAGAATCCAAATAGCAGTAATTTTTGGTTTTCATAATCAAATAAAATGAAGGATGAAATATAAACTGACGTATGTAATCGATAAATACATCCGGTCTATGATCATGTCTTGACAATTTGCAAAATGCAAAAACTCTTCATAAAGAATGTCCGTTCACTGCAAAGCTGGGAAAGAAAAAACGTTTTTAAGCACTTTCTTTCATTATCTTTAATAATTTTTTCAATTTGAAATTAAGTTAATTTCACTCTAAATACTGACTGCATTCAAACTCAACAAAATTAAAGATATCGCCATGGTACTTCAACGATTTATACGACTGCTTCGCTTTAAAAGCTTTAAAATGCTTTTTTTTCTCCAAATGAGAGTCTGTATGGTAACGTATTTAATACAGCTTCATAGTGCCATTATCAGAAATGTATTCTTTCCTTTTTGAATACTAATTGAGGAAACTGAACGAAGAAAATCCATCAATTATGCTTATAAAATGTGTCTGTCATTCTGTGCAACTGGCGACGTCAGTCTTCAGTAGCTTGGAAGGAATTTCTTCCCACATATTTAGAATTCGTGCCTTCAAAAGCCTTAAATTAGTTTTCTAAATCATCCGATGGGAGAGAAATTTATAGGGTATTAAATTCTCTTAGAGATTACAGAAACAGTCATTTGAAATTCAAGCAGATATTGTTGGGTGCCCGCACTCCGTGCTCCAATGGAGAGAGAGCACAGGGTTTTTGTATGATAAGTAAAACGAATTCAATATTTACTTTTTCAACTTTATAATGTATTTGACTTTTATTAATTTATCCTCCTTTTTTTATATACATTAATCCACTATTCCTAGTTTTCTTTAACTTTTATGTTTTATTCCACTATTCTTAGTTTTCTGCAACATTTAAATTTTGTTCCACTATTCTTAGTTTTGTAACTTTTATATTATATTCTACGAACTCCAGATTTTTCATAAAAAAATAAAACAAGAGAAACTGTATTTTATTCACCTTTACTTTCAACTTTTTAAATTTAATTTTACTTTCTTTCTATTCTCCGAACTTTATCGCATGAGGGTTCAAAAACAAAACTCCCCGAGGTTTGGGCTGATGGCCCCAGGTACCCACGATTACTTCAGAAAGCTTTTCTTGTTTTTTTGCTTTCTCACGACGTTGAAAATCGTACGTGAGAAAATGTAAAAAGTCTTGATGCAGGCTATATGCATCTATGCAAAACTGTAATCCGATATGCACTTGTGCGCCCGTTTTGAAATATTAATTTTAAGATGGCGCGAATAATTGTGACTATTGTATGTATGTATGTACATACAATTAGATTGGAAAAAATAAGTACTGTACGTATGTAGAGTGTACATGCGGAAAAAAAGTAAGGAGACTGTTCAGTCCACCTTCGCAAATACGCCCCAAGTCCTTCCATCGACGAGGCAATACCTCCTAAAAGGAAAGAAAAAAAGAACACAAAGTATTAAGACTAATTTAAAATGTCACAGAATTCTTATCTAAAAACTGACGAATTATTTATCTTCCACGAAAATCAAGTACAAAAATGCAAACTGCACATCCAAAGCAAATGACCCTTATCAGGTTACCTCTTTAATCTGAAAATAATCCAAAGGAAATCATTTAACAAAAGGAATAATTAATAATAAATCACAAACTTACCAAATCATATGTACCTCTGTATTGTTGACAACTTTTTTCATGTGATTTAATGACATCTACACAGTCAGCTGTCTTCGCCTTCGCCGCAGCCAGAATACGAGCAATTGCAATAAACGTCGCTAGGGCAACACCGAGAGGCGAGAGCTAATAACTGGATGCGGCGGCTATAAAAGGCTGACGAGTTGCAATAGATGGCACCATTCTTTTATCAGAGTTCATCTGATTCAGAGTCTAATCTGAAAAATAAGAATCGTGTTCCTATCCTCCATACAGAAGTATAATTCTGTTCAGAGTTTAATCTGAAAATATATTCCTATCCTCCATACAGAAGTATAATTCTGTTCAGAGTTTAATCTGAAAATATATTCCCATCCTTACTACAGAAGTATAATTCTGGTCAGAGTTTAATCTGCAATCATTTTTCATATTTATTACAGAAGTATAATTCTGGTCAGAGTTTAATCTGAAATTTTCATATTTATTACAGAAGTATAATTCTGTTCAGAGTCTAATCTGAAAATTTCGTCTCATTCTGTTTTGAACCACACGTTGCAGCACGCTGCTGCACCCCCGTTTTTTCTGCTTATTCAGCTTTTCTGTCTGACAGGGCCGCTACCATCAAACAGATTCATAGAAAATTCTTGTGTGCGTCATTTTTACTGCCTTAGTGCCCACACGTATTAGCAGCATTATTATTCTAGTAGTTTAGAAGGTGACAAAAACTAATTCCGATCTTCTTCTTCTTTTCAGAATTAAAGAGACGGACAACGTTTTTTGGACCATTTTTTTTCTTTTTATTATTGAATTTTTATATATATACATACTGAATTGTTAATTTGAATTTCTAGTTTTAAGCTCTTTTGAATTTTTGTGTGAATTTGTGATATTAGGTTAAGTATATGAATTATGAAAAAATAAAATTTTATATTTTAAATCAAGTAAAACATTTAAAATTATTTGAATGAGTACAAAAATTCGACACCTTAAAATTTGTAACACTTTTGCCGAACTTTCTTCTATAGCTATAGCATTAAAATTATTGTTACTTCCTTGGTCAAATGCTAATGTGGAAAGAATATTTGAGCCAGTTAAATATATTTGAAACAAAATACAGAAATAGATTTAATTTAAATTTAAATTGTGTTCATTCAATACTAACCACAAATTATCGAATGCAAAGAGCACAGAAATTGCAATTCTTTTGATTTTCACATGAAATTTAAAAAAAATTTGCACTATTCTTATGAACATGAATATGATGAAGATGAAATATTATAACTGATCTCAATTTATTTTAAATAGACTATTTAATATATTTGAGATGCTTTTATTTTATTTTTAACTGAATATATTTTATATGAAATAAACCTATTAGTTAGACATCTTTGTTTGAGAAAAAAACACTTGTTCCGATTCCACAATTATTTTATTTTAAAAATGAATAACAACCTATGCGTTTCGTCTGCTAAGACATCATCATCAGGGTTTGCACTAAAACTAGATCTGAGTCAACTATGTTATGCTAATTGCATACATCCATACGCAAGCTAGGAACTATGTAAATGCATACAAACCGAGTTAACCAAGTTACAAATTTACAAATAAGTTAACCGAGCTAAACACGAACAAAAGATCATCGATGAGTTGTATATATTGTTACGTGCCACAAAGTGAATCAAGCGACATCTGTTAGGAATGGAAGCAACTTTAGGTTAGTGTCATCTTAGTAAACTTTGGGTTCGGAGAACGGAATATTCAGGAAGGTTCTAGGATAATTCGTAGAGTATAAATACGGCGCTCTGACAGCTAGGAGGCGGAGTATTATTTCAGACAGCGAAGTGAACGAAGTAAACTATTGGGATTGCGATAATTAGAAGTACAGTACTAGCGATAAATAAAGAGTTGATTTGATAATTATTTGTGAATTTGTGAGAGTAAACGGTAAAGTTAAATAAAGAAAGAACTTTTGAATTATATCTGAAATATTGTGTTTTAAATAACGAACTAAGACCACGCTCGTAACAACTGGTGTCAGAAGTAAAATAAAATCGCGAAATAAAGTGGTGGCATTTGAATTTGAAATTCAAAGAGTAATTAATTTTGTGAAATCGTGTGTAAAAATTCCGAAAGATAATTTTATATTAAACTGTGAGTGATTACAAAAGACGCAAGAATGGGACGCAAGCTAGAGGAGCTTCGCATACAAGAATTGAAAGTGGAGTTGGGGAAGCGGTCATTACAAACGACTGGCCTAAAGAATGTTCTAGTCGAGCGACTTAGACAAGCTTTGATAGAGGAAGAAAAGAATCCTGAGACATTCGTTTTCGAAGAAGAACCAGAAATTGAGGAAGAGCCTGCAATGAACATAGAACAGCTTTTAAGTACTTTAATGAGCAAAATGGAAGCCCGTTTTGATGAACAAAAGAATTCCCTCCAGGAACACAAGAAATCTATAGAAACCCGTTTGGACGAACAAAAGAATTCTCTCCAGGAACAAAAGAATTCTATGGAATCCCGTTTAGATGAGCAGAAGAATGCTTTGGATGAACAAAAGAATTCTATGGAATCCCGTTTAGATGAGCAGAAGAAATCACTGGAAACGCGTTTGGATGAACAAAAGAGTTCTCTGGAGAATTGTCTAGAAAGTCGCTTAGAGGAACAAAAGAATTTCCTGAAAAACTCGTTAGACGAACAAAATTTAAAAATTGAAGGAATCGAGCAAGAAGTGGCAGAAGTTCAACAAAAAGTGACCGAACAGCTTGACAACTTCAAATCAGATTTGGAGAAGATGAAGCATCGACAACCACGGCACGAAGGAATTGAAATATCCAATGCAGGCAGAATGAAACCTCCAATATTTGATGGACAAAATTCGTGGCATATTTTCAAGAGACAATTCGAGGCTGCTTCCGAAGTAAACGGATGGAATGATGCAGACAAAGCTACAGCTCTGGTATTAGCACTTCGAGGTTCTGCATCAGAGCTTTTACAAACTATACCGATAGAAAGGCAACGTGATTATACTTCATTAGTACAGGCGATAGAGTTACGTTATGGAGATGAACACATGCAGCAAGTATATCGCCTACAGCTACGCAACAGGATTCAAAAGCATGGCGAATCACTACAACAACTGCAGGGTGATGTGGAAAGATTAGCTTATCTCTCATACTCTAGCGTAAATGCAGATTTCCTTAATGAAGTGGCAACAGAAGCATTTGTGAACGCTATTGCAGATCAAAATTTACAACAAGCGTTGAGGCTAGCAGGAAAGAAATCAACAGCAGAAGCACTAGGCTATGCACTAGCGTATGAATCTGCCAGGCAAGCTTCCCGAAGTGCAGTACGAGTGAGAGAAATTTCGGTGGAGGAATGTACTTGTAATAAAATGCAGCCATCACAGAGAAATTCTTCACGTGGTATTCTGCGATGCTGGAATTGTAATAGACCAGGACACCTCCAAAGGGACTGCAGAAAACGCCGACGAATGAAAGCCCTAGAAGAAGGGCAGAAATATCGAGCTGGGCAAAGATATCGAGCTGGGCAGCAGACTCACAGCAGAATACCGTCATCAGAGACCACTCCTTCGCGTGGTGTTATTCGATGCTGGAAATGTAGTAGACTGGGACACCTGCAAAACGACTGTAGGAAACGAGGACGAATGCAAACAACAGAAGAAGAAGGGAGAAGATGGCGAGCTAGAGAGCAAGCTTTCCGTGGAGAGACTAGATTGCAACCTCATGACTTTGAAATCCCATACCGCAAAGGACGTATCCACGGATATGCAGAAGCTTTTTCACAACGTTCATGCAATCCTGAATGGAATCATTGCGGACGGATGGAAGAAAAAGATGACGATGACTACAATGATGATAACGAAAGTCGAAAGAAGAAAGGAAAGAAATCAGAAGATGATGATGATTACGGTGATAAAAGTAAAAAGAAGAAAGGAAAGAAATCCAAGAGCGAGGACAATGAAAGAAAGAAAAAGACGAAAAGTAAAGGGTCTAAAGATGCTGATAATGACGATGATAAGGGTATAATGAAGGTCGGAAAAAGTAAAGATAAAGTTTCTGACGATGATGATAATAAGAAGCGCAAAGGCGGCAGTGAAAAGTATGACAACGGCAATCGAAAGGGGAAGAAATTTGAGGAGAAAGGAATCAAAGATAAAAGACGAAAGAAAAATCAAAGCATGGAAGAGTGTTTCAACAGAACATTAATCAAACATCTCAGGAAGATCTTCAACTATAATCAACACGATTGGTTTCGACATATTCCTATATTTCTAATGGCTTATATATCAGCTGTTTACAATATGACCAGACAAAGCCCATTTAAGGTCATTTTCGGAAAGGAAATGCGCTTACCTAGCGACCTCAAGTTTGGTATACCCAAAGGCGAACAAAAGTTACCAGAAGACTACGTAACAAAGCTCAGACAACGATTAGCTGATGTGCACGAGGCCACGAGACGTTCTCCAAAGTTACCACAACACTGGGAGAGACCGTATGCAGTTAAAACTAAAATTAATAACATGCCATACAAGAATCAGCGCGGTACAAGATGCAAAAGAAAAATCGTTCATCTAGATCGCTTGGGTCAATACGGAGAGCACCAAGACCGTGGACCATCTGTTGTTCGGGACGAACAAATTTTAAGAAGGGGGCAGTGTTACGTGCCACAAAGTGAATCAAGCGACATCTGTTAGGAATGGAAGCAACTTTAGGTTAGTGTCATCTTAGTAAACTTTGGGTTCGGAGAACGGAATATTCAGGAAGGTTCTAGGATAATTCGTAGAGTATAAATACGGCGCTCTGACAGCTAGGAGGCGGAGTATTATTTCAGACAGCGAAGTGAACGAAGTAAACTATTGGGATTGCGATAATTAGAAGTACAGTACTAGCGATAAATAAAGAGTTGATTTGATAATTATTTGTGAATTTGTGAGAGTAAACGGTAAAGTTAAATAAAGAAAGAACTTTTGAATTATATCTGAAATATTGTGTTTTAAATAACGAACTAAGGCCACGCTCGTAACAATATGTATATAAAATTTGTTGACTAATGCTAAAACTTAATTAGGTTAGGATTTAAAAGGAGGCTCCTATTATAAAAATCAATCTGATCATTCAACAAAGCATAACCGTCATCATCAGCCTTTCTGATTTCCAATATTCCATATCTATCCAGTACTGGTCCTCCATCAATATTTTGTAAAAGTTCTATATTTTGGGTAGTAGATTTATGTTTAGTAGATTTTAGATGTTTGGCAAGACCTGAAGTTGGGTTATTTGAGTTAGATGAATTGATGTGTTCTTTGAATCTAAGTTTTAAAGATCTTTTTGTTTTTCCTATGTAGTACCCGAAGCAATCGCTGCAGCTTACTTTATAGACTCCGATCCTGTCCATTGTAGCTTTCTTTAACCCCAATTTATTATTGGTTAATAAGTTTTTAGTGGCAAATTTATTAAAAAAGGCTGGGTTTATCTGCTTTTAGCTAAAATTTTTTTTATTTTTTCAGAAATATTGTGGAAATAAGGAATTTTTCTCCGCGTCTTTGGACTAGGTTCATTAGTCAAAGGTAATGGGAAAATGGAATTCAGGATACCACTTTTTTGTTTTTTACTAAGAATTTGTAAATTAATTTTGAGTCATATCCGTTTCTTATAGCGATGTCTTTAATAATGTTTAATTCATTGTGAAAACCATTGTTGTTCAATGGAACAGAGAGAAGCGTATTTAGAAAAGAATGGAAAGCTGCCATCTTAGTAGTCCAAGGATGGCAAGAATGGCTTGGTATAACCGCGTCCGAGTAAGTAGCTTTACGATAGATGTCAAATGTTAAAAGATTATTAGTATTAATAGTTATAGTCAAATCTAAAAAATGTAAACTGTTATTCCCTAATTCTACAGTAAATGTTATACTGTCGTCAATTTTATTTAAAAAGCTCTTTAATTGCCTCTCTGTGCCACTCCAAATACAAAATATATCATCAACATATCGATTCCAAGTCAATACATGTTTAGCTAAATTATTATTACTACTATATATCTTCTTTTCAAAGGAATCCATATGAAATTCGGCACAAAAAGGAGAAAAGGACGACCCATAGCAAGTCCATCCTTTTGAGTATAAATTTTTTCATTGAACCCAAAATAATTTTGTCTAATGCATATGTGGATCAAATTCATAAGCTGGAGAGAACGCTCAGCATTTCGCACTTCACATAGAATTTTTTCATTTAAATTATCAATTAATGTCATAATGGGAATGGAAGGAAATAAACTACATACATCGAAAGAGACCAATTTCACGTTATTAGGAACTTTTAAATGCTTAATTTTGTTTATTAAATCAATTGAGTTCTTCACAGAATGTTTGGGCGTAAAATTGATAAGTTTTGGAACAATTTCGCTAAGTTTTTTACCCAAAAGTTGGGACGGAGCAGTAAACGAAGACAAAACAGGTCGAACCGGGATATTGTTTTTATGTAGCTTAGGTTAGTGTTTGTTTCCTCAAATAAAGATGTCTAAATATATATACCACCAAGTGTTAACATATAAATCGATAAAAGATTATTAATTAATTAAAGGACATTTTTTTTGTCTTCTATTATTGTTCTGTCTTTAAATTTCTCGGTATTCCTAGATTTTTTAATAACAAAAAAAAAAAAAAAAACGATTGCAAGAAATCTTTAAAACTTTAGCCAGTGATTTATCCATTTAATTTTACTTTCCTCATTTCCACAAAACTATTTTTTATTAAAAATATTCATAAAAATACATACCTGAGCACACAAAATCATAATACACTATTTCACTACAGGTGACATGAAATTTTTGGAGTTTTATAATTCTTTTTACTTCATGCCTTCATGCAACATTATCTTTCACTGATTTTAAACTCCACAAAAATTCTTGCTTATACTAAATCGGCACTTCCACTTTTACTAAATTGACAGTTTCAGCAACGCAACAATTTCACAATTATGTAGATCCTGCGAAACGAAACTTACTTTATAGAATGACTCATGGGTGCGTTCACGTTAATTACTACGGTGGTGACTTTGGCACGGTGAACGAAAAAAAGCGTAGCGTTGTGAAAATATTGTAAAGTAAAAATTGTGAAGAATAATTGTGAAGTTTAGATAGTGAAAAACAAATAAATTTTAATTTAAAATGGACATTGATTTGCAAGTTGCGTTATCGTTGGGAGAAGAAATTTTGTCAACTATGAGAAAAAATCAGGTGAAGTATTTAATTTTTTATTGTGCTACCATATTGATTATAGTACGTACTTGATTTGTTTATTTATTAATATATTATAATTTATTATGTATATTAAATTTAAATGCATCATTTCTCATTATGTACTAGTCTAATCGTTTTCATGTTATTATTAATTAGTTAAATGTTTGCTCTGTTATTATACTCTTAAAACTTTCAAGGCGCCCAGAGTTCCGCGCATATTATTTTATTTTAAAAAGTTGGTTATATTAATTTATGTTTATTTACCGTACAACGCTTCGTCATGCTGCTTTAAGGAATTCATATCCTTAAACAGATGACATAGTACCAGCACCGGCAGTTTTTTTGTTAATTCATATAGTTTTACTACTCCTAGAAAAGAGCGGTATCGAGACTCAGGTACAAATATAGGTACCCTAGCCCAAGTGCACAGTGTCCATTGGCCACACTGTGTAGTAAACCTGGGGCACCCAAGACAGTGCTGAACATCGATAGAGTGCTCGGGAGTTTAATCACAACGGTACTAGCCAACACCAAGCACTGTGGAACCAGTGATAGAGCAACGGGAAGACCGAAGGATAGTACACATAAATGTGGGATGAACAAGAGCACACAACACAGACACAAAAACACATACACAACAAGCATGGAACACAAAAACACACACACACAACACCCATGGAACACAAGAAAACACAAAAACAAATAAGCTACGCATACACACACAGAATTAAGAACACTAGCACTATAAGCACAAGAATAACACACACAGACGCAACAGAGAAAAGAAGAGATAACAGAGGAAAAACAAGGGCACGCACAAAGCATAGGAAAAAACCATGACCAAAGGAAGCAGAAAATGGGCATTCAGCCGGGGACGCATACCAACGACATAGTAAATAGAGACAAATACAAATAAGGAAGATGGTGTAATGCGGGGGAGTTGAACGCAGAATTAACCATATTAATTATCACACACAGGAGCGCACACGTGAAAGAAACTATTTTACCTTCATCAGGGAAACAGAAGCGCACATCTCAACGAAACCCAGTCGTGAAACGGAAGCCGAATAGTGAAGCCAGGAGAAAATAGTGAAAAAAGTGCGAATAAAATAGTAAACGGAACCATACACACAAAAATAAAAAGAAAAAGTGGGGATGTTTTGGAAAGGATTAGAATAATAGAGGAGGATACCATCGAAGTGAAGAGTGAAAATATAGAAAAAAGGGGTAAGTGATAGCTTAAGTGTAGGAAATACATATATAAAATAAGGAGAAGGGCGAGGAAAATGCGATGAGATCCAATAAAACTCACTGGAACACAAAATAAGGTGATAGATAGATACGAAGCACAAGAGTACGAACAAATAAACAATAGAGATAGAGTGAGGACACCGAAGACTTATTCCTAATAAACAATTACCATTAGAAATAGCATAGCATAAATGTGAATGAAAAACTGTTGTACCGCCTGTACAACAAGGGTTCTAGAGATAGTCCTAACAGACTATCGGGACCTTTTGTACAAAAAAACACTTTCACTTAGGAAACGAACTGTTTATTTACCTTTTCTTTATATATTCTCTTGCGTTAACTCACAATTTTATTACTTTTAATCATTTAACTAGAGGCTTTACCTTTGGTAGGGGGACGCTCTAGGAATGCTTTTAGAGTTAAAATACTTCTTTTAATGTAGGAATTACTTCTCCAGATGTAATAATACTTCTGATTTTTCCTATCCCGATACTCGTCTTTTATTTAAAAATTTTAACATGGGATGATACTCCCTTCCACATAAATCGATTTTCCCAGGGTAAGCAAATAATTTATTTGGGGCAAAGGTAATATATTTTGGCTTGCAATTAATCGGTATTGATCAGAAATGCTTAGTTTTCATTTCTTTGCTATTATTGATCAATATCAATAACTGAGTACCCACATAGGTAAGCACATAAAAATCGAAGTTTATTGCCTTGTGAAATTTGGAATTTCCATGGGTCACACGATGGACTTTGATCATAATCGATCGCAATTCCAAGCGCCGTATAGGCATCAAATTGCAAGAGATGCAATAATTCTTGATATTTGGACACACGTCAAGAAGTACAAAGGTTGATTTCTTGCGGGTGGCTAATTATATCTTTTGTTTGGTGCGATCGAGAAATTTTATATGTAAGAATGTACATATTTATAAAATTTTTGTGACGTAAAGAAATGAACCTGAAAAATGTATATATGTAGCGATGTACATATGTATGTTTGTCATTTTTGTGACTGAGGAAAAGGTGATTGAAATTTATGTATGTACGATGTACATAAGTTTGTCATTTTTGTTTTTAGAAAGGTAGGTATGAGAAATTTGATTATCATTGCGATAAGTATTTGGTGAGCCGATAATGAATTCATGTGGTTGGTGAGTCTTATGAATTGTATATAGTGTAAGGTTATGATCTGTAGATTCATAACACCTTCCCCCTGAGAAAAAAATTTTGCATTCTTGAAGAGAAGAAAAATTTTGAGTATCGAAATAGGAGTTTACAATTGATAGATTTATATTTATATATAAGAAAATTTTAATTATAATTGGTTGCATCAATCTGTATGCATTACTTAATGAGTGACTTATGTTATGTATAGTGCATAATGGTTATGATCTATCTAGGTTCTATATTAAATGTATATACAGTTTGAATAATTTGTCTTTCTTTGATTGAAACATTTTTAGTTTCTATTTACTAAGTTGTTACATTAGGTTGTTTTATACAAATAATTTCTTAGTACTGTAAAAATAAAAAAATTGGCAGATTTCTTGACTAACATTATTTTGTTTCTTCTCAATTGATATCTTATTTTAGATCCTTACATTTTCTTTTTTTTTGAATTAATCATTATCTTAATGTGTAGCTTTAGTTAGAGGATTTTTATTTCTTTTTACATTTTTGTTTTCGTTATTTTCCTCTATTTGATCTGACTCGTTTTCCTGACTTTTTCCTAGGGCAGGTTTAGATTTAATGAATTTTATAGTGACCTTTATAAGTATTAAGGAAGTGATGATAATTATTATTATGTAAATTAAGACGTATTGATGCACGTCGTGTAGTTTGGAATTTTCAGAATTCTCAAGTGTTATTATGTCTTTACTTAACTCGAAAAGTGCTTTTTGATTTTTGTTTTTAATTGTGATAGTTCTTGGGATACTATCACTATGGGGTAGTTTGTGTTCAACCAGATTGATCATTGAGATATTAGCCGAAGGTATGTAGAATTTGTTTACAACGTTTGATTTCTCTGTATGACTGTATATCACTAATTCTTCGCTTCGTATATAGCATGAAGGAGATATTTCTAATATTCCGTTACCTTTTAATTCTAGGGGTTCGCTGTTATGCCCACAGATGTTATCTACTGTTAGTGGTTTACTTAGGCTGAAGAGCCATTTATTCGGGTTGGTAAGTTGTATCCATAGGGTAGATGTTTCTATGGTGTGAACCTTGCATGAAGGCGGAATTTTGGTTGCGTACTTTAATAGTTTGATCTCGCATTGATTTTGTTTGGAGTTTGTACCAAGGATAGGATGCGAAATACGGCATAGATGCGTATTGTGTACATGAGTCGAACAGTTGTTGAAATCGTTATTGTTCATAGGGTAGTACTTGTCTTTATTTAGGGTGATCACTAGGTAGTCGGTTGTAGGTTTAATGAAGATAAACGAGTTATTGGATGGGACTGGGAATGGAGTGACCTTGAATGCTTGGAAAACGGCACTTACTGGTAGTGGAATTTTTACTTCAATAATTATTTGATTGTTAATTTTGTTAGTGCTTGTTTGGCTTATCTTGTAAAGATCTCTGAGCTTGTTTTCAGATGAAGCTGTGGGTAAGGAAGTTTCGGCGGGGAGGTTTTTTCGAATTATGGTTAGTACTTCCTCAAGTTGGTGAGGAGTTATGATTAATGGGTTTGGTTTTCCGTGTTTTATGTCCAGCAACATTTCTATTATCGCCTTGAGTGAGTCTTGGTATCTCATAAGAGATAAAGTAATGGTCGATATAGTGCTTTAGAGTTCTAATTCTGTGAGGCTGACGTTTATTGTTTTAATTGCTTCGGATATTTTATTTGCTTTGTCTTGAAGGTTGCTGAATTCGAGATGGATATCAATAGTGGATTTATTAAACAAATTTACTGTTTTGTCGACGATTAAAGTTTGGGCCTTTAAGATTTCCAGAAGGTGATCTTCATTATCTTTAAGGAGGTTTATTTGCTCGTCATAATGCTTTGCGTCGGCTTCGTCTAAGGTTCCGAATAATGTTTTACTTAGACTGCCAATTGCATTTATTAGTCCTCGACGGCTTCTTTTTTGTTGAGGGTTAATTATTTCAGCGTTCTGATCTACGTCCTCTAGAATTAATTTTAAGTTATTTATTTGGACTCCGCAATGGTTAATGTTAGAGACTCTCTCTGTGTTAAGAAGAAGGCAGATTTTCTCTACTTCATTTACTTGGGCTTTTAGAATTGTTAATTCGTAATTAAAACTTCCTAGATCGTAATACGTTACAAGTTTCCAGTTTGCACTATAAAGTTGGACGTTGCCAGATTCTTCGAAGTAGATTCTTGGGGTAGATGTAAAGGTTGTCACTACGGTTCCGTTGGTCATTCCGATAAGTAAGGTCAGAGTTATTATGAGGCTGATCATCTTGCCTGTAGAAGAATTGACTATGTTTTAGTCTATGAACAATTTTAGATGAATATTGTGGATTTTTTTGTTTTTATTTCCTATACGGACGATCGAATTTTCTGAGGAGACTGCATCTACTACTTCGTAGGGACCTTCCCATAGGGGAGCTAATTTATTTTTTCTAGAATGATTTTTTATAAGGACCTTGTCTCCATTTATCAATGGTTTAGGTTTACTAGCTCGATCGTAATATCTTTTACTTTTTTCCTTGTTTCCAATAAGGTTTTCTCTGGCTATTCTATGCGAGTATTGTAAGCGTGCTTTTAATTCGTTAGCATAATTTTCATAATTATAAGAAATTTCGGGGTCCCTTTTTAGTGTGGTAGGAATTTCTGCATGAAATCCGTACAAAAGTTCGTGTGGCGTGTAGCCAGTACTGGAATGGGTTGCGTTATTGTAAGCGAACATAGCGTAGGGGATCCAAGTATCCCATGTAAGTGAATCGGTGGATACGTAGTGCCTGAGGTATTCGGCAAGAGTACGGTGGCTCCGTTCTAATGCACCGTTTGTTTCCGGGTGATAGGGGGTGGTTTGTAACTTGTGTATTTTCAATAGTTTACAAATTTCGCTAAATAGTGAGCTCAAGAAATTAGTTCCTTGGTCAGTTAAAATAGCTTCAGGTAAACCATGTCTACATACCATATTGGTTACGAACTGTTCGGCGACAGTTTTTGCTTCAGCGTCCGGTAAGGGAACTGCCTCTGAAAACTTAGTCAAATCATCTTGGAAGGTAAGTATGTACTTGTTATTTAAATAACTAGAAGGTAAGGGACCTACAATATCTAAGAAAATTTTCTCAAATGGTTTACTACTGGTAGATGTAATTTTCATAGGTATTTTCCGATTTGAACTAGATTTATGTTTCTGACACGAAGAACATTTCTTTATATAATTTTTTATATCCTTAGCCATTCCTTGCCAGAAGTAAATTCTTTTTAATTTCTTTATTGTCCTCGTTTCTCCTTGATGTCCGCCTAGTGGGGTGATGTGATAGTCTCTGATTACTTGTTCGATTTCTTCGGGATGATTTAGTTGAATGATTTTCCCGAGATAAAAAATAGGGTTATGACTTGAATTCTGAAATTCTTTTGAACAGAGAAGCTTTAGCTTGAAGTAGGAAACATTATCTAGATTTGGAATTTGAATATGGATCGTTTTATTTTTAGGGGATAATTCCTTAAATTTTTTAAATATATCCATTACTATGTCTTGGTCAGACTGATCTTTAAATGGTAAGGGAGCGCGTGATACTATGTATGTAATATTCTTATGTTTATAGACTTTTGTCTCTCCCGGTGAAATAATATAATTTTCGGGTATGTAAGTTTTTAATAACCTTTCTGTAGTGGTGTCCGCAACAGGTAAAATGAAATATTTTTCTTTAATTCCACGAATGGGTAGAAGATTATTAGAGTTTTCCTCTATTATTGTGACGTTTTGGTCATTGATTGTGGCTTCTTCTTGAGCCTTTTGTTTGCTCCTCGTCATTATTTGAATATTACTATTTTCAGGAATGAGGCGACTGAGGGCATCTGCATTTTGGTTTGTTTTACCTGATTTATAGACGATTTTGTAATCGTATTCCTCTAATTTGATTCTCCATCTCATTAGACGAGAGGTAGGATCTTTGAGGTTCATAAGCCATGTAAGAGGCTTATGGTCAGTGAAAATTGTAAATTTCCGACCATATAAGTAGGGGCGAAATTGCGTAACGGCGAATATTATTGCTAGCAGTTCTTTTTCTATGGTTGAGTATCTGGTTTCGGCTTTATTCAGGGTTCTGCTTGCGAAGCTTATTGGCTTATCATGACCGATTTTGCCCCGAGATAGTACGGCTCCTATTGCTAGATCACTTGCGTCTGAAGTGACCAAAAATTCCTGGTCAAAACGAGGATATTGCAAAATAGGGGCGGATACTAACTTTCCCTTGAGTAAGGAAAAAGCTTCCTCGGTGAAAGCGTCCCATTTGAAAGGAACGTCTTTCTTTAACAATGCCGTTAAAGGCTTAGCTATTTTAGCGAAATTCGGAATAAAGCGGCGGTAATAGCCAACGAAACCTAGGAAAGATTTAATATCTCTTTCCTTTTTGGGAACTGGATAGTTCTGAACTACTTTGATCTTAGAGGGATCTGGTATCACTCCATTTTCAGTCACCAGGTGACCTAAATAGGCTATTTCTTTACTGATAAAGTGGCATTTCTCAGGTTGTAGCTTGAGATTATGCTTGCGTAGTCGTTCAAAAATGTGTTCAAGCCTAGCATTGTGTTCTGCTAAGTTGTATCCATAGATAATTATATCATCCATATATACAAAACATTCAAAACCTTGTAGACCAATTAGGACATTGTTCATCAGCCTTTGGAATGTGGCTGGTGCCCGTTTTAAACCAAATGGCATTCGATTGTAATGATAATGTCCGTAGGGTGTACTGAACGCAGTCTTTTCTTTATCTTTCCCATTCATGGGGATCTGGTGAAAACCGTTAGCTAAATCTAAAGTACTGAAGTACTTAGCTTTTCCTAGTTGATCCAAAATATCTGTGATATTTGGTAAGGGGAAGGCGTCGCCGACTGTTATGTCGTTTAGGCGCCTGAAATCAACAACTACTCTCCACTTTTTGTTACCTGCGGCATCAGGTTTTTTGGGTACTAGCAGTAATGGGGAGTTCCATGGGCTTGAGCTAGGACTAATAATTTCTTCGTCTAGCATTTTGCTGATTTGATTATTAATTTCCTCGCGATGAGCTTGAGGTAATCTATACGGTCTTATGTTGACCGTAGGTTTTCCAGGTAGTATAGGAATTTCGTGCTCTGTAGCATTAGTGCAAGTTAGGAAGTCTCCTTCTAGGTAAAAAATATCGTTATACTTACGACATATATCTAGAATCGAGTGCGCTTCTTCCGCGTTGCAATGAGAAAGATCTATCTCATTTTCGAGTTTTTGTAGTCTTTCTCTTAAAGGATCTTTGTTCGGATATAATTTTATTATATTATATTTATTAATATTGTGCAACTGGGGGCTTATGTCCATTTTATTAATTGCAACATTTTGTTCATTGGGATTCAGTAGGAGAATATTGGCATGACCATCCTCGTCAGGTTTGATCAAGGTATTTCCAATTATTACTCCAGATTCCAATTCTTGATGTTTGCAGTAAAAGGTGCCTCTTTTGTTGATTTTTAATTTTGCTACTAATTGAGTACGGGCCGGTATTTCTATACTTTCGGCTCCGACTATGATTTTTTTTGTTTTTATTTGTCCTTTGTGTATGCACGAATTTGAATTAACTTTGCTAGCGTGTTTAGCTGCTTTTGGAATTACCTGTGATTCCATTTTATTTTTTATATGGGCCGGTATTTTTATACTTTCGGCTCTGATTGATTTTGATTTTTCTTGACCATCTTGTGGTAAGTGTGTATATAGACTTGAATTTATTTGGCTAGCTGTTTTAGCTGCTTTTGATTCCAAATTAATTTTACATTTAGGGGACACTTCGTTCAAATTAAGTATGAGAGTTTTATTGTCATAATTAATGATGCAGGAGAATCTTTTTAGGAAATCATGACCTAATATTCCATCATGTTTCAGTAGAAAATTGCTATCTACCATGTGGATGTCATGAAGGAAAGATATTCCTTCTGCTTGGAAATTGCATTCCGCAGTTCCTAATGTGCATAGAGGTTTTCCTGCTAATGAGGTTACCTGTATGGATTTTCCTTTATCTACGATAGTGTTACCTAGGGCCGTGTTGGCCTTAAGTACTGAAATCTCAGCACCCGTGTCTATTAAAAAAGTACTAGTTTTATATGCTGATATAGAGTTTCTGATCGTTAGAACTAGCGACTGCTGATCGGAATTTAAAAGGAGAATTATTTCTCTGTGTGGTCTTGAGGTTGAGAGTGAACATCCGCGGATATTGTCATTAGGTTGAGGCGAGACTGAGTTTCTGTTAACTCGTCTCGCCGAAGATCGTTTTCCGAACGTTTTCTCGTATCTGAACTTGGATGTTTTTTGAATGGGGATTTTGATTCCAATATTCTAGTTGCGGATCTTATATTAGAGGGCTGCGAATTATTAGATTTCCGTTGGTTTTCGAAATTATATGACTGCCGTTGATTTGGCTGTGTGTATTGAAAATTGTTTGTTTGCCGTTGCTTTGGCTGCATATAATGGGTGTTATTTGGTTGCTGATATTGAGAATTTCCAGGTCGTTGATACCGTGGATATGAATTTTGTTGCGGAAATGTATTAGGGGGCCGCGAATTGAATAACCGTTGGTTAAACAATCTTTTTCGGCATTCTCGTATGTGATGATTTGGCGTTTTACAATACGAGCAAATCACTTTGGGGCTCTCTGTTTTGACTTTAGATGAATAACAGGTTTCTGACGTGTGACCTTTTCTGTTGCATTTTGAGCAAGAGAGAGGTCGATCGTTAGAAGAAGGGTTCCTCTCGGACTGTTCGATAGCGAATTTGGTTGCTTCTTTGAATGAAGAATTCTGTTGGGCTTTAGTTAAAAGACGAACTTGGTCATCTTTTAATCCGTCCTCGAAAGCTCTGAGAACCATTTTGTCATTCTCGGCTACCAGGAGTTTAGTTAGTGCTGCGTCACTTGTAAGAGAAGATGTCGTTTCATCATACAAGGCGAGCAATTTTCGGGCTCGGAAAGCGTATTCTTTTACGTCTTCTTTTCCGTATTGTTTGAGAGAGAGGATTTCGTTCTGTATAGACAGTCTAGAGCGTGTTTCTAAGAATCGATCTTGTAATTCTTCCCGCAATTTTTCCCATGTTTCGGCGTCCGAATATTTAATAACGTCGTAGGCTCTACCTATTAATTTGGTTTTAATTATCTGTAAGAATAAGGCCTTTTCCGGTGCCGAAGTTTCTTCTTTTTGGAACATTTCGCAAATATTCAAGAACCGATGTAGCTCACTGGAAGTTCCATCGAATTCCGGGATAAGTGATTTAGCGTCACTTATGCTGAGCTTATCAGCCATATTTGGAGTAGTTGGAATTCTTTTTCGCGATTTCTTTCGATGGATTTTTAATCCTGGTACTAGGCTATCCTTAACACCTAGGAGTTTTTTTCGCCTCGTGAAAATGGTTACGAAAGGAACGGTGGTTTTTTAAAAAGTTTTAGTGAGAAAACGGAATGTTACAGTTTGAGAGAAAAAAAATTTTATATTACACACTTATAGGAAAAAAAAATTATGTGACGAGATTTTTAGTTCTAAACCCCGGAGAAAATATCTCAAATATTATTAAAATGAATTTGACGAAACTTCTTGTATTGAAGTTCTCAATTAATATGTTTAATGAATATGACGGAACTTCTTGTATTGAAGTTCCGGAGAAGTATTACACGAAGGAGAGAGAGAAAAAAAAATCACTTGAGCTTTACAAATAACACTTTAACACTTGACACTTGTGATGTGAGAGAAAAAAAAATGTTGTTGGTTGATTGGTTAAAAGGAAAAGAAGTCAGATTTCATTTGGTACAAAAATATGGTGTTATTTAAAATGATATTATAAAGATAATTAAATTTAGAATGTAAAAAATATGATATTAAATTTAGTTGAATAAAATGTGAAATATTATTATTTATACTAACTTAAGAGTTCGGCAACTAGCGCGTTCTTTTGATTTATGGATGATGCTAACCTCTGGAAAGCTTCGGAATCCCAGGTAGCCTCCGGGTCGTCCTGGTTGCAATAGTTGTGTAGAATGCCGTACAGCTCTGTTGGTGAGGTGTAGTCCTGCTGGAGTAACGTCGTTACGTTTTCCTCGTACTGTCGGGCTGCTGTTTCACGCTCTTCCTCGTCTGTATCTTCTAGGGCACGTTCAATTACCTCTATTGGCACGCTTTCAATTAGCGCCCAGTCAGCGTCAGGGAAATTCTCTTCTTCCGGAATGAATACGTTTGCAAGTCCGGTAACTACGTCAGAGTCTTGTGCTCTGATATCAGGATCTGTTCCTGGCCAGCACATGTAAACGGTTTTTGTCGTTCGTCGGGTTGGTAGATTACTAGATTTTTAGGTCTTACTAACCAAACAAAATCTTCACCGCTGCCACCAATTTTTATGTTGTACCGCCTGTACAACAAGGGTTCTAGAGATAGTCCTAACAGACTATCGGGACCTTTTGTACAAAAAAACACTTTCACTTAGGAAACGAACTGTTTATTTACTTTTTCTTTATATATTCTCTTGCGTTAACTCACAATTTTATTACTTTTAATCATTTAACTAGAGGCCTTACCTTTGGTAGGGGGACGCTCTAGGAATGCTTTTAGAGTTAAAATACTTCTTTTAATGTAGGAATTACTTCTCCAGATGTAATAATACTTCTGATTTTTCCTATCCCGATACTCGTCTTTTATTTAAAAATTTTAACATGGGATGATACTCCCTTCCACATAAATCGATTTTCCCAGGGTAGGCAAATAATTTATTTGGGGCAAAGGTAATATATTTTGGCTTGCAATTAATCGGTATTGATCAGAAATGCTTAGTTTTCATTTCTTTGCTATTATTGATCAATATCAATAACTGAGTACCCACATAGGTAAGCACATAAAAATCAAAGTTTATTGCCTTGTGAAATTTGGAATTTCCATGGGTCACACGATGGACTTTGATCATAATCGATCGCAATTCCAAGCGCCGTATAGGCATCAAATTGCAAGAGATGCAATAATTCTTGATATGATTTGTTTGGTGCGATCGAGAAATTTTATATGTAAGAATGTACATATTTATAAAATTTTTGTGACGTAAAGAAATGCACCTGAAAAATGTATATATGTAGCGATGTACATATGTTTGTCATTTTTGTGGCGTAAAGAAATACACCTGAAAATGTATATATGTAGCGATGTACATATGTTTGTCATTTTTGTGGCGTAAAGAAATGCACCTGAAAAATGTATATATGTAGCGATGTACATATGTTTGTCATTTTTGTGACTGAAGAAAAGGTGATTGAAATTTATGTATGTACGATGTACATAAGTTTGTCGTTTTTGTTTTTAGAAAGGTAGGTATGAGAAATTTGATTATCATTGCGATAAGTATTTGGTGAGCCGATAATGAATTCATGTGGTTGGTGAGTCTTATGAATTGTATATAGGGTAAGGTTATGATTTGTAGATTCATAACAAAACCCACACAGAACATAAACTGAACGTTTATAGAAATAGGTAAAGCTTCTGATGAGTCCCGTGGCTGGGACGAAACATGTAAAGCATGGCCAAATAGGAGCCTACACGGCATTCCCTTAGAAATCTTAAAACCCTAAAAAAATTTTTGTTGCTTGACCATAACAAAATGCAAAGCACGCATTTGTAAATGGATCATGTTATAGCACAGTAGCAAGGCAAAACATGGAATGCCAAAGTATACACATATATTTTGACTGAGTTGCAAAAATGATTTTGCTGAGTTATATACTTTTATAGGTTGAGTTATACATAAGAATTTTGTACATCATTTAAACTAGGCAGGATACATTTATGCTGAATCACATTTATGCTGAATCACATTTATATTATTTTTTACCTGCCTTTCGCTAAGGTATATAACACACACGGAACACAACAGTTAACACACCAACAAGGAGACAAAACAAACACACACACACACAACAATAGCATCCACACCGCTTAATGAGGAAACCCTTCTAGTACCTCACGTAGGTACCACGGTGGCTAAACTAAACCACCTACGGCGGTGGACAACTGGTGCCCCACCTGCCGTACAACGCTTCGTCATGCTGCTTTAAGGAATTCATATCCTTAAACACAGATGACATAGTACCAGCACCGGCAGTTTTTTTGCTAATTCATATATATGTATATATATATATATATTTTTTTTTTTTGCTAATTATATTTTTTTTTTTTTTGCCAATTCATTTTTTTTTTTTGCTAATTCATATTTTTTTTTGCTAATTCATATTTTTTTTTTGCTAATTGATATATATATATATATATTTTTTTTTTCTAATTCATATATTTTTTTTTTTTTGCTAATTCATATCAAAACTGTACATATCAAGGAATTCACTTAATAAAAAATATTAAAAAGAGTATTTCACAGCTGGCAACATAGCAAGTTCCATAAAGAATATAAAATAACATTGTAGAACTCATACAAACATACCGCGAGAAGTGTTTACGGAATGGAGGAATTCCTTTTCTTTTTGCTCCGCGTAGTTCCTTGTATAATTACCGAAAATTATTGTGGGCGTGTTCAATTAAATCACAGGTTTTCTATACAAACAATAACTGCATCACAAGGTCACAACACTTTATTATTATTAAATTATTATTTTTTAAATTATTATTTACGTAATGCCGGGTCCTAATTTGCTTCCAGTAGTATTGGTATGCTGCTCTTACTCCCAATCGAAACTTGGTAGGACGGAATTTTTCCTACCCCCGAAAACTCCTCACCCGTACAAATTTACTAAAAACTTCCGCGTGTGGGCTATGGTATACAGCACAGTAGCACGTTAAGGCAGTTCAGCATATAAAGTAGAACGAGGTACATATTCTAATTAAACTTACCGAGTAAGGTACTGAAATGTTAATATTCACTCGCATTCTCCAGATATTGCTCCGTTTGACTTTCATTTGCTCAGATTTCTGTGTCACTTTTTAAACATAAATTAAGCTCTTTGGGAGCTGTACGGAGACGCCATGAATCCTATTTTGCTTTACGACCCATAGATTTCTATAAGGGGCTGGAAATTTGCAAACTGTCGCCGATAATGTTGGAGAAATGGATTGACACAAAAAACTTGTTTTAAATGCAAAATTTCTCATATAATTGATCTCTACAAAAAATTAGAATAAATACTTATAAATACTTATTGCAACTTCAATATGACGTTGCTCGTCAATTCAAAACTAAAAAATCCTTATAATTATTTATTGCAACTGTACAGTTGTTCGTCATTGAAAGAAATATTGCAAAAATTTAAAAAAATATATAAAACTTAAAAAGCAAATTTCAAAATATAAAAAAAGATGAAAATTAAAGATAGAAAAGTTAAATTTTGCATCATGTATGATGCAACTGCGGCTTCCTGAACTTCTAGCATCTTTGACAAGATTTCCTTTTTTCTTTGTGCATCCGCCTTTTCTCTGCCCTTCCTTCTTCTATGATGTGCTCTATCGTCTCCGATATAGTTCTGTGCCGTCTTCTTGTTCCTGAAGCCTGTGGGGGAACATCATTTGCCTCATTTTCCGCACTATTGTTTTCTGCAAGATTTTGTTGTGAAGTGCTTGGTCCACTTAAGCGCGTTGGCTCCTCCACATTATTGGCTGCGGTCAAAATTTCGGATTGCACAGTAGAAGGTGGCGCCCGAAATTCGCAGGCACTTGCTAAGGCTATGGGATTCGCAGCATGCTGCTGTCCTAAAATTTCCCTCATCTCATCATAGAAAGGGAATATAAAAGGAGACGAACCAGTTGACCTAATGTTGTCGTTCCTCTTGTTATATTGCCTTTTTAGATAACCGAACTTCCACTTGCAGTGTGTTGATCGATAAGGAAATCGAGCAGCACCCATATCCTTATGAACTTCTTCCCAAATTTGGTAATGTCTTCCCAGAGTTTGAGAGTTCTCTCCGCTTTCGTCTGTAAATGCTGATGAGGCGCAAAATGGCATTTCTCGTCCATCTTACATTACCTAGTAAATAATTAACATTATAACACACAGTGAATTTTTAATTTATAAGTTACCTACTGTTTTGTTGTCTTTCTTGGTCCACCACATCTTCACTCGCCTCCATTTCATGGTCTTGCGGCACCTCCAAACCTCCACTTACTTCCGGGAACTCCACACCTTCATCAACTTCTGCCACCTCCGTTCTTTGAAAACCGACCCGAATCACGACATTACTCTCTTGTAATGTTTTGATAATTTGCGGCGACACCTTTTTATATATTTGTTGACCTGAAATAAAATTTTAGAGAATGGGTAAGTATTTTGCAGTAACTTATCACCAGAATTAAAATTGGCTAGGCAACAACTTTATATTTAAAATAAAGAAATTTATTAGTTAAAATAGTCGTTATTTCAGTACTTGACAATTATACGCTTATACACACAAGGTTATGTTGAACGACTTCAAAACAAAGTAATGCGGATAATTTTCCTACGTAATACATACACACCTCACATTGAACGCTGGAAGCATTAAAATAGTTTACTATCAAGCAAAGAAGTGACTTAAACTATTTTTTGCTCATATATATCAAAAGGAACAATAAGCGCCTGAACTGTACAAAACACTCACAACGTTCAACCATATAAGGACTAACCAAGCCTTTCAACTTCCCAGATGCAGAATTGGAGCATCGCAGAATTCATTTGTATACACATATTTCTTGTTATTCAACGAGCTACGTGCAGAAATTATACTTAGGCAATTTAAAAGAACTTAAGTAAAATACTACTAAACTACTATTATTACTACAAGTCGAAAATAAATGCTTAATTATTAAAATACTAAAATAAATCAGCAAAACAACAAAAGGTGGGTAGTACTAGTACAACATTTACAACGAATATACTTAATTTGTTCATGAACTGCACACTTTTTTAATAAGGGAAATTCTTCTGAAAAAGAAGAAATATATACTGAATTATAATATTTCTAATTAAATTAAATTAAAATAATATTTTCTTATCATTTTCAAATATTAGCAATTTATCCCCATGTTGTTTTCATCCAGATCGATGCTAATGTCACATGCTTCCGTTGCCATAGCTACGCTTTCTTTCGCTCAACTTTACTTCACGAAATACTGAAGTGGAATGGAGCGCGCGCTACAAATGGAAGTGTTTCGGTAGCGTTTATCTGTCATTTTTCGTGCTCAGTGAACGCACGAAAGCGTTTGGTAGTGAAACAAAGTGACTTTGCACGCTTTCTCTCTGTCGGTGAACGCACTCACTCAAAACCCTCGAGAATACTTCCCAAGCCATGAAACAGAGATCTATATGTGTGCGTTCGGAGTCCTTTCTCTAAAATGTTCTATATTGATACTTATGGAAAAGTGCTAAACATTGGCTTTATATATGCCATAGAGCCTAAACTACTATCCATAAAGGAAAATAGTCTTGTAATAATTTAAAGCTTGGTTCCTTACCTTCCCAAAGGCTACACTTCCTATATACCTTACTTAACAAAATAATAAAATAGTTTTGATTACAAAGTAACCTTACCATTCTACGCTCTCAAGCTGAGTAATAAATGCATGTGTATGTGCAGCCGTAGTCCGTATCTGTAGGCAGCTACATTCGATATCATCAGCCCACGGCATGCCATGACGGCACAGCGCCATTACAATGATAACTCAGCTGAGAATTTTTGTTTGAGGAATCGTAGTCATTTGGTTAAGATAAATTTTTTTAAATAATTTTGTTAGGAAAGGTATGAAATTTTTTTTACGGTTCGGAAGAAAAGAAAGCAATCATAAGATTATCGGAACACCATTTTTCTGAATGGATAGTAGTTTAGAGCGGGGGAGATATTCAAATCAAACTTTTGTCAGTTTTACATAAGAGCACGGCAAATATTTTAGAATGTAAGGACTACGTTGGGCCTGGCATGTGGTAGGGAGGTGGTCTGTTTCATGGCTTGTGAAGTATTCTCGAGGGTTTTGACTCACTGTATGCATTTTATGGTGCTTAGGTATACACTAACAAACCGCAGCCATGCAGTCTTATCCATGAACGTCCATATATACCTACTTGCCATTGTGACACGAAGCAAAACTACATACTGCGTAAAAGTGCCGGCCAGTGACAAATTCTCAGTTTTGCGTAACTCGCTTGATTCTTCTCATTGTATAATATATTTCTAAGTATTTCTCTGATACAAATAATTTGAATGGATTTAGTTTTGATAAAAGGATAGAGTTTACACCAAAACAGTATCAAGTTATCAAATATCTAGTGAATGTATAAGTTTTATATTAAACGAAATTGATCCTTATATTGAAATGGATACAGCTTATCCCTTGGATGTTTACATTATGCTTTTGTACTAAAATCGAATAAGAAGTTAGAATTTTTGGGTATTAGAGATGCCGATATCCGTATATTTATTAGATTTGATATGAAAAATGGATCCGTGGAACTAATTAGATTGAAAGTATAAAAAATGTTGCATGGTTTATACCAATTTTCTTTAACCGTGTACGTATAAGTAAGAGAAAGTGATTGTAAACATACCTGATGTACGTTGGCAAGGAGCTCTTGTATCCCAGGAGAAGCCAGTTCTTCCTTTTAGCTTCGTTAAAAGACGGCCACGTGCACGCGACTGCAATAAGCGCTGATTTCCACTTGCTTCCTCCAAAGCAACACCCTCATCTTCTAAATCGCCTTCGGGTTTTGACGGATTTCGTGTTTTGACTGTAACATATATATATATGTATATAATGGAATTAAATATTTAAAAAATATGCAATAGAAAAATTTTGTTCTTGTGACCTTACATTTTTAGTTCTTCCAGACGTTTTTTTAGTGTGATGAACTCGGTGAAATCTTAAGTTTTGTCGTCTTCTCCCAGGTAGTCCATAAAATTCCTGTAATTGCTCCTCAACGTGGCGAGCTTCCTTTTGGTGGTCTATTGATAATATGTTTCTTATTATCCGTGTGGGTGCTCTGTTCTTCCTTCTAGGCTTCTAGGTTGTCTTGTAAGTTCTTTTACTCAATCTCTTTACATAATCTTAATAGCCTGTCTTGAGATTCAGTTGTATTAATCAACGTTGGATAACCTCTGAGCGCCTGGCTTAGGTTACCTTAATTTGGGTAGCTGGGATCGTACTTTTTGTTTGATTAGTGATCCTCAACCGCTGCCACCAAAATGTTCTGGACTTATTTCAATACCCAAGGACTGGGGAGTGCTTTGGTAAATAGAAGATCATACCAGTCCCAAAATTATGTTTGGTTTTATTTAAAATTTTTACACACTTAAAATCTTATACTTTTGCACTGTTATTTATTAATAATGATCTGAAGGCATTACCTCTGGTAGGGGGACTCTTCAGATCACTTTCTCGATTCGAATTTAGGAAAACTTTGGCATTTTTCTAAATTTATTTAGGCTCTCCCTCCATCGATTTATTGAAAGAAACCATTAAAAAATCTGTCGACCATTCACTTCCTTCGATAAATGAAAAGAGATGCTATTCTCAGCAATAATTGGTTTAAGGGGAAAAAGCGCATAAATCGGTTGAGTTCAAGTACTTTGAACTCATCACAAAAAAAAATCGTAATTCGTTTGCGTCGGCGATATTGGTTTTTGTGTAGAAGTATTTTCAAATCGCATAATTCATATGCGTTTAAGTACTTTAAAGACTCATCGCGGGGAAATTGTTTACGTGTCGGCGTTGTTGGTTTTCGTGAAGAAATATTTTAAAAGGTGAAATCCGAGATAATTACATTTGCATTGGAGGAATTGTGTATGAAAAAGTTAACAAAGCGTAAATGAATTGGCTTGCAAATAATTTAGGGAGTAATTAAGATAGAAATTTATGGTTTTATGCTAGTGCGATGCATGTTTTAGGATTTCAGTGCTAGTGAGATGCGAATGTTTTGAATTTTAGGGTAATTTACAGATAACGCCGAGCGATTTTTATGATGTCGCAACTAAGGTGTAAGGTGACGCGTATAGCGAGCACTTGCAACAAGCGTCCACTTCAGAGAAAGCGGATCCAATGATAGGAGATCATAGAGAAAGTAATGATAGCAGTGGCGGCTCGCGATAAAATAAACAAGTGGGGCCAGGAAAAAATATTTTGGAGACTACTACTTAATAATTGATAGCAAGATTTCTTTTAGCAATGTATATAAAATGTGAACAAAACATAATACAATAATTTTTTCACATACCAGATGTCTCTTCTATGTCCTTTAACGACTTGTAAGGAGTAACGAATTTCGTTCGTTGCTCACAATTGCACGTATTGTGTGGTGGTCCAGCTTGATGTTTTGCAGAAAGTACTAAGCTGAAAGTTCTAGCCAAGGGTCAGTAGAGCGATGTTGCTGCAATCCATGCATACATTATACCTAATAACTGTAACTGTCATTAAACTTTGCTGCGCAAAATATGATCGGCTGTCAACACGCTCCCATAAGCACCCCGCCAGCCGTCATATCTGTCACCTTTACACCAGAATGAACTCTGTCCCTATACCGCTATGACGTCTAATTCTGTCACTACGAATTCAGGCATCCAGTCCAGTCAACAAAATTTCCGAAGTTCAAATATTATTACTGTCAGAAAAAAAAGGAAATAACATATTCAACCGCCATCTACTGTACATACTGAGCTCCACTGAATCTGTTTAATAAAAGATTTTGAAAAAAAAAAATCACGTGAGTGTGTCGAATATGGCATGCTCCATCTTGGGCATGAACTAGCTCGTCGGGTAGTGAATTCTGTGCCACCGTATGCTCTTCGTTAAAGTCGACAGTTACTTTGGAGTTAGCAATAATTCTCTTTTTGCATACTCTAAACCAAAAACCAAATTAAATAAAAATTTATCATTTTTTCTCTTTTTGTTCTGTTTATTTACGAACGGACAGACTGATAAACAAAACTGCAATCCATTCCACTGACGACGTACCTAGGAAAGGAAGAAGAAAGCAAACATCCCCGTGCATCTCACCACCGCACCTACGCCTCAATCACTCTTTATGGTGACATTAAAAGAAAATAAATATCTTTGTTTGTATTATAATTTCAACCAATATAATATATTTACTTTTATTGCATGAAAAAAAAAATTATTTCTTTAGTCCTCTTCCTTTCTCAGAAAAAATTCTAAAATACATATATAAAAACTTTATATAAAAAGCTTTAAACTTATCATTTACCACAAAAGAATTACATATACTCAACTGACGAAAATATCATCAAGAAGGCGAAATTGTGTTTTATTTTTTTTTCTTCATATCCAGATATCTGATTTTCAATTAATATTATTTCCTTCTTTTAATTCAACAATGTTAATGATCCTTACATCAGGATTCTGATAAAAAAAATTAATGATTTTCCCTTCGTTTTTCCATTCGCATACTCAAGGAAAAAAAATGTTATTCTTGTTATTTTTCTCGCATCAACAACCTATTATAATTTTCAGCACTACTTAGGGTTGTAAAATTTTCATTATTTTTCCTTTAATAATTTATATATTTTTTTCTTTTCAACCCTCAATACATACCTATATCTAATTCACATATAAAAAAATCACATAATAATTTATCATAAACAATACCAGTAGGTTATTTTTTCCTTGATTTCTATTTTTTCATTTATATAAACTACACTTATTATTTATATCTTTTTACAGTTCTGAATTTACTATTAAATTCTCTCGGACAAATCTTGTATTTTTTTCTATTTATTTTTTCAGGAAAACAAACCGTTGCTGGAAATTTTTCCCAAAATGGCGTATTTGTGTTCATTGCGACATGACACTTTTTCTTTTCAAATTATGGCTGTAATTCTTTACACCATGATTCTTTTTATTGTTTTTATCTATTTCATTTGTTAATTTAAAAGGGCGAAAATTGTTAATAAAAAAATGTTTCTTATCAAATGGCGTCTTTGCCAACGTTGTTTTTGTTTTTTTATTTGTTCTTTTATAAAGAAATTCTTTTTTCAAAATTTTTTTCTCAAGTTTTAATTTAGTTTTAGTCTTTTTATTATATTTTTATCTTCAGATTAACCGATTTTCCCGGCCATTTATTCCAACGTTTTTTTACAAAAATTACTTTTCTAACTAGACTTTTTCTCAACTGCTCTTCTCTATGATCAGCCCACTAATTAATTTTTTATCATCCTCCACTCAGCGTTGCCAACTGAATCTATCAGAAAAACTTAGAAAAAAGCTGAGAAGTTGCGAAAAAAACTGAGAACTGAAAAATCATATTTAAATCTCTTTTATTAGTTATCATGAAAACGAAAACATAAATATAATCCAGTATATAAATTAAATAACAAAAAATAACGAGTTAACATTTAGATAAATTCTTGTCTTTACAAAAAAAAAATAATAATAATCAAAAGTACAGCCTTATTTATTTCGTTTAAAATCATACATATTTTGATTTATTTTTTTAGTTCCTTTCGCGTTAAAGCCATTCATGTTTCTTATTTTCAAGTAATCTTTCGAATAAAGAATTCCACAGAGGGTATCTCTGCCGAGTTTATTTCTTACCTTTGTTTTATTGATATTAATTGCTGAGACTACCCTTTCTACATTAGCAGAAGAATGAGGAAGGCATAACATTTCAAAAAACAATTTAGAAAGTTTTGGAAAAATTCGGAAAGAATCGTCTTGTCTCTTAGAAAGTGATAACTTTTTAAAGAATTCCTCATCCGTTAGATTTTTTAAAAGGACAAAAATCAAAAACACGCAGCTCTCTCCATTCACCATCTAACTTTTGTAGATCTGCTACTAAGTTTGGAAAGTTTTTGGCAAGACTATAAATACTTTCATTTTGACCCTTCATTATATTCTCTGGATTTATAATACTTAAACTCCTTAAGATGGGATCTCTGAAGTCAAATCTTTGAAAAATTTGTGAAACTAATTCTGTATAAAATGCTAAGCAATTTTTATTAAATTCTTCTGTTATTTCTGGTTTATTTATTGTATTTAAAATAGATTGCACACTTGGAGGTAAATAAATGCTGCTTTTAAAAAACTGCTGGTTTTTATATTCTATTTCAAATAAGTCTGTATTTTTAAGTGATCAAAACATATATAGTTATCCAAAATGAGTCGTAAAAGTCTTTCACCGTATAGTTTTATTAGTTTAGGCGACTCACTTTGATATAATTTATTCAAAGTATTTATATGTTTTAAATTATACCACATAAAATGAAGATAC
This sequence comes from Dioctria linearis, assembly GCA_963930735.1. Classification (NCBI taxonomy): domain Eukaryota; kingdom Metazoa; phylum Arthropoda; class Insecta; order Diptera; family Asilidae; genus Dioctria; species Dioctria linearis. The sequence goes on from OZ005741.1 coordinate 92,215,033, forward strand.
GCTTCATTTATGGAATTAATTAGATACCATTCGTAATAGTTTTTCTGCTGATTTTATTTGACAAATATTGAGTAGATGTGCAAAATATATTCGCAATGGCTCGATTAAAATTATAAAGCGGTTAACAACTAATTCTAAAACTAACCATCGTGTTACACAAGGATGCAATAATTTATATGGCTTAATTTCCAGTATTTTCATGATTTTTTGGAGTTCATACTGCTTTTGTGATCTATGTTGAACATAGCTATAGCATTCCCGAAGCATTGCTTCCACTTCATCAGGAATATATGAAGCAGCACAATTAGCACAGAGAGCAAATGAATGACAAACGCACTTAATAATAAATAAATTTGGACAGTCTTTCTTCAATAATTGAGCCACTGAATGATTTTTGTCAGTCACAACATTAGCTCCATCAGCTGCGAAACCTATCAAATTATTTCTAAAATTGATACTATTAGTATCGAAGAAAGTAACTATGTGAACATATAACGCGCTTGCGGTACCTACAGTGACGGGTATTAATGTCAAAAACAAATCAAAAATTTTATAATCAACGACAACTCTAGCAATGACACTTAAGTGTTTCCTAGTTGTTTTATCAGTAGATTCATCAACACAGATCGAGAATATCTTTTCGTTTAATATATTACAAAGATAATCAAAATGTCCTGCACCAATAACATCTTTAATTATAGCTGTAGTTTTAGTGCGTTTGCACTTTCAATCTTTAACCACTGGAGATTTTTTTGAAATTTCAGCTATTACTGCCGTAATATGGTCCATAGCATGAAAAGAAATATTATGCTCTACGGCTAGTGCTGCTAATTTAATTTCAGCATCATGCTTTTCTAAAGTGTTACTTGTAAAAACTACCTGAGGTATTCCTTATATGTAAGCTGGTGCTACTGTGTCATTTAAGTGCCAAAGCTCCTCCTGTCACAAATAAATATTTCTTGCAAATTTTACAAAATACTTTGGTGGAATCATTTTTAGTTTTTCTGCCCATTTATTTAACGATTCATCCTTTTCCAACTAAGCTGAAGAAAGTTTTGATTGATATTTTTTCTTTTTAGGTACTGAGACTTCTTGATTAGCTAAAAATAGTTTAATAGCTGACATTGGCCGTATTTATGTGTTTGCTAAATTAGCGCTGCTATAAATGGATCGAGCGAATTGGTACTAGAAAACGTGTTCTAATCTCAATTTTTTCCTAGTTCCGGTCTGTTCGTTCGTTCCTTAACAGTGTTAATTTAGCAAGCACATAAACAAGGGGATAGTTCACCACATGAGTCATGACAATATTAATGTTATAAAATATGAGATATTCACCTTGTTCAATTTCTGTATAATTTCCATTCCATCCATTCCACAGTGGCATTGTTTATGCCGTAGGCCGCAGCTAAATTAGTGCTGCTTAAAGACAGAACAGAAATATAAACCGGACTTTTCAACTAGCTGGAGTTTTAAAGCAACGCAAATTAAAATGTGAAATGATTTTCGGTTGGCTGGCTGCAGCTCTGAAACTTACGATATTTTGCAAGCTTTATTTATTTTATTTTATTATTTTTATTGGCAACGGTGCCTCCACTTGACATTCTCGTTCTTCCTCCTGACAACATCAAACAGAGCGACCGTGAGGGCCATAGTCAGTTTTTTTTAGCAGTCAGCCGACATGTCTTCCAGATCTGTCCATCAAGCCAAGGCTTGATACCAAGCTTTCAGCGCAAGATGTCGCAGTCGATCTCGACCACGTTTTCGCGGAAACTGTTCTCAGGGGTTTGTTACATAACTACTGGTAGAATTTCCAATTTTATTTCCTGTGGTAAATCATTTACTGTATATAAATCGAATTCAGCTCGATCTTATTTCTCAATTTTGTTCTCGTAAAATTTTGTATGTTTCAAGGAACCTAATTCAACAAGATTAGCACAGTGGGAGTTAGTATAACTGGAAAATTCTGAAGGTGACACATTATGTTTGTGTAAGCTTAGCAACAGAGCAAAGATAAGAGTTTGCACCGATTTCCACATCCAAAGTAGTGCTAAAACAATTATTCTGAAAAAAACTGTTGAATTTATAATTTCGCAAAAAAAAAACAAAAATGAACAATAAAAGTAAAACAGTATTTCCAAGTGACGCAGAGCTGTTTCCACTCGTTTTTATTTAGAGGGCTGTCGCCTGTAGGCCTAATCCCATTTTTTACTACGTACAATGATAGTACTTATAAAACAGATAAGACGTTATTTTTAAAAACTTTTCCTTAATCTCCATTGAAAAATTTGAGTATAAAGTAGATTAAATGAAAGACAGTCGCATATCTTCTTGTTTCGTAAATGCTTCTGTTAACTTTGATAATACGCGGTGAGCTAAGCTTTATGAAACTACGCTGAATTCTGTATTAATGCAGAAGCGATGCGATTTAAATTTAATCCTTCTTCAGAATTATGCCTTATTAGATGATCTGTCACATTTTTCTATTATTAGAAATCTTATTAATTTTAATATTTCGATCAACTTTTCGGTATAAAGTGGCATAACCATTTATATGACCGCTTATGATTATAACATGTTCAAATTTTCGCCAAAAGAACTACATATAATATACATTAAATTCTAGGCAACCACGCATCTTTCCAAAGGAGAATTACAGGGTGTAAAATGAAAATCTTACGCTCCTCTCTTTGATTTCTCCTGCTGAACAAAGGAATGGGCATTTAAATATTCACCGCTCCTGCAAGGTAGAAGAGAGGATTAACCAGGCTCAAATTTATAGAAGCTGGAAATGTACAAATAATATCGCAAAGAAAGAGGCCTTTCTAAAAATTAAAAGTATTTCATTCTACTTGGCTTGACAAGTCTATAATTAAGTTTTCTTAGTATTAGTATTTAAGTATTATAAAATATTTTTAAAATCGTTTACATAATTAGGAAAAAGAAATATTCCATTTCGGAAAGCTGTATCTCATGTCCGAAATTTGCTCAATCCCTTGTGTTAAATCCCAATGTGGGTTTACCATAAAAAAAGGGGGGCAGGTGCCGGTTGTGGAATGATAAGACAGACGTTTTTTCCAATGTCAGAAATTCAAGTTTTTTATTATTTCACAAATTAAATCTTATACACTAGAGACTTCAGGTACCATCATTCAATTTACTAATTATAAATAATTCACGTACTTTTTTAATTAAGTCTAACAATTCAAAATATTAAGTCTAATAAATTCAACTCACGGCTCTATATTAAATTCAAATTCTTTAGAGTACCTCGCTTTCCACTGACGTATTTAATCCTTAATCTGCAAGAATAGAAAAGGGGTGATTATAAATCAAGAAATAAAAAAGTGAGGTTATGTTGATAGAATGAGCATCACAGAACTGCTCAGACGTATCGTTGCTGGGTTCAAAGAACTCCCAGTATTGGATTCTGAAAATATTAATATTTTGAAAATATTATTTAATTTCTTTAGAAAGGGGGTTAGTTTAGGGTGCAATACTTCCCTTAAATTGGTATTAATCAAAGCTTAATTGTGGCTTCAGTACTGCCGATCTGCTTTGTGGCTCAGTCAAAACGAGAGTGATTTACTACTTCCAGTAGCTCGGTATTTATAGGCAGAAACACAATAGAAATTGTGTCTGCCGGTGGCGTTACCAATGACGCCCGCGTCATTGTGTAAATTTCCATACATTTGGTCCCCGAATGGCTTCATCATAGCTCTAATCGGAATATATGAGCTGCCATTTTGGAAATGTCAAAGTGGTTCATGGCAGATGTTTTGGTAAGTGTTTACATTCTGTTTAATGTTAATTATTTATTGAACTTATAATTTTATTCCTTGTTTCAGATTTTTGATCCCTTCGGATTGTTTAAGACGTCGTGGGAACATTGTAGTGTAGTGTAAGTTTTCGTTTTAATTGAAGTCTCGGATCGTGAATGATCTGAGACTTCTATTTATTTATTTACTTTTTATAGATGCTTTTGTTTTTCTTTTAGCTTTTGCTTCGTGGGATACATCGCGGGAATTTTTGCTGAACAAACTGAGTGAGTAGTTAGTATTTTAGTTTTAATTTTGAAAGTTGTTCCGCGACGGAACATCCTCCCGCCTCTCGAAAAAGGACGAATTAAGTTAAGTCGGCTTGTTGTTAGAGAATAAATTAATAAATTAATTTTGTGCAAACTTACGTTACTGTTTTTTATTTGTAAGCGAACCCTGATTTGTCCTGTTGCTAATTTCAGAAAACGAAGTGTATCTCTGTCCTCCGTTGGGATTCGGTAGCACTTTCTAGCTGCCATAATCTTTAGCCATGGAATGTTTTGGTGTTGGTTTTGCTCCCACAGCCGAGGATCGACAACAAAATTGGCTGGCGGCTTTATGAATGCCATCGGTGGTGCTGGAGTCGGGTGTTGCTTTTGAGGTATTAAGGCAACCCCCTTTTGTGATGCATCAACTGGTGCTGTGAATGGAGCCATCAATGCTGGCCTTTTGGGTGGTATGTCGTGTGGCGTGTCATGAAGCGTTGTCGCTGCCGCTGTTGTTGTTGTGGTAAAGGCCGTCAGTGCTGACCTTTTACGGTTCGTGTGGTTATGTGGTGTCGTGCGAGCCTCAAGTTCAAGAGGCCGTTCTGGTGTTTGGAGAATTTGTTTTCTTGTCCCTGTAGGAGGTCTAGCTGGCCTTGTCGGTTTTCTGGTGGATATTTCATCAGCCAGATTTCTAATTTTTGGGCGTGCCTGTAGGGCTTCGAAGGGCGGTAAGTATGTTTTCGGGCGCCTGGGCATATCTGTTAAACGGAGCTTGTCCTTCAAAGAACTTTCAAGCTCCGGAACGTCGTCGATGTCTAGGCAGTCGTCTAAGTCAGGTAAGCAAATCTTTCTCCTAAGGATTATGATAAAGGCAACAAAAAAATAAGAAATAATAAATGATACCAAGCAACAAAATTGTAAGTTGCAAAGAAAGGAAAAAATAAAAAATAAAAAAATAAAAATTAAGCGATAAAACTTACAGGTTTGTTAATAAATAAAAATGAAAATAGATAATTGCAAAATAAAAAATAAATGAAAAAACCAAAAAATAAGAAATGTGTGGTTTTGCTGCTTCTGGTTTCGTGTGAGGTTATCAAGTTTTGGCGCATTGAGTTAGTGATGAAGTTTGGCTTGTTTTTTGCTGGTGCACTGTATTATCGGCATTTTATTTTATCATGATTCGAATAGATGGCGCTGTGTTTTGTCTTCTGTTGTGACGTGTGGGCCACAAGGTAGTAAATTACTACTGGCTTTCGTTGCTGTTTTTTGGTTCTTCTGCCATTGGTAATCTAAATAATTTTGTGATCGGACGACAGTATTCTTGTGATGCAGTTTTTACTGTGGCGACTCTAACGTGGTTGTCCGCCCCTATGTGGATCTTTGTGATTCTTCCTAGTAACCATTTCGTTGGTGGGCAATGTTGGTTTTGAATTAAAACCAAGTCATTGATCCTTAAATCGGTTTTCGTATTTCTCCATTTTGTGCGTTGTTGCATATTATGGATGTATTCGATAGACCATTTCTTCCAAAACTGTTCCGTCAAAATTTTCGCGTACTGCTATCGTTTAAGTAGATTGCAATTTTCTAATATAGATGGCTCTGGAACAGCTTTGATATTCCGGCCTGTCAAGAAATGACCGGGTGTCAGCACGTTGTTGTCATTGGGGTCATTTGATAGTGGTGTCAATGGTCGAGAGTTTACACATGCTTCTATCTGGCATATGACCGTAGATAGCTCTTCGTATGTGAGTGTTGTATTCTGTAATATTCTCTTTAGATGAGTTTTTATTGACTTCACGCCGGCTTCCCATAGCCCTCCGAAGTGAGGAGCTGCTGGTGGATTGAAATGCCAAATGATTCCTGTCAATGTGATGTCATTGGAGATGTCATGTGGGAGCTGACAAGACAGTTTTTGCACCTGGCATGACAGTTCCTTGCTAGCTCCAATAAAGGTTGTACCACAATCTGAGTGTAAGTGTCTGCATAGTCCTCTTCTACTTGTAAAACGTTTGAGAGCTGCGAGAAATGCTTTTGTTGTGAGCTCTGTCACAATCTCAATATGTATGGCTTGGTGGCCATACATACAAATATACTGAGATATGCCTTTGTAATTTTGGCATTTCATATTTTTGATGTTTTGATGTCGATTGGACCAGCAGAGTCTACTCCCGTGTGCTCGAATGCCATAGATGGCGTTGTTCTTGGGGAGTGTAAATTCCCCATTAATTGATTTGATGTTTTTGGCTTAGTTCGAAAACATGTTATGCAATGGTAAATTCGTTGCCTGATATTGTTTCTGGCATTTATTAGCCAATACTTATTTCTTAGGGTGTTGAGCAGAAGTTGCGTACCTCCGTGCAACGTGTACAAATGGATGTAATCGATGATTATTTTGGATACGTGATGATTGTTGGGTAGAATCATGGGATGTTTTTGATCGTAAGGTAGGATGGCATTTTCAAGTCTGCCACCTACTCGAATGATTTGATTGGTGTCCAAAAATAGGATTAAGTTTAATTACCGACTTTTGCTTGGAATTGGTTTCCGTTTGACTAGACTTTTATATTCGTCAGAAAATGTTTGCCTGTGTATTAGTGTGATAATTTTAGCTTCTGCCTGTCGAAGTTCATCACATGTTAGATAACCATTCTTGTGATTTGTTGAGGTTGTCTGGCAATTGAAGTAGAATCTTCTACAATAAGCAATGATGCGTATGAGTTTGGGAAATGATGAATACTTGTTTAACCAGTCGATATGGTTATCTGTGCAAATCAGAGCCTTGACTTTTCGCGACTCAAGTTCAAGACACTTGTTAGTTATGTGTTGTTGTGGCCACCTGTCAGCATGTTGCTGAAGCCAAGAGGGGCCGTTCCACCAGAGCTCGTAGTTACTGAGCTCGGTGGGGTACAATCCTTGAGTGGCGCAATCTGCGGGATTATCCTTTGATGGCACGAAACGCCATAGTTGTGGCTGGATGTTCTCTTGGATTTCTGCCACTCTATTAGCGACGAATGTTTTCCACTGCGTCGGATGGCTTTGTATCCAGGCCAACGTGATCTCAGAATCGCACCATGCGATGGTTGTTATGTCTTGCAGTTTCATGTCGTTTTGGATCTGTTTTAGAAGGCGTGATAAAATGAGAGCTCCACACAATTCCAATTTGGGGAGTGATGTTGTCTTTGTGGGAGCGACTCGCGTTTTGGATGTCAGCAGCTGTGTTGTGACCGTGTCATTTTCATCGATTATTCGCATGAACACGACGCTAGCGTAGGCTTTTGTTGACGCGTCACAGAATCCATGTAGCTGCATATCTTTTATTTTTGGGGCATATTTTATCCATCTAGGGATTTTTATGAATTTGACATCTTGGAGTCCTTTTTGATATTTGGTCCACTCTTGAATTAATATAGGTGGTAATGGTTCGTCCCAAGCATATCCACCTAGCCATAGCCTTTGTATAAGGATTTTCGCAAGTATAACGCATGGGGCTAGCCATCCTAGTGGATCAAACAAAGCAGATGTTTCTGACAGAATGCTTCGTTTGGTGTAGCTTTCCTTTGCTACTGTTGGCTTAATAGTAAAGCTAAATTCATCTGTCATAGGATTCCATTGTAGGCCGAGAGTTCTTATCGTATTTTTTTTCTGTTAGATTTAGGATGGATTTGACTTCTTGATCTGTTACCGGAATGTTAGCTAATAATTCTGGACTATTTGCTGTCCACTTCCTGAGGTTAAATCCTCCTTTTCTTAGTGTACTGATGAGTTCCCTTTGCAGTGACAAGCCTGTGCTATTGTCGTGTGCTCCAGTCAGTAGGTCATCCACGTAGAATTCTGTTCTTATACTTTTGGCAGCGAGTGGAAAATTGTGCTCTTCATCGTTGGCCAGCTGAAGGAGTGTTCGAATAGCCAGATATGGAGCTGCTGCTGTTCCAAATGTGACAGTTGTCAAACGAAAATCTTTTAATGGCTCGTCTGGGCTATTCCTCCATATAATCCTTTGGTATTCTTTATGGTTTGGATGCATGTGTATCATCCTGTACATTTTCTCGATGTCGGCTGTCAGTACGTATTTATATAGACGCCATTGTAGAATTATGGCCCACAATGTGGGTTGTATTGTTGGGCCTACTAACATTTGCTCGTTTAATGACTGCTCTTGGACACTGGCCAACCTTCATGATATTATTTTCCTAATTTCATTGATATTTCATCTTTACTGGATTCAAGTTCATATCTTTCTTTTGCTGTGTCACTCATACTAACGCTATGAACTACCTCCGTCAGTAATTTGTCTAATCTAACTTCATTATCCTGTGCAGGATTGCGTGAAAGCAAATCCGAATGTGCAGATCTTTTCCAGGGACATACTTTATATTGATATCGTACTTGAGAAGTTTTATTTTCATTCTTTGTAACCGTACCGAATAATTTGAGCTAAGAGGCTTTTCTAGGATCGATACCAATGGCTTATGATCAGTATGAATTATCACTTTCGTGCCATATATGAAATCATTAAATTTTTCACATGCATACACTATGGCAAGGAGCTCCTTTTCGATCTGAGCATAGTGGGTTTCTGTTTCGGATAAGCTTTTAGATGCATAGCTTACTGGGCTTCCATTCTGCAATAGGCAACAGCCTAAACCATATTTTGATGCGTCTGATTGTATTATTACTTGACAGTCAGGGTTAAATGTGTGCAACATGGAGGCATTTTGAATAGCAGTCTTAATATTATTCAAAGCTTCAGTGTGCCTCGCCGTCCAGTTGAAGCAGATATTCTTTCGTAATAACTCTCTGAGCGGCCTCGTTAATTCTGCTAGATGGGGAATAAAATTTCTTAAATAGTTAATTGTTCCTAAAACCTTTTGCAGTCCTTTTTGGTTGCTTGGCTCTTCGATGTTTTTAATTACTTCAACCCTCTGCGGATCTGGTCTAACCCCTTCTGCTGAGCAGATATGCCCTAAATATTTAACTTGCTGTACTTTGTACTGCACCTTATCTGGGTAAAATTTCACATTCAACTCTTTTGCCCTTTCTATAACTTTTTTTAAGTTTACATCATGTTCAGCACTTGTTTTTCCCCCAATGATAATATCATCGATATAAATAAACGTTCCTGGCAAGTTTCCAAAATACTTCATGTTCAGCTTTTGGAGCTTCTCTGGTGCTATTTTGACACCGAAAGGTAAGACATTGAATTGATAGCATCCGAAAGGGGTGCTAAACACTGTGAGTTTCTTTGAATTTTCCGTGAGCTCAACTTGCCAGAAGCCTTCCTTTAAATCTAGAACTGTAAAATACTTCATTCCTCTCATTTCTGTTCTAAAATCCTCAAAACTAGGAATTATAAAGTGTTCGTCCTTAATACTGTTAATACATGCTGCAAGTATACCGTCTACAGCTACGCAACAGGATTCAAAAGCATGGCGAATCACTACAACAACTGCAGGGTGATGTGGAAAGATTAGCTTTTCTCTCACACTCTAGCGTAAATGCGGATTTCCTTAATGAAGTGGCAACAGAAGCATTTGTGAACGCTATTGCAGATCAAAATTTACAACAAGCGTTGAGGCTAGCAGGAAAGAAATCAACAGCAGAAGCACTAGCCTATGCACTAGCGTATGAATCTGCCAGGCAAGCTTCCCGAAGTGCAGTACGAGTGAGAGAAATTTCGGTGGAGGAATGCACTTGTAACAGAATGCCGTCATCACAGAGCACTCCTTCACGCGTTATTTTTCGTTGCTGGAATTGTAATAGACTGGGACACCTCCAAAGGTCTAAAGATGCTGATAATGACGATGATAAGGGTATAATGAAGGTCGGAAAAGGTAAAGACAAAGTTTCTGACGATGATGATAATAAGAAGCGCAAAGGCGGCAATGAAAAGGATGACAACGGCATTCAAAAGGGCAAGAAATTTGAGGACAAAGGAATCAAAGATAAAAGACGAAAGAAAAATCAAAGCATGGAAGAGTGTTTCAACAGAACATTAATCAAATACCTCAGGAAGGTCTTCAACTATAATCAGCGCGATTGGTTTTGACATATTCCTATATTTCTAATGGCTTATATATCAGCTGTTTACAATATGACCAGACAAAGCCCATTTAAGGTCATTTTCGGAAAGGAAATGCGGTTACCTAGCGACCTCAAGTTTGGTATACCCAAAGGCGAACAAAAGAAACCAGAAGACTACGTAAAAAAGCTCAGGCAACGATTAGCTGATGTGCACGAGGCCACGAGACGTTCTCCAAAGTTATCACAACACTGGGAGAGACCGTATGCAGTTAAAACTATAATTAATAACATGCCATACAAGAATCAGCGCGGTACAAGATGCAAAAGAAAAATCGTTCATCTAGATCGCTTGGGTCAACACGGAGGGCACCAAGACCGTGGACCATCTGTTGTTCGGGACGAACAAATTTTAAGAAGGCAGTGTTACGTGCCACAAAGTGAATCAAGCGACATCTGTTAGGAATGGAAGCAACTTTAGGTTAGTGTCATCTTAGTAAACTTTGGGTTCGGAGAACGGAATATTCAGGACGGTTCTAGGATAATTCGTAGAGTATAAATACGGCGCTCTGACAGCTAGGAGGGGGAGTATTATTTCAGACAGCGAAGTGAACGAAGTAAACTATTTGGATTGCGATAATTAGAAGTACAGTACTAGCGATAAATAAAGAGTTGATTTGATAATTATTTACGAATTTGTGAGAGTAAACAGTAAAGTTAAATAAAGAAAGAACTTTTGAATTATATCTGAAATATTGTGTTTTAAATAACGAACCAAGGCCACGCTCGTAACAATACATAAATTTAATTCCTTTGGGTCTAAACATATTCGCAAGGACTTATCTTTCTTTTCCACAACCACCATGTTGTGCGCCCATTCCGATGGGGAATTCGCTTTGGAAACTATACCTCTCTTTTCCATTTTAATAAGTGAATCCTTTACCCGTTCCCTAATACTCAAAGGCAATCTCCTTGGGGGCTTACTTACTGGTCGGCCCTCTTCTTTAAGTTCTATACTACATTTGTCCGGAAAACGTCCGAAGCCTGCGATGATATCTTTATGTTTTGAAATAAATGTTGGCCTATCTTGCAACTCAATAGAGTTCACTCGTTGTATCAGGCCCAATTCTCTACACGATTTCAGTCCTAACAAAGGTTGTGATGTCACATCAGCCACTATGAAATCTAGCTTGTAAGTAATACCTTTATACGTCACCATGCTATTAATTTTCCCTATGACACATAAATTGAATCCTCCATATGCTTCTAACCTAACTCTAAATGGAAACATTTTCGGCTGGGGTCTCAACTTTTCGAAAATATTTTTTGGCAAAATATTAACTTGTGAGCCTGTATCGAGCTTAAATTTCACTATCGTATTCTCAACGTAAAGATTTTCTGTCCAATACAAGATGTCAACACATGTACTGTTCAATGAATCAACATAAAGTAAATCGTCACCACAGTCACTAACGTCATTTTTTAGCGCAAGATCACTAACCTGCTTAGATTTCAGACAAACAGCTGCAAAATGATTAAACTTGCCGCACGAAGCACATTTTTTTCCGAAAGCGGGACATTTGCCTTGTATATGTGTATAATTACAATATGTACACTGTTTTTTGCTTGCTTGAACTTGATTTTTATTTTTGCTGTTACTCCCAAATTGACGTGAATTTCCTTTTACATTTCTGAAATTATAATTTAGATTTTTTTATTAGTATTATTCTCATAATTGTGCGCGCTTTTACTACCACTTCCCTCGGTTTTCCTTACGGCATAAACAGTGGATGCATTCCTGGATTGCGTTGGCATCTCATTCTGCATCACCTTGCTCTGGACTCCAGTAATCTCTGCAATTCGGCATATTTCAATTGCTTTTGTTAATGTTAGCTCGTTCTGTTTAAGTAGTTGCGTCTGCGTTGTTTGATCCCCAATTCCAATGACGATGCGATCCCTCAGCATGGACTCTTTCTCAGTTCCAAAACTACAGCTTTCTACTAGCGCTGATATTTCTCTTAAAAGTGATCGAACGGTTCGCCTTCCCGTTGATTTCTCGAGTAGAACAAAAATCGTTCATACACAATGTTGGATCTAGGATTACAGTACTCTTCAAACTTTGCTGTGACCTCACTAATTTTCTTTTTGCTCTCTTCCGACAAATTAAACGTGTGGAATAATTTAATTGCTTCGCTGCCAGCACAGCTCAGAAACCTTGCGACTTATATAGGCTCATCCTCTTCATCAGTTTTAGTTGCAGTTGAATAAATTGTAAAATAGGTCTTAAACTTTTTCCAATTTTCTCGGAGATTTCCATCGAGACTGAGCTGTTGAGGCTTTAGGAAATCCATTGTCACTACTATCACTTCTATATTTTATTTTTCACAGATTTTTTCAATAAATCCACTATCACTGCTTGATTTTAATACAGGTTCTTGTTTTTGCACTTCAAAATTACGACCGGCTGCGCCATGTTATATGGATTGCTGAAAACTACTTGTTATGATGAGTTCAAAGTGTATTTAATGCGATCTAATTCATTACAAGTCTAATCTGCAACAACTGAGCTTGCACTGGAAGAGTGCTGTTAAGCGCATTTATCTTAAGCAACTATAGTGTATGTACATTTGTTATTAGTGTGATTAAGGGAACACGCATAAACTTTTGAGTGAGTTCAGCTAATTATCACAACTTATATTACAAGGGCTTTATAAACGACAAGCTGACTGATCTCGATCTCTTTTTGCACTTGGCATCGATTGGGGTAAGTTGGCTTTTTTGTTAGGGACTAACATCCATACCGGGTATCGACTGGTATATTACTTACTAATAATCATTAATTTCTGGTCACGACGGAAATTAAACTATCTTGCTTTGGGTCTCGACTAAAGTTAAGATATTTACTAACACTCACTTTAAGTCGGGTCTCGACTGACTTAAGGAATATTATCTCGGGTCTCGACTGAGATAATCTTTTACTAACCAAATACTTCATTTCTGGTCTCGACGGAAATAAAGAATCTTGCTTCGGGTCTCGACTGAAGTTAAGATAATCTTACTAACATTAACACTTCATTTCTGGTCTCGACGGGAATAAAGAATTGTTCTAAATATTAGAACAAAGGGTCTTAACATTAGCTTAAAGCCAATTCTTCAAGTGCCAAGGTGGAGATCGATGAGTACCAGTCACTTGTAACATTTTAATTCTTATTCATATATCTATTTGACTATAATTTGACTTATATACACATATATCTATTATACATTTCATGTGCATATCTATTTTATACATATATTTTTATTACATTTTTCACGATCTTATATTATAACTTGGTGCTAATAAGTGTTTTTAGTGTAATACAAAAATCTCAGACCCAAACTTATGTACAGAGTTTGTCTCAACATCTCTATTTCTAAAAATCGTACATTATAAATCGGTGTCAAATAGTGTGTTTTCTAGTGTGTGTTGATTTCTGACCCAACAATTTATATAATTCTATCTTAATACAATTACTCGAGATATTTAAGTTAAGCACGTGTGCCAGTGTTTTGAAGTTAAATTATTTTAACTTTTGCTCTATATTAATTATATATATTCATTTCAGTCACTTAATCAAATTTGCGTGTACGTTCTATTAACGGACAGTACACCAATTAAATTTGGCATTACTGCAAGTAAGGTTGTAGCCGTCTCTGCTAGGTAAGATGGGTTTATACCGCCTATAGCATTTAAAATTTTGTCTTTAAAGTCGATCCTGGATGATATTTGTTTACAAAGATGTAAATAATAATTTCTGCATGTTTTTTTCATCACATTGACTTCTATTTCGGGAAAGACTCCGCTGTTTATTATTAGTAATTCTGGTCGGCCACCTGTGTAAACATCTTTTATAATTTTAAAACACTTTCCGTCCTCAAAATCAATTTATAAGTTTTCTTCATTTATTTAATCTGCCTTAACAAAATTGTTTAATACCGTCTTATAATACGCCTTTATTGATAATAATAATATATGAATGCGTGGAGATTCGAATTGGAACTCAAGATTTATCTTATTAGTAATATTAAGAATATATGCTAGAAATAAAAGATAGAACTTATTCGTGTCATTCATATCCGAGTTTATCTTATGAATAAAATCTGAATTATTTCCTGAATCACTATCAAATGAAAGATAAAGAAAATAGTGCTGCAATGGTTGCCATTGTTCCAATATTCGCACCACGACATTCTCCAAAGATAGCCCCTTGTTGCCGATGATTTTAAAATTTTGTGGGTTTCAACATTAAAGTTATCTTGAAACTTTTAAATTCCCCTTGTCTCTTTGGGCTGTGAGAGAAAGACAAATAAATATTACGTGCTAGGATTTCGACATATTTTGGTAACATTTTTGCTGCCGCGGAAGAACACAGGTGCAAAGAGTGGCAAATACAGCCGAGTGTGTATAAATGAGGATTATTTTCCAAAAATAAGGTTTTGGCACCACTTTTCTTCCCAACCATCACAGAGGAGTTATCGCTTGCAAATCCAATCATATTTTAAAGAGGCACTTCAAGTTCTTCAAATAATGTGCAGATAGAATCATAAATGGATTTTGCTGTGCATTGCAGTTTTTCAATTGCTTATGAAATCAAAATATCTGACTACCAAGGTTAAACATTTTGCACTACTAACATCTGTTGTCTCATCATTTATTAGCGAGAACTGCGAGAACTTTTGCTTACATAGAATTTGGACTAAATTATCATTCGCTTCCTTTAATAACAAGGCATTCGTGGATTATTAGTTCTATTAGTGGACTTACCAGTGAAAACGGCAAATTGTGCTGTAGAATAAAGATTATAATCCTAAGCTCACTAATTTTAATTTTTTGAATTTTTCCTTTATATTCTTCTTTTTGAATTTCAATTTTTGGCTGATGTTTTAAGCTCCGCACAGAGGTTTGGTGGGGAACAGATTGGTCATGGCGATCTAAATGCGGTTTATTGTTCTTTAAGTAGACGTGTCAAAATTTGCAGAACGCCTTTTTATACTTCTCTTCGATCCAATTATAATTTCCTTTCCAGTGGGATCGAAATTTTTGTTTCCTACGGCAACAAGAACTTGAACATGCACTTTGAGGAACAGAATTGCTATCTTCCACTTCTTCAATATTTTCGTCTGGTTCTAAATTCGGTATTGATGTTGGGTTCAAGTTATGATTTACATCACGAACTTTTACTAAAAATCTGGAATAATTAATCCTGAGCATTTAAGATCTAAAATGTATTTATGTTACAAAGATCATTTTACCTTTCCATTCTTGACTCTTTTCCAATTCTATTTCAAGTTAAAATTCCGTAAACGACAGGTCAAGTAAATTATTGTCTGTTTCAGCTCGAAATTTATTAAATGAATTTGCTATTTAGACAGGAGCAGGACGTCAACTTCATACGAAATCAAATTTTTCAATATACACTCGAATATTTTTCTTGTAACTGGCTTGAAATCAAATCCTAATGGTTTAGACAATGTTTTAAATAAATACAAAGCAAAAGTAGTTTTGAACTATTATCAAACCTGCCAAAGAATGACACCGAACTCTAAATTAGCAGCTTCAAGTTTAAACTAATAAGTGGAATGCACTATTTTGATAAAATTTTTAAGGGATTTGTTTTTCTTTACTCCTCTTTTCAAATCATGCAAGCATAAAGTAAAGTACAAAGGAGGTTATACTAATCTCACTCACTGAAATTATTTTTTCAAAACTCCACAGTTATTCATACAACACAACAATGCTGCGAAAATGCCAAATGCAAAAATTTTAAATCGAGCACGGCTGTCTGCTAGGCGTCTATTTTATTACATTACACAACACAAATAGAATAGAATCGCATGTAGTAAAACTGCAAAATATATGGACAGACACATTAATAGGACTGATGTGAGTCCGTCCGTTAAGCAAGCGGTTGCTGTGTGGGAAAAGCAGCAATATACATATTCCATTAAAATGAAAAAATAAATAATAGAAAAAGTAATAAACTCGATTTTCGTTTGTAATAGAAGTACTAAATATTTCGAATAGAATTGTACATAAATTATGTAAAAAAAACCAAATGTTTTATTAAATAATTTAAATTAAAAGTCTAAAAAGCGCAAATTTTAAAGCAGCTTTCTGGAGGTAACAACGGCTTTCCTGACTTGAAAAGCTGGAAGGTTACAATTGTTGTGAAAAAAAATGAGCTTTGGATAAAGTTTTCCATGAGGCTACATATTACTGGCTCTACACTCAGAGAAAAAAGTTGTTGATTTTACTAAACCAGTGGGTAAAATCTACATATGTAATGGTTAAATATCAGCCATTGACTGCTTTGTTAATTTTACATATCTTTATTTGTTGCCTGGACAATTGTTAAAAGAGAGAAATAAACAAAAATCTCTCACAATGTTTCTCTTCAAGTAACAAATCATTTGTTGATATAACTTTTTGAATTTTTGGCTCACCAAATTGAATTTCCCGATTCAACAAACATTTTGTTCAATATTAACGAATGGATTTGTTATGGAGACATTTGAAATGGGTTATTAAGGCATATATAAATTGTTGGATTGAAGAATATCTTATTGAAGCAACAAAACTATTTATTGAGTGAACATAACAAATCTGTTCTTAGGACAGATCTAATTTATCAATTCGATGAATTATTTCCAATTGAAATAACATTTTTTATATTTTTCTCTGACATATATAAATTGTATGATTGGCGCAAATTTTTGTTGAATTAACAAACTCAATAATTCAAACGACATCTTAATGTGTTATTCCAACCTATTTAAAATGTAGTATGTTTAAAATGAAACGAAAACATACATTTTAATTTTTATTTTCAAACAAAGAATTTATTTACATATTTCAATTAGTAAAACATTACCTTTATTTGCTCTTTATTATTTATTATTTTATAAATTTATTTATTTAATTATTCCATAATTATAAAAAACATATTGTCTAGTTGAAAATTTTTTTGCGTACAAAAAATGCACTGGAACATAAAACGAAAAGTAAGAAAATCTAAATAAATATCTTATAGTATTGTGAAGATTTTAAGGTAAGCGGAGGTAGTACATATATATTACCGTAATTAATTGTATTCCAATAATATTTTAAAAGTATTCATTTTTTTCATTTTCAAATAAAAAATTCATTTACATATTTCAATTGCAAAAACGTTATCTTTGTTTGCCATTTATTGTTTAATATTTTATAAATTCATTGTATGGACAGATATCATTCCATGATTGTAAAAAAACATGTTTTGTGTTATTGAAAAATTGATTTTCTTTACCTACATAAACAATTGTGGTTTTTTTTATTAACGATTCAAGTATTTTATCCTTATTAATGTTTTTCCATTTAGAATCTTGTGTAGCTGTGTAGGAAGTATTTGAAATTCATTCTTACAATTAATACAAAAGCTTTCACTTTCATCATAATCTATTTCGTATGCCTCGTAATGAGACTTGTACCCCAGAGAAGTAAGACGTAAACACACGAAAAATATCGATTTATTGTTGCTTACAATTACTTTGATTATTTTATAGGCCGATAAATTTAGTTCATTAAATTTCGTTAAAATATAACTTCTCTTATAAATAGTTCCTTTAAAATGCAGAGCATTAGTAGTTTGTACATTTTTGTTATCAATAAGTTTTAATTTATCAATATTTTTCAAATAGTGGAAGTAATACTCTTTCTCAATATTAACGCATTCTGCATCAAAATCAATCCTTTCTTTCAAACCTTCATTTCGTAAGAGTCTAGAAGCAAATTTAATCTGGGATTTAATTGCTAATGACATTGGTAAGTTTTTTCTTGACATTATTGCGTTTGAATATAATTTAAATTCTCGATGCTTTGCTTCAAAGCGCATGCACCATGTATGCCTTAAGGGCCCAACCTGTTCTATAATAGATGCATAATGTACCATAAAATGGTACTTTGGCTTTAAAGAAACTTTGAAATGTTGCACAAAAAGTTTATTATGTTCTTTAATTAAAGATTTCAATAATATCACGTTCTCTTTATTCAAAGACGGCAAAAATATTATATCAACAATTCTAACAAAAAGGAGTAAAAAATGCCAAATGTTATTATTTTCTGGAATGAGATCACCTATCATAATTGGAAGAAAATGTATCAAGCAGTACATTTCACTTGCACTTGTTTTAAATTTGCAATTAATAATATTGCTTAGAGTTATAGGTTTCGAAAAATTTCCACATTCTATTTCTCCGTAATCAAAGCTTTGTTTCCTGTTATTAAAAGTGGAAAGTGAAAATATTTTTGCTTCTTCTATAAAGCACAATAACACAAACTTTAAATTATATCTTCAGACGCCTTCTAAAACATCGTGCATTATGTCAATGCTAAAATTGCTAACAACGTGGAAAGATTGAATTTGATTAAAGGCACATTCTTCAAGAATACCTGTCTTATGCGGATCCGCAGTTACTAAATCTTCTGCATAATTTTCTTCCGTTCTGAGAGAATTTAAAATCTCTGTAAAGTCAAACGAAGTGTGCGATTTGTTTCTTCTACAAAAACGACAGAAAACATTGCTTGAAAAGGACTTTGAAAATCCCAAAATTGTATTCCTTCCCAGATTGTCGCCAATAACTAAACCTAACACAAAATGTACTTGAAAGATTTGCGCATCTACAGAAATAGATATTCCATTCTCTTCCATATACCGTATTTCTTTAATCAAATTCTTAAGACACATGTGATTTCCGAAAATTTTTAAGTCTTTACACTTTAGAAACATAACAGGGAAAATATTTTCCAAGAGTGATCTGAACTCTGGTGGCAAAGTTGGAAGCGATATGTAAAACCCAGCAACAGATGATTCGTTGGCATGATTTCCGAGAGGATTATTTACTTCAAATTTGTCGTAATACAAAAAATATTGGATTGTAGTCTTGCCATGGAAGTTACAAATCTTTTTTTTCCAAAGCTTGGCTTGCACGAAATTGGAAATTGATTGCTCTTTTTCGCTGTGTTGCTCTAAATGTTTCTGAAAACTTAAAAGTGATTTTAAAGCATTTGGCATTTGAAACAATTTCTTCATTTGAGCTTCTATTGGAATGCTTACGCCCGTAAAAGTTTTGTTCTGAAGTAGAGGAGCACCATTTTTAATAACTTCAGTAACCCTACTATCTATCTGAAATTCACAAGGTTCAATAAAGTAATTGCTTGCTTTTAGTGTTTTAAGAAGTTTATGTTCTGTGTTATGTTGTTTCAGTGTACTCTGTAACCAACAAGTTATTGCGTGAATTTTCTCTTTCTCAGTTTCTTTGACTATGGGGAAAAGTATCTTTTCTAAAAGTTCTACCAAAGGCTCGAATATATTAATTTCAATGAGATTTGAAATTTCTATGACATCTTTTCTTGTAAAGTGCGATTTGCTTTCAAGTCTACAATTAAAAGAAAGGATTGATTTAGAGAACTTATCCTTAATATTATCGATATCAGATTCATAAGCATGATTTTCTGGATTTAAAATATTTTCTGAATATTGCGTGATATTCTCTCTTTACGTATTATTTGTTTCTTTATTAAGGGTACTATCAAGCAAGTTTTTATTAACATCGATATCTCTTTTAACCCTGACTTCTATTCTCTGATTAGAAAACTTTAATCTTGGATGTTTTCTTTCCAGATGTCTTTTGAAGCTGTATAATGAGCTTAAGGATTGAGGACAATGATTTTCGGCACATCGAAAGTCTGAGTATCCTTTAAGTCCATGATAATATTTTAAATATTTCATTAAAATCGTTGCATAATCAAACTGGCCTTTACAAATAAAGCAAGAATACATACTTGAAAATACAGGAGTATTTAAGACAAATATACTAACTGGTATTTTATCGTGTTAAGAAATAAAAAGAATCACTGGCCCTACATTAATTTGGATCCTTTATAAATTTTTCATATTAAAAAAAAAATTGTGAGTGAGAATAAGTGAAAATAATAAACTCATGAAAGTATTGTATATGTATAAAATATGAAAGGAAACTATAAACGAGAAAGCAAACTAGACAATCCTACTGATTTTTTATCATATGAAGTTGTAATTGAAAAAAAGTATTTGTGGATAAACATCCACACTAATATAGATTCCTTATGATATTCAAAATTAAGGACATGAAACAGTTTAAATAATATGTCCACACATTTTAGAAACGAGTCAGTGTTATAATAGATGTTATTATAATATACGAGAAATTTTTGCATCGCTTCATATGTACTACCTATCCCTACAATAACTGGCTGAAGTGTAAGACCCAAAGCAAAGTATTTGTCTTTCAGTCTTTCAAGTGTAGGCTTGATGTCATTTTCAGCTTGAATGTGCACGAAGAAAGAGTCCTGTGCATCTATTATGCTTGGCTTCCATAAAGTTGTTACGGATTTTCCATCCTTAATAGTCTTTATTGAAATTCTTGTGGTTGGTATCAAAACAGAATTTAAAAGTTTTAAAAATGTGCAGTTTTTAATATCTAAAAGGGGGGAAATATTATAGGTGCGATTACTTACATACTGAATAAAACTGACTTACCCTGATTTTCAAGTAAATCCAAACTAGAAAGTAATTCTAGGCTCTTTTTTTTCTTTATATCTGTGTGGAAGATGCCAACTACATCGTAACAAAATTTGTCCCACCTTGCGAAAAGAGCTAAACTTTTATCCGGATATATTTCATGAAAGTCTGATTCAATCTGAAACAGTTTATAAGAAATCATACTCATATATATAAATCATAAATATCCTTACCAAGGTATATCCTAGGTTATGGCGCAATATGGGCCATTCATCAATTATAGAATCTTTATGTTTATTATTCAAAATAGCTGCTTTACATAAACTAAAAGACTGTATCCATTTCGAAAGTACACTGTTGGGGCCAGACCAAGGATGCCTGTTAACTTTAAGCCAAAATTTTATTTCTTCTTGTTCTTCAGGATCTGAGAAGCGAATAAGTGAACCACAAAAATATTTAATTTTATGTATTGTAATCACTTAATTTTACTTACTTTCTAGACAAATTTCACTTTGTGTAGGTGTACAGATAGCACTCCTCCTCGCAGTATATCTTGACGAGAGTAAGTCAGCTTTACGTAAATTTCTGCTCACATTATTGTATTTATCAATCAAGCTGCCCCTAGGTCCGGATACTATTTTGCCTGCCTTAGAAACTCTTGGAGTGAAATATGTTTCCTAAAGAACAAAAATGTTGTAGTGAATACCTTATAACCGGTAGGGATATAAGTATAAGTAAAATCGAAAAGATGCTAAGTTATTTCTCTTCTATATTCTACTTAAATATTGTATATTCTTACCTTATTTTCTGCTGGGAATAGTTTCAGAATTTCCGAGCTGAGGTAATCAAAGTTACTTGTTTTTAAAGCAAATTTATTTTGTATACAGTATTCTGTTATTGCTTCGCACAGAAAAGATCGCCAATTTTTTGGAAGTGGTTGATTAACATTTAACAAGCTGTATTCAAGTACTTGAGTTCCCTTGGAACTGGTTTTTAAAAGAGTTTCTAAATTCTAAGGTATATGTACATTATTATCAAAAAGAAAATTTGGAAAAAGAATAATACTAACCACAATATGAAATGTTTCACTGCCCAATAAACTTTTCGGAGAACTGGGAGCAATAGAGTCAATATCAAGCCAGCTTTCTATATCTTGAAAATTTGACGTAGAGGTTGAAGTTCTATTATGACTTCAAATTCACCATATCCCTTAAAGGTGTGTTCATTAAAGATATAAATATAATATATAATGTTAGAGTGTAGAGTGTAACCAACTCAAAAATTTAAAAGAAATTATACTGCTGCTTACTTCATCTCCACTGTCATATAAATGTTTTAATTCTCTTGTTAATTGAAGAAAAAGTTCAATGTAACTACACTATACGTACATACAAATATGCTTAAATTTTTTTTTTTTTTTCAATATCGATTTTTTTCAAACAGTTCAACACGTAAGGCTCCACTGCACCGGTGTAGACCTCGTTTAAAAAAAGTGGCTATTATTGATCCAATACCTACTATATTATTAATAATACTAGAAAAAAATTAAAAATGTTATTCTTAGATATTATTATTTTCCTGAATGAAATATTTATTTGGCATGAGTTTTATCACAGATGATCGCTCTTTTCCAAGGATACGAAAATTACAAAATCTCTAGCAGAATGCTGCAAATGAAGGTAGATAGTGGCAGCAGTAACATATTTATGATAGTGTTGGGAAAACTTTTGGTTACACTGTATGAATATTACAAAAACAAAATAAGAAAGGACGCTTTTGACTTACATTTGACTTCTGCCACTTTCGCAAGCTTGATCAAAACAGTACTCTGGTTGATAGTTTTTCATCAGGTAAAAGAACTCTTCGATCATCGTCGTTTAGGTTCTTCAATACTTCCAATGTAATTTCATATTCTGTACACAAAGGAACAAACCTTATATTGATTGATAACAGTTGTCATTGGTGACATTATAGTTTTATTAGGTTTCTTCAATCGTATAAATATAACAACTCAAAAAAAATATTGAAGAGCAATTTAAAAGTTAAAATTATGAAGATAATAAGTAAGGTTTAAAAATTTTAGATGTTATTTACATAATACAAATTATTATAACAAAAGGCTTGTGAGAACTGAAATATAGAGATGACGTATTTGCTCTCGCACACTAATAATTTATGAAATAACGAAAAACCTAAACATAAATATTTAAAAGTTTGCAAATATCACTAAGAGCCGAATTGACCAAGCCATATCAGTGCAGCTCGTTAAATTTATACATATTATTTTCCAAAACATGCCTTTTTTCGGTACTCAATGAGTGACAGGTATAAATTTAAGTCCGAGCTGCGCTTACATCGCTTGATGAATATGGGCCTAAGCAGCTTTGTGAATAAATTATTTATTTATTTTTTTAACAATTTTGTGCACATGAACAATCAGATGAAAATACTTATCACACTTTAAATCACTCTTAGGTATAATTCAAAAGAACTCACTTGCAAAAATATCTGTCAACTCTTTTTCTAAATTCCATTCCTTAAGTAATTTCGGAATTATTTTGTCACTTTGCAAAATAGGTAGTTCTATAAAACAGCTCGTATTTGCCATATTATAACAACAACTTTACTGTAAGTACCAGAGCTTCTTTTATAGTAGTGTAGCAACAGTTTAACTGTAAATGCGATCCGATTATGTTTGTAACTCCTAATATGTATGGACTGGTGACATTAACACAAAAGTTAAATTAACAAAACAAACGTTGAGTGAACAAGTTTGCACAAAAATTCACTGCCAAAGATACTTACCACAAAATCATTTGTTAACATAACAAACCGCAATCGATATCCATATGCTACCTTACGTTGTATCCACTTTTAATTCAGCTAAAACCCTTCCATATGTGTGTTTCTCAAACCTCAAGCCGAGATAGAATTGCATATGGTTACGTGCTGGTTCACCTATAAGTAAAATGCGAGTATTTTTTATAGGAAAGATATAAATCCAATTTCTTTACAATATACATAGTGGAAACTTGTGTTTCACTGCTTTGGAGATAAAAGGGCACTATTCGGAGAATTTCAATTCATTGTATTGTATATGATAGGTTTGCATATTAATGCAATTCAGATTACAAATGGGGTTGTCAGATTTTCAGAATGATTCCATGTATTGCCATAGAAAGAAATATTTATTAAGCATATTTTTATAATTATTGGAATGAGAAAATTGTTTAATTAATTATATGAGAAACAATAACTCAACTTCCGGAAAAATGGTCAAAATAAATGCTTTTTCTCTTTGACTCTCTGATGCCAGACAATTAACCAAAAAAATTATAGAGGCAACTAAAGTTATGTTGGAATTACAAAATATTAAGGAATTCGATTGAATCTATATAGCGATAAGCATAACAATTTTAAGTTTGTTCTCTCAACAAATAATTTATTGACAGGAGATATTTTGTAAATATTACGACAACAAAAGAATTGTACTATAAACAATTTTCATGAAATATTAACAAATCATACCAGTAAAAGTAACAATTACGTATGTTAAATCAACACAAATGCTAGTTTGTTAGATCAACCAAAAAGTTTTGGTGTTTGAACAAATAAATTTTTCTGAGTGTAGTTGTAGCTACTTTATCTGACTGACTAACATTCCGTTTACTTATTCGCTTTCCCTATCATTCACGGTTCTTGGGATTCAATTTCTTATTTGGTGCTTTATGTGGGTATGCCTAGTATTATGGAAGCAAAAGAATGGGCATTCCTGGACGTAAAGTCCATCCTGTCAGCATGAGCTGACAGCTCAAAGTGACCTATAAGTTAGTTCACGAACCGGAAAAAAGCACTTTTTCTACAAACCTGGGCACAAGGTGACTGGATAATCCCAACTTTTGTCTTAATTTTTGCCAGGAGGATAAATCGAGTTAGCAACTCTTCAATTGAGGAACTTCGACTTCGCAAATTGGATGCAGCAACTAACTTAGTTTATAGACATTCTCAAACTGTACTAACCTAAATTTTTCACAGTAAAATAGTTAAGCTTTTTTCTTTTAAGTAAATAGAATATCCTATATGTTAAAATTCTTGAATTTTTTTTATAATATAGCTATATTAGCTAAGTAGCTAGGGAAAGCTTCTTAGTATATCTAAAATCCACATATATAATAACCATAACGTACGATAAGAACAGACTTACTGGAACTGAGGTACTAAAAACCAAACGCCCCTAGTGGGCGCAAAACATGGGCTCGGCCAGAGGGCCGCAGAATTACTACGCAGTCTTGGACATTGATGAAACAATGCCCAGGAAACTGCCAAGAAAAACTGATAAGCGGGGAGCACGGGAGTCACTTGATGACGCTCTTACTGGACCGGACCCCAAATACATGCTGATTTCCCTTGCAAATAAAAACAAGCTAATCACAGATCTTAATCCGTTTATCGTCACTAAACACATCGAACACTGCTCGCCCACTATCCGATCTTGTAAAGCTTTGCGAGACGGTAAATACCTTGCTTTTTTTCCTTCCAAAACGTGTACGTAATGATGGATTTCTTTCGAATTTTCGTTCGATAGTGTAACACAAGAGCTTGTCAGGCGACAGATATACCTACATTCACTTGTACCTGAATGTAGATACATACCGCATCCGACACCTCTGGTTACAAAAATCATATCCAGGATATGTGTGGGTGGCTGCACAGCGAGTATGCCGCTAGCGATCAGCCGGCTTGGGGTGGTTCTTGCCACCCACATCCCTTTAATGCTTGTAAAGCTGTGCATAGAGGAGTAAAATGTTTGACCGGACAGACGGACGGACAATTAAAAAAAAAGGACTTGAATGTGTGACTGCAGACGGACAGACGGACAATAAAAGAAAAGATCTATTGCAGGCTTCCTTCTCATGGTGGAACCTGAAAGGCTAAAAAGAAGAAAATTGATTTTACTTACATGCTGCGAAAGGAAGGAGAATAGAAGACCTCAGCAACGCCGAACAAGTGCTAATTCACCCGGAGGGTTTACAACGCTGGCAAATGAGCGATTGAGAGAGAGAGTGTGAGAGCTGAGAGGGGTCTCTGATGTCGTTGAGACCCCGGCTTTGGGTAATGTTGGGCCCAATCGCCCCCATCCACCCTGGCTAAGCCTCCAAAGCCGTATCGAAATGCTCAGCCCCATATACAAAGGTGTGTGTGTTGTACAAGATCACATATCCGACCCTCAATTCACCAGCCCTTCGCCCCTTCACATCTACAATTCTATTCACACATACTGCCCTCTGTGTGGCATGAAAAATGAATCAAAGCAGGAGGCAAAACAAGTAAATGACTGACCCTTTCTTTTTGTTTTCTTATTAATTTTTATTTTACTCATTATTTTCACTATCACCTCTATTACACTTATTACTACTATTCTATTTATTAATCACTATTTCTTCTTTCTTATTTTTTTATTTGGTCTCAGAGACATAATCTTTAACTCACTAAGGCTACCTTATTTTCACCGTGATGGATGGCGGAATCTTGAAACCACTTTCTGGCGCTGAAATGTTTATTCTTTCAGGGTCTTATTCACAGGTGACAACTGCAGATTCTCGTTAACGCAATGGTAATTCCTAAATCACCAGTTAAATACTAAAATTAACGACTTGTCAATGAAATCATCAGGAAGATTTATAAATTCACAAATAATATTCCCATGATATCAGGTAAAATCCAAAAATGATTTACGAAGAATATCTATTCCCAATTCACTTTTCAGGTGTGAGAATCATCACCGAAATCAATAGGTAAGTTCACAAATTTTATTTGCCAAATATCAGGTAAATTCGCACATTATATACGATGAATATCTATTGACAACTCCCTTTCAGGTATGAGCCTTTTCGACGAAATCAGGCGGTAAATGCACAATTTCAGGAGTATCAGGTGAAATCGAAAAATGAAATGATTTACGTAGAGTAACTATTAACAATTCACAGGTGAACTCCAAGCAAAAATTATCTACGTAGAATCACTGTTAACAATTAACAGAGGAAATTCAAAAATAATTTACACAGAATAACTATGAACAATTCAC
This sequence comes from Dioctria linearis, assembly GCA_963930735.1. Lineage (NCBI taxonomy): Eukaryota > Metazoa > Arthropoda > Insecta > Diptera > Asilidae > Dioctria > Dioctria linearis. The sequence goes on from OZ005741.1 coordinate 92,241,734, forward strand.
AGGTAAAATCCAATAATAATTTACGTAGAATATGTATTAATAATCCACTTTTCAGTTATGAGTTTTTTTCAGCGGAATCACCAGGTGAACGCACAAATTATGGAATGTCAGGTGAATTCCCAACAAAAATGATTTACGTGGAATAACTATTAACAATCCACTTTTCAGTTATGGGCTTTTTACAAAGAAATCACCAGGTGAACGCACAAATTATGGAATGTCAGGTGAAATCCAAGCAAAAATGATCTACGTAGAATCACTGTTAGCAATTCACAGAGGAAATCCAAAAATAATTTACGCAGAATCACTATGAACCATTCACAGGTAAAATCCAATAATAATTTACGTAGAATAACTATAAACAATTCACAAGTAAAATCCAATAATAATTTACGCAGAATAACTATAAACAATTCACAGGTAAAATCCAATAATAATGTACGTAGAATAAGCATTAACAATCCACTTTTCCGTTATGAGTTTTTTTCAGCGGAATCACCAGATGAACGCACAAATTATGGAATGTCAGGTGAATTCCTAACAAAAATGATTTACGTGGAATAACTATTAACAATCCACTTTTCAGTTATGAGCTTTTTACAAAGATATCACCAGGTGAACGCACAAATTATGGAATGTCAGGTGAAATCCAAGCAAAAATGATCTACGTAGAATCGCTGTTAGCAATTCACAGAGGAAATCCAAAAATAATTTACGCAGAATCACTATGAACAATTCACAGGTAAAATCCAATAATAATTTACGTAGAATAACTATAAACAATTCACAGGTAAAATCCAATAATAATTTACGTAGAATAAGTATTAACAATCCACTTTTCCGTTATGAGTTTTTTTTTTTCAAAGAAATCACTTTTTTAGGAAAATGCCTTTTCAAAGAAATCACTTTTCAGAAAAATGCGTTTCTTGCGCAAACTTCTCGCGCAACCGCCGTCAAAAAAACTCTTCTTACGACCGATTTTAAACTTTCTTCCAATTGCCAAGATACTTTCCTCACGATCCACCGAGTGAACACCAAAAGACAAGAAAAAAGAAAAAAAAAACCCTGCTGGGATTTTTCTATCAGTAACTAACGCGTGCAGTTCTTCTTAACTCACCACTTGCTCAGAATCAACTCCCTCAACCCTCGCAGTCTGCCTACATTTCCACCGTACTGTCTTTTCCCGACCGACCGACGAGCGCTTTTCGTTTCGAAAAATCTCCACTGCTTGCCACAGCTGGCGTACATTCGAGCTCAAATTTCTTAGAAATTTCTGGCGGACCTACTGTAATGCATAGCGTGATGGTATCGCGTGATGCTTTACAGCTAGGTGAATTGCCGTTTTCGTCTCCTGGATGCTGGTGGCTAGCGGTAAGTTTTAAACGAAAAATTGTATTTTGTGCTAATTTTGCACATTTTATAATTTTTCGACTGAAAAATATTCTGCTGTTGTTGTTGTTTCTTTTAGATCTGGACTTGTATGCGGGTGTGTATAAATATGGCTTTATCTTTCCAGGAATTTTTTTTATATGAAGAAGTAGCATAGGGCTACTTCTTGAAAATATATAAATTGTATCTTTTCAGGAATTTTCTAACATGAAGAAGTAGCATAGGGCTACTTCTTGAAAATAAATAAATTTTAACTTTTCAGGATTTTTTTTTATATGAAGAAGTAGCATAGGGCTATTTCTCGGAAATAGCTAAATTTGATTAAATTATATACTCTGGGAAATCATGTGGTTTGTCTCTACAGACGTAGAGAAGCCAAACAAAAGTAGCGTAAGGGGTATACGCTACAATAGCTAGAAATGGGCGCAGAGCAAAATCTTTGGATTCGCCTAATTCCTTGGTGTCTCGATAAAAGGGTAGTTTGACAATAAAACGCCCAGTGTTATTACGCTTGATGGTGTTTTGAAAATGATGTTCACATCTAGCTTGTTCTACTGTGAGTTTAGGAGAAACTGACTGTGCTTCTTCTAATTGCCAGAATTTTTCCATTTGTTCCACAAGTTAAAGTTTGTTGTGATAACTGGGGTGTTGTTCCTGCAGCTACACAACCAAAAACAGTGTTCTGAAAAATAGGCAAGTCTGTTCCAAGGCTAATTTGACGAACCGAAAGAGGTTGATGATAAAGGTCCGCGCGGATGAATAGATCTATCTTGCCTGGACAGTTGAAACTTGGGTCATCTAATTCTATGTTGCGAAGAATAGACCAGGACTCCGTTTCTATTTCGTAAGTTGCTGTGCGGAAGCTCTTTCCGGAAGACCGAATGCTTCAATTCGTGCTGTGAAGTTGTTGATCTACTCTATGTCGGGTGCGTTGCTTGATTTCTCCTATGCCTTGTATGAGCATCGTTTGTGATGATTTTCGTAGACCAAGTTTACTTGACAAACGTTCTGTTATGAAGTTTAGTTGCGAGCCTGAGTCAAGAATCGCTCTACATCGGATTTTTTCGCCCTTGCCATTTGGTATCATTTTTAATACGGTTCCAAGCAGAACATAATTTCTCTTAAGTGTTTTCGTTCTTGCTGCCAAACTTGCTGACGGCTCTTTGGAACTTGTTGTTGGTTGAACGATGATGCTCTTGACTGCCTGATGGTCAGATCTCTTAGATTGAATTTGTTGATGAAGTAATGTATTGTGCTTCTGATTGCATTTTAAGCACCCCCTCTTGCCGGACAATCTGCTACTTGGTGGGAAATCTTCAGGAAATTTGTGCACACCTTTAATTGTGGCATACCAACGTTCTATAGGTGAAAGTTTTAAAAACTTAGGGCATGCAAATAATGCATGTTGCTTCTGACAAGCTTTGCAAAGGATAGGGTTGGCTCCTGTGACCAGTACCGATGATTTGTTGATGAGTCTATCGCCTGCCTTCTGTGAACCTAGTGTCTCTAGAGCCTGGAAGCGAAGTTCCAAGAGCTTCAGGAACTCTTCTACTGATTGTAGATCTCTGGGTGCCTGTAATTCTTGCTCATACAAAACATGGGTTGATTTATCTACCTTTTTTAGAAGCAAGTGTAGCAATATTGGATCGCCGCATGTGTCTGTCTGGATTTGAAGATTATTCCAACATTGTACTGGTCAGCAAGCTTTTGTTGTTGTATCGTTTTGTAAGGGTATCCCAGGCCGTTGAATAGTTTGCATCTGATATTGGCAAATGTCTGATTAGGCGTTCGGCTTCACCAGTTAAATTTTCTGAGCTCCTCCAAGGTCTTGTTCGTGAACCATTTGTGAAAACAAGTCATGAAATTGTTTCCATTTGTGGTAGTCGCCATCAATTGTGACTGCGAAATCTTTGGTAATTTCATCACTGTTGATATTTGTTAACGCAAACGAGTTTTATAATTATTAAATAAAATAATTTATTCAGTTAAATGAACATCTCAATAGAAAAATTACACGTTCAGATGTTTTTAGCTAGACTGACAGCAGAATATAAATTAAAGGAACATTGTATTCTTTACACAAACATATTAAGCTCTTAGAACTAATACAGATACAAAATTAATCAAGTACACTAAGGAGAGAAAGTGTAATATAAATTTAATAGAATGAGGCGTACACCAACACCCCTTCTCGCTGAATGGCCTCGCTAGTTATCGAATTGCATTAGCATTGCATTTGCAAAATTCCTTAATGTGTCCTTTGGTAAAGGCTTAGTCATTATGTCCGCTATCATGGTATCAGTTGGACAATATTTCAAATTGATAATACCTTTCTCACACAAGTCACGTAGTAGATGGCGCTTGATGTCTATATATTTTGTTCGTGGACTGGATTTATCTGATTCAATCATTTCAATGCATCCTTGATTGTCCTCAAACAATGTTGTAGCAGAAGTCATTGATAGTCCCATATCTGTTAGCAATTGTCGTAACCATAACAACTCTTGACAGGCATAAGCTGCGGCAACATATTCAGCTTCCGTTGATGAAATGGCAACCGTTGTTTGTTTCTTACTGGACCAGGCCACTAGTCCACTACCGAAAAAGAAAATATAACCACTTTGCGATCTCTCTTCCTCCGCATCAACATAGCATTGAAGTATTGGTTCCTTTTTCGCTGATAACACTAGTTTAGTAATACGGGTCCCAGATAAATACCGCATCACCTGTTTGACAGCTTTCCAATCTCGTTCCGTAGGTTCACTTACACGACGACATAGTATTCCAACATCTGCTGCAATATCTGGTCTGGATACAGTTCCGATGTAGAGAAGTGATCCTATGGCTTGTCTATACATTGTATTATCGGATAGTGCTTCACTTTGTTCATCTACACTCGAAGGATATGATGTTTCCATAGGTGTAGCGACTGGCTGGCGTTTTCCATGCCATATGTTTTAAGCAAACCTAGAATCTTGTTTCCCTGATGCAGAAGAAAAGTTCCATCGTCTTCTCTCTCTATTTGAATTCCTAAATAGTACGATACATTTCCAAGATCTTTAGTCTCGAAAGATTCATTGAGGCGTCTACAGATTAAGTCGATAACGTTGGCATGCTTGCTAGCTACCAATAAGTCGTCTACATAAAGCAGAATATATGATGTCGTTTTATCTTCTTCCTTTCTTAAGTATAGACTCGTATCGGCTTTGCTTTGAATAAATCCCTGATTTATTAACGCTATAGTTGCTTTCTTATTCCAAGCACGTGCTGATTGCTTCAAACCATAGATACTATGATTTAATTTGAGTACAAGCTGTTCTTTTCCCTTTTGAACGAAGCCGAGTGGTTGTTCCATGTATATTTCTTCTTCTAAATCACCATGAAGGAATGCAGATTTCACGTCGAAGTGTCGTACATGGAGCCTCCGATGTGCACTAAGTGATAGTAGAAAGCGAATAGTCTCATGCTTTACAACAGGCGCAAATGTTTGGTCTTAGTCTTCTCCATATTGCTGAGAAAAACCTCTTGCAACAAGTCTAGCCTTGTGAGTAGTAATGTTACCTTTAGTATCGTATTTTGTTTTAAAAACCCACTTCGCTGTAATTGCCTTACGCCCAACAGGAAGTTTCCTCAAAGTCCAAACTTTCCGTTGCTGCATAATATTTATTTCTTCCTTAGCTGCTGCAATCCATTTATAACGTTCACGAGGTGATAGAGTCATCATATCCTTCCAAGATGTAGGTTCCTGTATACAGTCGACTTCTACTTTGTATGAAAGTCTCTTTGGAGGGATGCCCTTATTCTTCCGCTGTGATTGACGTGGTGTTTCTTCTGTTATCACTGGTATATCAATCTGCGTAATTGTATTTTCAATATTTAATATCCTCTTCTGGTGTTAATAATTCAACCTCTATTTCATTTTAGTTCGTTACCTTCCTTTCTCTATTTTAAATTACCCCTTCTGTTTTATTACCAGAGGGAAGCTTTCTAATACTTCGGAGTTTGATCGAAGTTCTCGATGATGCGTACCGAGCGACTGATCCAGACTTTATTTGTTTTTGGATCCAGAATTCGGTAACCTTTTACAGCAGTATCAAAGCCGATGAGGACCCCAACAGTAGCTTTATCGTCCCATTTTTTACGTAACTGGTGGGGTACGAATGAATGAACTTTTGATCCAAAAATCCTTATGCGACTGACATCGGGTTTTGAACCAAACCAATGCTCAAATGGTGTTTTCAAGATATTTTTACTTGGCAGCCTGTTTTGAAGATAAGCTGCAGTACATATTGCCTCGCCCCAATATTTGTTAGGAAGTCTTGCATCCAATAACATGCATTTAGCCATTTCTAGTAACGATCGATTCTTCCTTTCTGCAACTCCGTTTTGTTGAGGCGTGTATGGAACTGTGAATTGATGTTCGATGCCTTCCTTTTTGAAATACTGGTTTAGATCTTCGTTTACATACTCTTTTCCATTGTCAGTGCGAAATATCTTTGCCTTGTATCCAAATTTGTTTGATACCATAGCCATGAATTCCTTGATTAGTTTTGCCGTCTCACTTTTGTGTGTAAGTAGAAGTATCTGCGTAAAACGAGAAAAATCATCAATAAGAGTTAATATATAACGATATCCACTTGAAGTTGCGGTTTGCATGGGTCCACATAAATCACTATGGATTAAATCAAGAGGTTGATTTGTTGTTGTTTCACTAGTGGGAAATGGAAGTTGTACCATTTTTCCTTTTGCACATTGTCCACAATCCTGTAAACTTGAATGCTGAATTTTATCTATGCCTTCCGCTAATTCGTCAGTATATAGCTTTCTAATAGCATCAATATGCCTGTGTCCCATGCGTCGATGCCATAATTTAGCTCAATCATATTTGTTAATATTATTTGCCAAGTTAGCATTCTCATTAATGCATTGTAATTTGAAAAGCTTACCTTCCAATATAGCTGTAGCCATGACTTCCTTCCCTTTGCTGATGGTGCACAATTTATTTATTTTTTTAAATTCTACCTTATAACCATGTTTCGTTAACCTGCTCACAGATAATAAACTGCTATCCAGTGATGGAACATACAGTACGTCTGTTATCAAGATCTTTGAAATCGTCATTTTCTTGCCATAATATTGCAGCATGCCATTTCCAACACCATTAGCTGGTATACATGTGTTATTGGCAATAAAAACACTTTCTTTGGTTTGATTAATTTTGGTAAAGAATTCACCACAATTTGTCATATGGGAGGTAGCACCTGAATCTACGTACCACACTCTATTGCCTTTTCTGCAATTTTCTTCGCGTGTGTTAAACGTACAATGATAATTATAATTCTTCTGAACACCGTTCGATGCCATTTTACCTTTTTCTTTACTTTCCAATATCCTTTTTAACTTCCAGCATTCCATCTTGAGATGTCCTCGCTTTTTACAGAATTTACAAAATTTGACGTTTGCTTTCTGTTTATTTATGTTACAATGTTGGTACCACTTGATTCTACGCGCCTGTTGTACTCATCAATGAGTTTACCTCGCACGTAATCCACTGTTAAGTCGCTTTCAGAACGACCCTCTTATGTTGTGACCAATGTGTTATACGATTCGGGCAAACTTCATAACATTGCTGCGACTATATCCTCGTCAGAAAGTTCCTTACCTAATCCACGCAGCTGATTAACTATTTCCTGCATGGTTGTAATATGGGCTGTCATTTCACCAGAAGTAAACCGCATTAAATATAATTTTCTGATTAAGTACAGCTTACTGCACATGGAAGAACGTTCATGAAGAGATTTAAGTTTTAACCACATCTCTCGAGCTGTTGTTAATGTAGTCAGGTGTATGAGTTGGCTGTCTTCCACGGAGAGACCGATTGCAGCTATAGCCTTATATTCACGCCGATGCCAGTCATCCTTCAATTTATCATCTTCTGGTTTCGTTTCATTTATATTTTTCCATACACCATCACGCATTAATATCATTTGGATTTTAATTTTCCACAATTGATAATTTGAGTCATTTAATTTAGTGACGCCAACTCTTTCATTCAAGTCAGTCCTTTCGTCCACTTGGCTTGTTTGGCTTCAAGAACAAATCAGCAACACAATAATTGAAATGTATTTTCAATTAATAAAACAAAACTCAATAGAAACGAGTTTTATAATTATTAAATTAAATAATTTATTCAGTTAAATGAACAGCTCAATAGAAAAATTACACGTTCAGATGTCTTTAGCTAGACTGACAGCAGAATATAAATTAAAGGAACATTGTATTCTTTACACAAACATATTAAGCTCTTAGAACTAATACAGATACAAAATTAATCAAGTACACTAAGGAGAGAAAGTGTAATATAAATTTAATGGAATGAGGCGTACACCAACAATATTGTTGATCTAGGTTGATCCATATTTGAATTTAAAATCTCTTCGGACCTTTGCAGTAACTTCGTCAGCATGTTTTGCGTTGCCTCCTCAACTCTATAATATTCTTCTGGGTCATATTCATAGCACTCATAAATGTCTTCTGTAGCTTCCCAAATGGATTGGTTGATAGTCCTAAGTTGTGTCCAGTACGCATTGATTGTATTGCTTTTGACATTGTAATATTCTCCTGATGATTCTTGTGTATTGACAGGTCCCCGTAATGCGTCTGATGACGAACTCTTGATGTTATCAACATGAATTTTTGATGCAATTGGGTTGGCTGGCACCCTTTGATACTTCATCTGTTGCTGCTCATTTTGATATCGAATATCTTTATTGAGATTCAAGTCCGCATTATGAGATTGTAAAGGTTGCTGAACCTGCCCCTGAAGCAGTTCATGAATCTTGTTGGAAATTTTTTCTCTTATGGCTGCATAACCATCCTTGAAATCCTCTTAATGATGGAAGTGTTCTGGGTTGACTTGATTGTCAAATTTTTCTCGAAACTTACTATCGGTCAAGTCGTACTTCGCCCATTGGTCATCCAGGCGGCTTTAACTGTTCTTGTAAAATTGCAGATCTCTGTCAACAATACGCTGCTTTTTATGATTAGAGATAATTCTTTCTATCTCATCTTCTGTTGCTGTTTGTTGCTTTAGCAGCTGTTCCATGATGATAGATTGTCTTCTAGTTGATGGATGCGATTAATGTGACGTGAAATCACGTCGGGGTCACCAGATTTATGTTTGTATTGCGATCAAGCGTTTTTGCTTGCCTGCGACTTCCTTGTGGCGGTATATTAAGGTACTCAACCTTAATAGAAATTTTTGCCTTAAGGTACTCAACCTTAAAGCAGTGTTTATACTGACGATGTGTATTGAGGTACTCAACCTCAATAGAAAACAGTCGCATTAAAGGTGCTGAACTTTAATACGTTGTCGATGAAAAATCGATAAATAAAAACTCTGGACTTCTGACGAACAACTAATCATTTTTATACAAAATTATCTACTAAAATCAAGAAACATCGAAATTTCTAAATTATTTCTTTCCCATGAAGTCACATGAAATCAGATCTATGTATTTTGCTTACCTACCTACAGAATAATTGTCACTGCGCCTTCTGTTATCACAATTTTCATGCAATATGATTTTGTTTACTTGCGTAGTGCAGACAATTTCGTGAGAATTGTGATGTGTAAGCAAATTTACAATTATTGAAATTTAATTTTTAGTATGTAAAGCTAAGGAATGTGCTTCTCTGATTATGAGTTGCAATACTCCGCATGTGTCTAGGCTTGAACACTAGCCTTATTTTAGTTGTATCACTTCAAAATGTTGTTTTTATATTTACTTTTTTAAAAAATCTTTGTAGCCGCATTGCAATTCAGGTTGTTATTAATTTTTAAATAGGTGGCTATTACCTTTAGTCTTTTTTAATCTGCCTTATACCTAAATTTCCTCCGCGACACTTTTTACCCCGAATGGTACAAGAACATGTTTTTAGATAGAAAAACAATAACAACAAAACATTATAGTTTTAAATATTATCAGTGTGCTCACAAAGAAAATAGCAATATAAAGGTCTTTACTTTACTTATCATGATGAGCACATTCAGCAAGAAACTCAAATGTTCGACACGATGTTTTTTTTATCTTTTGCCAAATTAATAGCACTATTAATTATGTCTGGCAGCGAGTGGCTATGTGGCGAAAATTACCCCACGCCAAGTGCATTCCTTGCATGTACGTTCTATTTTTATTGTCCTTTTATACTATGTAGCGAAGAGCGCGCCGCTGTCAGTCCCATCTACATCCATCTTGCAATGAATGTAGACAGGTGCTGCATCAGACACCTCTTGCTGCAAAATCACCTCGGGAATATATGTGAGTAGCCGCACAGCTAATATATGCCGCTAGCGATCATCCGGCTTGGGGTGGTTCCTGCCACCCACATCCCTGTGGTGCTTGGTAAGCTGTGCAAACAGGAAAAATTAAAAAAAAACCACAGATAGCCGACTTGTCTGCACTGGGACTTCAGACGGACGCACGGACACAAAAAAAAACCTCTTACGTCGCCTCCACTGCTGCAACCTGTAAACCTGAAAAAGGAAAGTTTATATTTAATATAATACCAGCGCTGCGGTGCTGAAATAAAGGAAGGGCAACGCCGTACAAATGATCTATCACACATCCCTGTGGTGCTTGATAAGCTGTACAAACAGGAAAAATTAAAAAAAAACCACAGATAGCCGACTCGTCTGCACTGGGACTTCAGACGGACGCACGGACACAAAAAAAAACCTCTTACGTCGCCTCCACTGGTGCAACCTGTAAACCTGAAAAAGGAAAGTTTATATTTAATATAATACCAGCGCTGCGGTGCTGAAATAAAGGAAGGGCAACGCCGTACAAATGATCTATCCACCAGGAGAGAGTTCAACGCTGAAAGAAAGAGAGATAGAGAGAGAACGTGGACTCCTGATGAAGGTGGAGTCCTGACTGGACTTAGGCTGGGCCCATCGGCCCCATCCACCCTGGCTAAGACGTCGCAGTCATTATGAAATTCTTAGCCCCATTCAAGTGAGTTTACTTACGCCGAATCGCCAAGCCACCTCCCCCCATTATCAGAATTGGCTTTAATTACACATCTTTACCATAGCCATTAGTGAGTTCATGAACGTGCTGTACTCAAAGGAGCTAGAGGCGCAAAACAAAAAAAGTTGTAATGGTAAATTTATTCACATTCGCAATTCATCTCCGTGTTACAAGGGCTGACCTAAAGTTATGATAAGCCCTACTAACTGATCTTAAGACTAGTTAATATTTCCTTTTCCTTCCAACCAGGTATATATAATATGTAATAACAAAAAAAAAATCAAAGGGAATAAAAAAAATATGTTCAGAGGTTTAGCAGGTAAAAGAAATACAATACAGAAATAAACTTACTTAGTTAACGATGATATATGAATACTACCCATTTCAGGGGTGCATCCCTCGATGACGAATACTGATGTGGCTGGGGTGCACCCTTTTATCTCCGCTCCATTTCTTCAACAGCGAACTTAAGTAATTGTACTGTTGGGTTCATTGACCTTTTTTTATTTTTCTTGTCACCATTTTGGATGCTTTCGTAATTGTGTGGGTACACTCACCTTTTTTTTCTTCTTAACACTCGTATAAATAGTTTCGTACAATTAGTTGGCCCGCAAAGGGTTTTATGCGTGAGATGAATGGCGGAATCGGGGCGCAATCTCGTTTGATACTGACAATGCAAAAATGCCGCTTGGCAGCTCTAAATGGGCATAACGTGCCTGCGACCCTTCTACGGATTGGGCGAACCGAAATACTACGAGATTTTCTTGTCTTATTCACTCATGCATTGTATAAGTAGCTTTGCTTACGGATATTGAAGCACCATGCTCATGTCAAGAACTATAGTCATACTATTAATGATACGGCATCCCCATCAGGCCAGGGAAACGCAAAACACAACGCACACCGAAAAAAAACATCACTGCCACATGCGATTAGGTAGTTATAGTAACACTATTAATAATTGGAAATTCGTTGAATATAATGTCCTTCCATTAATTTCAGGAAAAATACTCAAAAACTATTCATGATTCAAAATTTCGATGAATATTATGTCCTTCCTTACTTTCAGGAAAAATACTCAAAAACTATTTATAATTCAAAATTTCGTTGAAGGTAATGTCCTTCCTTAATTTCAGGAAAAATAATACGCAAACTCAAGAAAAAGTCACTGCCAATGCACATAGGTAGTTATAGTAACACTATTATTAATTGGAAATTCGTTGAATATAATGTCCTTCCTTAATTTCAGGAAAAATACTCAAAAACCCATTTATAATTCAAAACTCCGTTGAAAATAATGTCCTTCTTTGATTTCAGAAAAAATACGCAAAAACTATTTATAATTAAAAATTTCGTGAAAGATTATGTCCTTCCTTACAATACGAAAACTTAACAAGTCACTGACATTGCGTATGGTATGTATAGTAACAAAACTATCAACTTCAAAAGATTGGCACATTGTCAACTGAAAATTCCACTTTTCTATTTAGGAAATGCGCCATGCGAACAAAACAAAAACAACTCTGCGAAGCAGGTAAGTATACACTTAAATGAAAAGTTATTTTCACTAAATTGTTTGATCGAAATGTTACGTTCACTAATTACTTTCACTTATATTTTAGGGAAATGTGCCGTGGCGATCAAACAAAGAAAAACTCTGCAAAGCGGGTAAATATTCACTTAATAGAAGTATTTTTCACTAAAGTACTTGATCGGACTATTTCTTTCACTAAATTAGTAAATTATCCGATGAAAATTCCACTTTTCTTTTAGGGAAATGCGCCGTGGCGATCAACACAAAAGAAAATTTTGCAAGGCAGATAAATAATCACGTAAATGCAAAATTTGCCCATTATTATTAGTAAGTATACACTCAAATGAAAGTTATTTTCACTAAATTATTTGCTCGAAATGTTACTGAACGGAAAAGTCCTTTAACACGCTCTATTGCACTCAAGTCATTAAAATTACAAAATGACCAAAATAAATTCCTGTACTTTCTTTTCTTTAACAAAAAAAAACTATCCGTATACAAGCCCGCCACGCCGAGTGAATATCGCACTCTTGCTGTTTCAAAACTGACTGCCGACTGCCCGCCACACGCAAAATCCTCTACCTCGTCGCCGTTTCGCAACCTAACCGACAGACGAATCGTCTTCTTGTTTTTCGGTCAGACAAAAAAATCCCGAGGTATATTGCCGGCCACTGCACTGCTGACTATCTATGAACGGGTGTGCGTGTATCGTTTTTTGAAGACCGGTCGCTGCCACATGATCTCGGCTGTGGAGCAAAATTTTTCCTGAAATTTCTAGGCTGCCCTGCTGCAATACATGGATATCACGCGATGTTTTACGGCTTGGCGAGTTGCCGTTCGTTACTTGGAATTTTAGTTGGCAAACGGTGTATAGCACAACATTTTTGTGTCGGCAATGAAGCGACGATGCCAGATTGAGGATTGCTTGGTCTTTTAGGCGCTTCACGAGTTTTGCTACGTTGCCAAAGCGGAATCCATTTTATGTTTTGTTTTTTTTAGGCTTAATTTTTATTTTTACAATGTTTCTTCATGTCAGGGAATTTATGCGTCGTACGGAAAAGTAGCATAGGGCTACTTTTCGAGAATTATAAGATGTTTTCCCCTTTCTCAGGTACCCATGCAGCAAAAGAAAATGAACAAAAGAAATAATAAAAGTTTAAAGTACTAATAAAAAAATAAATACAAAAAAAATTAAAAAAGAAATACATATATATATATATATATATATATACAAATGAACAGTAGGAGAAAAGGGAAAGTAGTATGAGGGCAGAACGCTACAACTACGAGATATTAAAGGTGCCACTTCTTACCCGCGGCACGTTTTACCTCACCCAACCCTATATATAATTACTCATAACTTTTTCTATTAGTGCTAGCATAATTGCACTTTATTTATATCAGGCGACAGATCTGCCTATATCCACTCCTACCTGGATATATGTACATAGACACTGCATCCGACACCTCTTTGCTGCAAAATCATCGCGGGATTAGCGTGGGTGGCTGCACGTCGAATATGCCGCTAGCGATCAGCTGGCTTGGGGTGGTTCTTGCCATCCACATCTCTTGATGCTTGTAAAGCTGTGCAAAAATAACCAAAATATCTGACCAGACAGACGGACGGACAATAAAGAAGAAGTTCATGTGCGTGACTGCAGAAGGACAGACAGACAAAAACAAGATCTATAAGGGCTTCCTCCTCCTGGAACCTAAAAGCCTAGAAGGATGATAAGTTATTTAATTAAATGCTGCAAAATGGAAAACCTCAACAACGCCGAAGAAGTTCTAATCCACCCGGAGAGCTTTCAACGCTGGAAATGCGAACGATCGAAAGAGACAGGAACGGAGGGGAGTCTCAGATGTTGTTGAGTCCCCGGCTTTGCGATAAGTTAGACCCAGACGCCCCCAACTGCCCTGACTAAGCCTCCAAAGCCTTACCTTTGCTTGCTTAGTCCCATAAATGTGTGTCGTTAGCCAGCGCGATCCGTCAGCCGCCCAACCTTCATACGGCGAAGTTTAAACGATCATTGCAACCATCAAACCGATGGATATTGGGAATATTACCAGAAGAGAAACGAAAAAAATGCAAATAAACGTCCAGTACCCCGCGTGCCAAAGGAAGGCAAAATGTAGCAGAGGAAACAAAAGAAACATTTAAAGTTAAAAAAAAAAAAAGTTTAAAAAGAAAAGAAAATATGTGCTCATATGAACAGCTGATATCTTTAATGTCTTTGTTATGATGCGCAATTCGACGGCGATTCACCTCATTCAGTAACAAAAGAAACAATTTTATAATAGATTTATTCTAAGTTCTTAGGCCCTACTAGCTGTCTTAGGCTAGGTAAAATATGTGTAGTTATGTTCATGCAAAAAAAATTCTGGTTCTAACATTGCTTGCTTTTTCAATAATTACTCAATATATCAAAACAAAAAAAAGTAAGCACAGTTATAAGAAATTTTAAACACACTTAACTAAATACGACACCTGGGTTCTACCTGTTGGTAGCGGATACATCCCACGCTGGACTGGAACTTGCTGGTAGGGTACACCCAACTTTTTCCTTGAATGCAACGGGACAAATGAACTTCTACGGCTTCTGTCTGTTTTGGGCGCATTGGCCTCATTTTTTTTTTTTTTTATTTAGGTGGGTGCACTGACCTCTTTGTTTTTCCTTGCTCTTACGCCTATATCGTTTGCGCTATCAATTTGACAAACCGAGGTCAATGTGGTGAATGACGTGGAAATATGCGCTGATATTCGAATTAGGCCGTAATTGATCGTTTGTTTGGCCACTTCTATTACTAACCTCAAACTTGGGAGGCACTTACGGTGACTGGGTCCAAAGCAGGTAAGTATTAGCGCGAACTAATTGTAAATCACTCTTTAATTCCAGGTAAACGGTAAAGAATGAAACTAATCACTATAAAAGCTCACTATGAAAATCCCCTATTTCCTATACGGGGAAAATAGTCACTAAAATCACTATAACTAATAATATTTCAGAAAACTAAATGGTGCACTTATGTCGCCTTAGCTTAGTGCTGGTAAGTATAATTAAAAATATGTCAAAGTCACTAAACTATTAATATTGCCCACTTTCAGGTCCTCAGCGCACATAAAGGAGGCGACATGTGTTCGCTGATTACCTGAAAAGTTGAAAGTAATATTAGTTTAGTGACTCAAATTATTTTTTTTTTTTATAAATTACTTGCCCTGAGCAGGTAGAGAAGGTAGAGAAGCCAAACAACGAGAGATGTAGGGCACACGAAAAGGGTAGCGTATAGGGAATACGCTGCACAGGCTCTACTCGTTGGTATACCTTTCTACGAATATGTACTTCTATATGCTTCGTCATGGCTTTATTCTTTTTATCTTAATCACGTATCTTTTTCTTTAATGTAGCTGTTCCGTCAAGGAACAATCTTCAAATTAAAAACTAAAAAACAAAATAAAAACTTACAAATAAAACATTTCCCACGACGAATCACTCGATAAAACCTCCCACGATGATGATAGATTTAACAAATAGGACCCCTTGATGCTACCGACAACATTATCTAAAAATAAACAAATTCAAAACATTTATAAAAAATAAACAAAAAGAAAAGTCTCAGATCATTCACGATCGGAGACTTTAATTAAAACTTACACTACATGTTGTGGTTTAATCTTCCCACGATGTCTACAACATCACAAGAATCTATAAAATAAACAAGAAAACAAATCATTAATAAAATTAAAAAATATTAATAAATATTCAAAGGTAAACTCTTACCACCAACTCCAACCAAAACAGCTGCCATGAACCACTTTGACAGATTCAAAATGGCAGCTCATAGCACAGAGAAAATTATTCTCATTAGACTATGATGACGTCACTGGGTGACTAAATATATGAAAATTTCACAGAATGACGCGGGCGTCAATGGCAACGCCACCGGCAGACACAATTCTTATTGTGTTTCTGCCTATAAATAGCGAGCTACTGGAAGTAGCAAATCACTAACTCCAAAGAGAGAACTACACACAGTGCGGTTGATTTAGCGCATCGCCCGTAAAGGAAAAAGAAAAGACAACGAAACGCAAAGTTTCAAAAATACTAAGGACAACTGCCAACAAGAAGACAAATTGGACTGAGGGCTAAAGGCTGAGTTACAATGTGACACTGTCGCGAGAAGCGGTAGCGAATGATGTTGCTTATGCTGACGCGGACGCAGTGCCTGTTGATTATGTTGTTCCAATAATGACGTTCTAACATATGTTGAATTTTCGTTTCATTATTGAATAAAATCAATAAATTGTAAAGAAATAAATTAACTAGTTATTAAATACTGTGGCATTACTTAAAACTTCCAATTTTCACTCACAATTTCAATGTTCTGCAAAAATAAATTGCCTCAACTGCAGCTGTCAAGGTGTTGCGCGTCTCAAGTTGAAATATTTTCAACTTTAAGCAACGCGACCAGCGTCAGCAACGCCCTTAGCGATACACTGTACTTGCGCTTGAGTATTTTCATACATTTTAACTTTTGACAGGTTTAGCGACAGCGTCCGCGACTCGCGACAGCGTCACATTGTAACTCAGTCTTAAAGATGAGCCCCAAGGATAAAATGAAGACAAAAACGAGAACATCGAGGGTAACAACGACAACGTAAATAGAAAACGGCGCAAACACACTTGACTTGACTTGTAGCAAATCACTTGCGTTTTGACCAAGCCACAGACAGATCAGTAGCTCTGAAACCATATTAAGTCTTGGTTAACAAAAACCAAGGGAAGTATTTCTGACTCCCATTTTTACTAACATTTTTTCAAAATTAATAATATTTCAGCATCCCAGTGGGAGTTTTGATCTCAGCCATAACCTACATGAGCAGTTCTATGACGCTCATTTTTCACCCATCTAACCTCACGTTAATGATTTAACATTCTTTCTCTCTCTAATTTAAAGTTCGAGTGGTATAAATGGGGAGATCAAAAAACCCCGAGAAAACCAAATTCATTTTGAATTAATATATTTTTTTGTTGTTGAATTATTGCAGTAAAGTAGATGTAAACTTAGTAGTGAATTTTTATCGAATTAGTGAATGAATTTAGTATCTAATTAGCCTAAATGTAAGATCATTTGTGATAATAAAAGTGAATTTCTTGTCATTTGGAAAGTTAAACCCTTTTTTATGCTAAGCCCACATTGGGACTTAACAGTACCGTTTTTTTTTTTTTTATTCCTCATATTTACCAGTTTTGTTTTGATAAACCTACAACGTGTCCTAGTGCTAATACCTCAGTGATATGCAGATGATCAGGCTGCCTAGCTTTAAGATACGTTTATTTGTTCTTGACGCCATATTTGGCCGGGGGGGTTCTTTTTTTTTAATATTCTGCAGTTCACTTAGCTTCTTTCTTGTTAAATTTGTATTAGTAGTACTGTTGATGCATATAGTAACAGGAATATGCGTTTATATTGAATTTGGTCGATGAGAGGATTTGCCAGTATTAGAAGTAGCCCTTTAGTTAAAAAAATTCATATTTGGCATTAATGCTATCTACCAAGTTAATGAGTAGGTTGTCGCCTATTCCACTTTGTTCTTTTAAAGATTTTCATCATCAAGATGATTTATTCTGATGTGATCTTTTATATCATTTATATCCTCTGCTATATACATGAATTTGCTGCATTATGCCTGTTCTTTCCGTTAAGGCCGTGAATTTAGATCTAGCTGCGTTGGACGAACCAGTTTTGTGCTGTACCCTTTTTCCGTGATTAAATCTCACGTGTTGTTGTAGTTCGACCGTTCGTGCTCCTAGGTTTAACGTGAAGAAACGGCCGATGCGATGAGTTTCACAAAATAAATACACTCAGGTTCGGAAAAATATTTATTTAAAGTATTTATAGGAAGAATTAAGTTTAATAAGTATATTCATAATGGAATTGCTTTTAATATATTTATAAGGAGAATTTCACTTTTGTGCATTTATAACAAAAATGTCACTTTAATATTTTTATTGGAAGAATTGCACTTTTCTATATTTATAATAAGAAAATCACCTTAATATTTTTTTTATAGGCAGAATTGCACTTTTCTCCAGACCGAACTTTACTTGGCGGTGTTTAAAAATTGAACTCCTCGAGGTTTGGGCAAATTGCACCCAGGTACCCATGATCGCTTTAAAGCTCTTTTTTCATTTTTATTGTTTTCTCACGACGTTGAAAAAACGTACGTGAGAAAATGCAAAAGTTTTTTGATGCGGGCTATATGCATCAATGCAAAATTGTAATCCGATATGCACTTGTGTCTTGAAATATTAATTTTAAGAGGGCGCGAATAATTGTGATAATTGTATGTATGTATGTACATACAATTAGATCGGATTAAGTAAGTAATGTACGTATGTACAGCGTACATACGGAAAAAAAGTAAGAAGACACTGTATGTAGGTAAGTGTGCATACCGTGTGAGTGGAATGTGTGTCTGATAACAAAATGCAATTTATGCTAAATTGCATTTTGTTATAATATGGGAATGCATTTTAAACTTTAAATGAGATTTAAAAATGAAATAATTTTTCATTTTCAGGGTCAATTAATGGTACATCAATATATCGTATTGGACGATATATTGATGTATCGGTATTATGGTTGTGATTCGGGGCATTGGGCACCTGAGTCACAACATCCCTCCCCCCTGGGGAAAAGAAAGTTTTATTCTTTCTAGAAGAGAACTTTCTTTGTCGTAACTAAGAAGTTGTACAAACGGATATATTATACTAAATATACTATAATACATATTTATATATATGCTAGAGAGAAACGAAAATTTGTAGTTCTAGAGCTCTTAAACTTAGCATTACTACTACACTAGTTTATAACCTCTTTTGGGTATTATGTGTATACTTTTATTATGGTTCGAAAGTATTTAATATTTTAAAAAAAAAATTATTAAAAGGCTATTATACAACATTTTTTTTCTCTCACGTAACTAATTATTGTTTTACGTTACTAATTATTACATGTTATAAATATATATATATATACATAATAGATCTCTGTAAACATTTCTTAAATAAAAGCTTTAAACGTTATTTATGAAAATAGAAAAACCTTAATTAATTATTACGTTATATTAAATTCATATGTAGTGTCTAGTCTCTCTATAGATTCCTTTTGGTTTCTTTATTTTGTTTATTATATTGTTGCAATTTCTACAAGCTGCGCGTGGTATAAAGAGAAGCCACCTCGAAAGATTACCTTTTACGGGCCCGTTAACGTGATTGTCTGGCCGAGCGGTCTCCAGTTGAATTAGGTTTGGGCGTTCTTCCTCGAGCCTTTGGGGTCCTACCTTGCTGATTCCAGATAACCAGAACAAAAAAACCCAAATTCCTCGTTGCAAACCAATTTTCTGGCGATGGCCTCGCAAACCTTCACCAGCACACTTCAGGACAATAATGCAAAATCCAACAAGCAAACGAAAAAATGTTTTACGAGGAAATTTATAGAATTCACGCTTTATTCGCTTTTTTACAATCTTAATTCTTTTTAAAAACAAAACAAGAACAAAAGTAAGACTCGTGCGTTTTTCTCAGGCTTCCAGAACAAAACTTAAAAAAATGACTTTCTTACGGAAAATACTTCTTTTCTCTTCTTTCAACTAATGGCTCAGCCAGCAAAACTTTTCTGTACTCTACTAAAAATTTTAATACATCTTCTACCTTTAATTTGATCGAGCTGACATCTAGGTGTGAGCAGCTCGTGTGGTGAGGCCACATTGACTTGTGTCATTACATTTCCTTTTATCTACAATTTTTACAGGTTAACTTTTCTTATTTAAGTACATTTCATTTTTTATTATTTCTTTACAGGTTAAATTTTCTTATTTAAGTACACTTCTTTTCCTATAATTCTTTCAGGCTACAAGCATCCACCTTTATTTTAATAAATGTCGCAAGGTTTTCGTCATTTCTTCTCTTCAATCAATGCCGAAATGTTTCCCGCTGTCACAGTGTCTCTTCTGTTTGTATTTCAATAAAACGCCGAAAGGTTTCATTCATCTTTAGTTTGAGAAATGTCAAAAGTCTCTATAATTTTCTTTTTAATAAAAGTGTCGAAATGCTTCTACTAGTTTCATTTATAAAATGCCGAAAGGCTTCATTCATTTTTAGTTTGGGAAATGCCAAAAGTCTCTATAATTTTCTTTTTAATAAAAGTGTCGAAATGCTTCTACTAGTTTCATTTATAAAATGCCGAAAGGCTTCATTCATTTTTAGTTTAGGAAATGTCAAAAGTCTCTCTAATTTTCTTTTTACTAAAAGTGTCGAAATGCTTCTACTAGTTTCATTTATAAAATGCCGAAAGGCTTCATTCATTTTTTTATTTTAACAAATGTCAAAAGTTTCTGTAATTTTCTTTGTAATAGACGTGTTGGAAAGTTTCTTTGATTTTTATGCATACAAATGTCAAAAGTTTCTAATGTTTCCCATTTCGATAATTGTCCAGACCTTGCTTCTTTCATTTTCATTTCAGTAAGTGTCAAATAATTCATTTCCTAAATTGAAATTGTTGCATTTATTATTACTTTTAGGTCAGCAACTAGGGTTTCCAATTATCCGACATTAAAGACTATCCGGATATCGAATACTGAAAACTCAAAATATCCGGATAATCCGGATATCCGGATAACAAAAAACAAAATAAATAAATAGCTTGAATCCAATATTTCATGGTGTTTTATAATTTTTTTATTCAAATATTTTAATTATGTACATTAATAATTAATAAATAGTAAAAAAATATTATATGATTTAAATTTATTTTGTTTTTAAAAAAGAATATTTTAAAAATTTATTGCATTGAAAATTTCAAAATTGTAAATGCTGGCTTTATTGTAAGAAATGCAATGAATAATATGTTTTTTGCGTTGCTCTGCTCATCAACAGAAGAAATTGCCACTTCCAGTTATCCCTGCAGACTGGCAACGTAATGGGAGCACCTTTTGAATTATAATCAAAATATTTATGGAATGTGGTATATTGCCTGCTTCTAAGAAGATTTGCTTTCATAAGCATTTTATCTCGACGTTCATCCATTCGTTTTTTATTCTGTTTCGATAAATTTTAACCTAAGTACGTTCTAAACTCGTCTAAGCTTTCAAATAGAAATTTATAAGAACATTCAGCGGTCAAAAGTGGCGCTGAATTTTTATTTAATTCCTTTGCTGCAGTCTCTAGTGGTAATAGGACATCTAACAATTCTTTTAAACTTGATTGCCCTTAAATGGTTAAAAATTAAATGTTGCGTCGTTGACTGCTGGCTTACTCGTTGGTTACGGCAACAAGTCGAGCCATCGTCGATTTTATATAGATAATCACGTCATATATGGATAACGCCATACGGGTAACAGAAAACTCCTACACCGGAATCTGGGGACATCTATTTACTCCATATACTACCTTTTTGGGCGATTAACTCAATATTTTATTTATAAATATATTTAATTTTTAACCACACTGTTGTCATGTAATTTCAGTGCTTAGTAGGTTTTGTTATACGCTAGATGAAATCTATTGGGTATACTAAGTTTGTCCTCCGTTTGTAACGCATAGAAATAATTATGGGAGAGCAAAATGGAATGAACACCCATGTATAATATTAAGAATTGTTTTGATTTTTGCATGTCCGTCTGTCTATCTGTCTGTGTGTCCGCACGATAACTCGAGAACGCATGTACTTAGAGAACTGAAATTTTGCACATGAGCTTTTTTTACAAAAAAAAAGTAAATTCAAGTTTGAAAATGAGGCAAATCGGGTAACTCCTTCAAGGAGTTGCCATACAAAATTTTTGTTTTTCACTACATATTTGGACATTACTTTAGAGAGCATCAGCGTAGAGAGCTGAAATTTTCTACGCGACGTTTTCATAAAAATAGTAAAAATAATTTCATAAATGAGCTAAATTGGGCCATATAAAAATGTTGATCTTTTACGTAGGTATTCTGTGAAAACAATCAGACCTAGACGTTTTTTGTGTACTCAAAAGTTCTTCAGAATATGAAATGCTATGAAACTAGTTATAATAATTTTTACTGTCCGACGAACCGTTCTAGTAATATATGCGAAAAACCACTTAGAAAATCAAACTTACACAGATGGGTGACGATACGAAATTACATAGACCCAGTTTAGACAAGTCAGTCTCAGTATGCTGCCTCTGCCGCACGAAATCTGTAGGTTGGGTGATGCTTCATTCCTGCCCCCAAACATCATATTACCGAGAAGTTTTCGTAGGGCAGAGGAAGCTTATTGACACGTCTAAACCGGGTCATAAGGGCATTCATCTAAGGTATCATAAGAATTACTCTTGGACCAATTCTAGCTTTCTTACTTGTTTTATTTAAAATTTGGATAAAAACATGCAAGACAACTTATTTGTTTATTCAAAGAAACTTTAATAAATAAATAATAATAATAAATAAAACTGGCACTTGAGAAAGTAATTGTATAATCCGTTGAAAATAGCTGAACAGTTAGAAAGAAAACAGTATTTTCCTGAAAAAAAAATGTCAAAAATATCCGGATTATCGGATAATTAAGGAAAAATATCTGGATTACCGAATATTCAAAATGGGTCGGATAATCCGGATCCCTATCAGCAACATTAATTTTCTAGTGGAGCGATGACGGACTATTCCCTTGCCCCTTTCGGCGGTTCTACGTCTAAGCACAAGCGCAGCCAAGTACTTCGGCTTTCTGCGGCCACGTCTGGGTTCGCTTTTATACAGTAGGCTAGAGTAATTCCTCTGAGTTGGACTAGATTTAAAGAATTGTAGTGACAGGTAGGGGTTAGAATGGAGACGAGTCTTTACTTTGATTCGAGATTCCTCTTCACTTTCGATGGTTTCTCCACTGACACACTGACATGTCAAAGTAGATGTGTTTTGTTTTGTGTCGCGCTTAATTGATTCTTGCGTGGGATCTCGTTTAATTTTCCTTTCCGTGAGCTCTACTTTGGTATCCCGCCGAACTTGGCTTGTTTGTTGCTGCCTATTAGCCTTCCACCAAGTGTAAAACTGGCAAAACAAGCTCCCAGTGATGATAACATGCCTGAAACTCGCTATTTGGCAAAGCGTAAGAGGAAACTTGCATCACTGGGCGCTGCTCGTGAGTTTTCCGACCAAAGGGTCCACTTGCTACTATAGCCGGGAAGGAACAACAAAAAGCAAGGGAAGTTCTTATAAGAATCCAAGCTAGAACCGTTAAATTGCTAGCATTTTTTACAATTCCAGGAATTCTCTCTCCCCTTGCTGCTGCAAGTGTCTGTCAGGGTGTCCAGAGTGGGGCATATAGGGTCGCAAATTGCAAGGAAATGATCTCAAGATCCCCTTGCTATTAGTCGTTGAGATCCCGATCAATGCTCAGCCTCACCAGAAGAGGTGCTTTTTCACTACGTGCTTAACGACTGCTGAATACTCATCGCTAACAGTTGGTGGTCGAGCAAAGGCCTATACGGGGTAAGTCAATTTGCAACACTCCCCCCCCCCCCCCCGCCCGTCACAAGTTTGTAGCTCCGTCCAAGCTGGTTTATCTCCCCAAGCCTTGAAACTGGGTGGAGGTACTACATTAGGAAGTAAACAATGAAGCGATAAGGAAGTAAAATCCTTTTCACTATGGCTAACCCAGAGGAGGTTAGCGGCAAAATTTCACTACTCATTTAGTATAAAGATCGGTTCTACAAGGATCTTGTCTTTTTAAATTTTCGTCAGCCACCGCGGACTGTAGAAAGAGTGAATAAGGGACAGGAAAATTAAAACCTTCTAACGAAAGCTAACTCAGAAGGAGTTAGTGAGAAATCATCTGGTCATTTCATGCAGAGACAGGTTAAACAAGGATCGTGTCCTTATAAATTTGTACTCAGCCACCACGGATTGTAGAAAGAGTGAAGAAAGGATAGGAAAATTAAACCTTCTAACGAAGGCTAACTCAGAAGGAGTTAGTGGGAAATCATCTGCTCATTTAATGCAGAGGCAGGTTAAACAAGGATCGTGTCCTTATAAATTTTTCATCAGCCACCACGGATTGTAGAAAGAGTGAAGAAAGGATAGGAAAATTAAAACCTTCTAACGAAGGCTAACTCAGAAGGGGTTAGTGAGAAATCATCTGCTCATTTCATGCAGAGACAGGTTAAACAAGGATCGTGTCCTTATAAATTTGTACTTAGCCACCACGGATTGTAGAAAGAGTGAAGAAAGGATAGGAAAATTTAACCTTCTAACGAAGGCTAAATCAGAAGGAGTTAGTGGGAAATCATCTGCTCATTTAAGGCAGAGGCAGGTTAGTCAAGGATCGTGTCCTTATAAATTTTTCATCAGCCACCACGGATTGTAGAAAGAGTGAAGAGAGGATAGAAAAATTAAAACCTTCTAACGAAGGCTAACTCAGAAGGGGGTAGTGAGAAATCATCTGCTCATTTCATGCAGAGACAGGTTAAACAAGGATCGTGTCCTTATAAATTTGTACTCAGCCACCACGGATTGTAGAAAGAGTGAAGAAAGGATAGGAAAATTTAACCTTCTAACGAAGGCTAACTCAGAAGGAGTTAGTGGGAAATCATCTGCTCATTTAAGTCAGAGGCAGGTTAAACAAGGATCGTGTCCTTATAAATTTTTCATCAGCCACCACGGATTGTAGAAGGAATGAAGAAGACGACACTAAGGCTTTGCTGAGCTTGATCTGTGCATGGCGAGGCAGAGACACATGCCTGAAGTCACGCCGGCCCTTGGTCAGAGCTCGATATCGGTCTCAGTATTGAAAACCAAAGGTGCACTCGCAGCTCAGCAACCCAAAAAATCTGGGCTACCAGTACACTTCCGACCCTCAACACCAAGACCAGTCGGAGAAGCCTCTGCAACCAGTAACCTAACCAACTGATTGCATGACCTCTTTCGCACAGGGCATCTCCCTCTGACCGCAGATCGACATTCGTTCGAGGGTGTGACCCTAAGTCCCCAGCAGGGGTTAAAATTTCGAAGGCAGTCTTTACTGTGGAATTCCTACGGCAGCGCCGCCTACGTAGGGTATCATGTGAGAGGGGTTTTGACTCATTGTCAAGCGAGGGAGTGTGAGAAAGTGGACTAATTTACAAGAGGTATACCGGCCGCTAGGTTGGGTAGGTCCTAAGCGGCACCTTGGTATCCTGTAGTTACCAGTTAAGCTGGCTGGATGCCTTCTTAGGGCTACCAGGATGTATTAGTGGTTAAAGGGGGAAGTCGTTTCTTTCGCGGTATGGGGCTAGTCTATCGACGTGGACAGTTCGCATCTTTCCACCGTAACACTTTTTTATCTTGAACACCACTTCGGTTACAGCCTCGGTGATCTTGTAAGGCCCCTCCCAGTCACACTGAAGTTTTGGGCACCGCCCGATTACGCGTCTTGGAAAGTATAACCAAACCAGTTGATCTACTTGGAAGCTGGGTTTCTTCGACCGCAGGTCATAGTATGTCCTCATACGCCGACTCGCAGTGTTCAACATAGCTCGATTATTCTCGTGGATCTCATTCAATGTCGTGGTCAGGTTATCAAGGTACTCATTGATTGACGTAACTTCAGTAGGTGGGCTTCGTAAGACCATTTCCAGTGGTAAGCGGGGTTCTCGCCCAAACAGGAGCTTAGCTGTCTGTTTAGTGCTATCTTGCACACTTGCGCGATATGTTAGTAGTAGGTACGGAATGTATTGGTCCCAGTCTCTTTGGTGTGAATTTAGAAATTTCGCCAGATAGTCTAGGATTGTTCGGTTAAATCTTTCGACTAAACCATCTGACTGTGGGTGTAAGGCTGTTGTGGGTGTTTTCTCTACTCCGAACTTCTGCAATACCTCTTGAAAAACGGCACTCTCGAAATTTCTGCCCTGATCTGAATGGAGCTGTAGTGGGGCTCCATGTCGGCTGAATACGGCTGAGATGAGTGCATCCGATACAGTCTCGACTGTTTGATCTGGTACTGGAATGGCTTCGGGCCATTTGATGAAATAGTCCATACAGACTACCAAGTAGCGGTTACCTTTATTGGTCCTTGGAAGTGGTCCCAATATGTCTACCGCAACTCTCTCGAAAGGTGCACCAACGTACCTGCAGAGGAGCTCGCCGTCTTGGCCGCGGCCCTTTCCGTGCTTGACACTGAAGACATCCAGCACACCAATCCTTTACATCCGTACTACCCACCCAATAATATTTCTGTCGAAGCTTACCAAAAGTTTTGTCAATGCCGAAGTGTCCCCCACCTAGAGAATCGTGTACCTGATTGAGGACCAGTTTTCGAAAAGACTTTGGAACTAAGATTTGCTTGATAATTTCTGTTCCTTGACTAATGACTCGAACGGCGATGTTATTTTCTAATTTCAGAACAGACCACATTGACCAATACGCTTTAACTTCAGGGCTAAGGTCTTTGATGCTCTCTTTATCCGGGCGTTGACCCGTAGCCAGCCTATTCCGAATACACCGTAAGGTGAGGTCGTTCTCCTGTTTTTGACCTATATCTTCCTGGATGGTGACTAAGCGAATTATGATGGTGTCTTTCTCCTCGAGCCGCTGACAATATTGACAATCCGTTGTGGAACAAGGACGGCGAGACATTGCATCTGCATTACTGTGACTTTTACCGGGACGGTGCACAATTTCAAAGTCATAGGCCTGTATGCGTTCTATCCATCTTGCTACTTGTCCCTCGGGACACCTAAAGTTCATCAACCATATCAAGGATGCATGGTCTGTTCGAATTGTAAACTTTTCCCCCAGTAAGTAGGGCTGGAAATGTGAGCAGGCTTTGACTATTGCAACCAGTTCTTTCCTGGTGACATGTCTTGCTGTGGTATTCCACCACGTGTTCAATCCCGTATTTAACTTGCGAGAGGATAGCTCCCCAAGCGTGTTGGCTGGCATCTGTGTCTAAGATAAAAGCCAGGTTTTCGTCAGGCTGCATAAGTATAGGTGCGGTTGTTAAGCGGTCTTTCAATTCTTCGAAGGCTTCTTGACAGGCATCAGACCAGAGGAACTATCGACCTTTTTCTGTGAGCTCCGTTAGTGGCTTCGCAATCCCTGAGAAATTTTTTACAAACCGCTGGTAGTAAGCACACAGCCCGGGGAATGACTGGATATCTCTTCGCAATTGCGGTTTGGGCCAACTCTTAACAGCATTCGTTTTTTCCGGGTCCGTAGATAATCCAGAGTCACTGGTGACGTGTCCCAAAAACTTCTCTCTGACACAACTGACACTTCTTCGGTGAAACTTTTAGATTTGCTACTCTTAATCGGGCTTAGACAAGGCGGAGATTTTCTGCCATTTGTTCGAACGTGGGGCCATGTACGATAACATCGTCCAGATATACTAGGCACGCCTGAGGTGGAATTCCTTAGAGGACGATTTGTGCCTCTGAAAGGTTGCAGGGGTATTAGTTAGCCCAAATGGCATAACTGAAAACTCCCACAATCCACTGCCTATAGTGAACGCGGTCTTCTCGCGGTCTTCTTCTTCTACTTCTACTTGCCTTCTACTTGTAAATCTAATGTCGAAAACCAAGTTGAACTGGCGAGTGCATCAAGAGTTAGATCAATCCGTGGCAGCGCATATGAATCTTTTTTAGTGACCTCGTTTAGCCGCCTGTAGTCGACGCAAAACCTAGTCGAGCCATCCCTTTTTTTAACCAATACAACTGGAGAGGTCCACGGGCTATTAGATGGATTTATAACACCTTGGCTTCTCATATCGTGCACTAGATTTTCCGCCTCCTGACGCTTGGCCAGCGGAAGCCTCCTTGGGGGCTGCTTAATTGGTTTACTGCCGCCTACGTCGATCCGATGCCTCATTATTGTAGCTCGGCCGAGTTCAGTTTTGGTTTTCGCAAAAACGTCTTGATGTTCCATAAGTAGTTTTTCCAGTACTATTTTCTGTTGATTATCAAGATGTACAGTTGTGGGTTCTAGCAGTAGGTATAATTCAGGTGGTAAACTATTCAAGTTAGGTGTTGCTTCCTCGGACGAACTGACAATGTCTGCCGACACTTCAACATCTGCTAAAGAGGTGTCAGCTTTGAGCTTGACTGGGTTATCTGTTAAGTTTGTCACACGAACTATCAGATTTCCATTGTTGAACTGGCAGACTGCTGGTTCCATCCAGAGAGAAGATGGGACATTCTTGGGAGATATTAAAACATTTTTTTGATCAGCCACTGACGGGCTGTAAAGTGTTATGAAGCAAGATGACTCAGCGGGTATTATACCGTCCTGTATTGTTCTAACAACAATGGCAGTTCTCTCTTCTTCGATTATCGGAACCAGTTCGTGTGCTATCTTAATAGTATGCTTTGCTAAGTCGATTGAACATCTGTTGCCTGCAAGAAAATCGATCCCGATGATGCAGTCGTCAAAGACATCAGCTACGTAGAAGGTGTGTGTTGTGGTAAAATTTTTAATAGCTACTGGCAGCTCAATGACGCCGTCCACTATGCTGGTTCCTCCATTGACATTTCGAATCCGTGTTAAAGATGGGTTGAGACTAAAAGGGTATTGCAAACGGTCCAGTATTCTTCTGTGCAGAAAAAGATGCGTTGCTCCTGTATCCACGATCATGTGGCAGACAATTCTTTCGATTTTTCCTTTAATTTTTATGGTACTACAAATCGTACCTTGGCTTGCTCTTATAACCGGTGGGGCTGGTAGCCTCGAAACTAGTGACTCCCTCGGAACTTTTTTCGTTTTGCACTATTTGTGTAGGGATACTGTTCGGTGTGTTGATTATGGGGTTGTGGTGTAGTGTATTAGTGGGTGGAGGATTTGTGAGTGAGTTCGTTGGAGGAGGGTCGGTTAGTGTGTTAGTGGGTGGTGGGTGGTTTGTTAGAGGCTTAATTGGAAGTGGGCGGCAGATTAGGGGGTTAGTGAGAAAGGAGGAGTGAGTTAGTATATTAGTGGAACTGTAGGAGCTAGTTAATGTGTTAATGGGTGTTGGATGGGTTGTTAGGGTGTTAGTGGGGAGTGGGTAGTTTGTAAGTGGGTTAGTTCTGGGTGTGCTGGTAGTTAGCGAGTTAGTGGGTGGTGGATGGTGGATTGGGGAATGACAGGTTGGTGTTTTAGTGCTCACGGTGCTGGTGAGAGGTGTATGTGTAGTTCTTCTAGCAATCCTAGTCAATTCTCAGAGGCTAGATATGATTGGAATTTTGACACGTGCTCGACCGAGGACGTGCTGGCGAGTGGAACTGGGAGCGTCTGGGAGGTATGCTGGTCTCTGCTCCCTGAGATCAGCTGTCCTGCGTCTAAATTCCTGTTAAGTTAGACGAAGTGATATTCCTGGTATATTCTCCGCTTCCGAATAGCTGCTGTGTTTTTGTTGGTGGCAAGTTAGACGGTGAGTCGTTTCGTGTCCCAAGAGTAGATTTAGGTGTTGTATTATTTCTTTCTTCTTCGATAGGTATTAGCAGGATGTTGATTGCTCTGTTAGTAGGGCGGCCTTCAACCAGGTCGAATACTACTCTGTTGCCAGGAGCAATTTCGGTTTCCGGATTTACAACTGAACTCTGATAGTTGGCAAAATGGAAAAAGACGTCTATTTGACTCTCATCCCGTACGATAAACCCGTCCTTCTTCGGAACTCGCACCGGCGGATGGTCCATTCCTTTGAACTCTTGTGCTGAGCTGGACGTGATTAAATTACTGCTTGTACTCAGTACCAAATTGGATGGAAAGCGCATTTCTTGCCTTGGTGTGCGACCTTCTAGCGTCCTGATTTAACGTCTCATAAAATCCCAGCGCCGTGCCGCGCAGAGATGCTACCAAGTATAGTGCTTTTGTGTCGTCATCCCAGCCATTAGTTTCCGCTATTGCCTCGAAATGCAATTCGTAGTGGTTCCAAGGAGTTTTTCCATCATATTCCATTGGCGATAGCATCGGTTTCCTTAGGTGTCTATCATTAACTGTTTGCTGTGGTCCAGGAGGTAATGAGGAAGGCGCCTCCTCAGATGAATTAGGATCTGCGGTTTTAGAACGGGGGCATGCGGCCATATTTGTCTCTGGAAATTTCTGCCCGCACTTTCCTGGGATTTCTTTTGAGAATTTAGCTGACGACGGTGTAGATTGACCACTTGGGGGCGGAGGACCAGTTGACTTGTCAGTCAATGGTGCGTTTTGGTGAACCTCAGTGTCGTCCATTACTTTATGTGCGAACGCAGTTGCGCTAAGGACGGACATATCGGACATCTGCCTCCGTAGTGTACTTAGCTCTTCTTGGAAGGACGTATGCTAGCCCTTCAGAGCCCTCATCTCATTGCTGACTTCTTCAATTGTACGTGACTGTGTACTAAAGTTATCGCTGCGCTGAACTCTTCGAGCTTCTGCAGAATTTTCTCGAGCTGCTCTTCTGCCATTATGCTCAATTTCTACTACTTTTCGGCTGGGTTTCGAAGTCCATCTAAATAGCACCCTTGCCACTCGTGAGCTAGTCGACTTAACTCCAATTGTCGCAGAGTTTGCCGATTAGCACGGCAGTACTAAGCACAGCAAACGATAAAACGCTGGAAATGTTTGTCCCTTTCTAGTCAACATGTTGCACGGTCGCTCCCAAGTCTAGCAGGTTTAGAAAATATTTCGGGTACGGCACACGGCAAAAGCCGAAGCGCTTTATTTACTTCCCAACCCCTAGTAAAACGGAAATCTTCGATCCGCAGATCTCGAAAATTCTGACAAAACTTGGTTTTTATTAGTCGTTGGTTCGCAGCTATGGAAAAATTACTGCGAATCCTTCGTGTATTATGAACGGGAAGAGACCAAAGATTGACCTATTTGTTGTTCCTCCGTGAAGGATTCGAGTGTGCTTGGTAGCAAGTATGACAAGTTGGGGAGTATCTGGTCAACAGACGTCAGACAAATCTAGGAGTTATTCGGTATAGTTCATAGTCGTTCACTATCCAATATAAAATTTTCTGAAAGTACTCTGTGCTTCGGAAGCCGTTGACAACGAATGTGAAACTTATAGACTATGGTGCCCAGAATGGTCATTTACTTCCAAATATAGGAACTATAGGATATATCTTGGCAGTTGTAATTTGTCCATAAATGTAAGACTGTTCTAGACGTTACTTTGTGTATTGTTTAATTCTTCACTAGAACTGTAAAACTTATTTTGTGTCAAATTATCAATCAGCAAGTATTAGAAAATTAACGATTATTTGGTGCGTCCCTGGTCATTGAACATCTAAAACTATTTTGGTAGTATCGGAGAATTCAGGGAATGTTAGGTATTGTGCCAATCTAATAGAGCAGTTACAACTACTATGGCTCCACGTTAGCCCAAGGTTTAAGTTGCTTATTTAAGTTTATCAGGAACATAGAAAATCTCCTAGTTATCCTACCCGGAAAATGGACAGAATACCGAGCGTATTGCTGACTTCTAGATCAACACTTCAAATTGTTTATTAAGATTTGCCGACAATATAGAAAACTTTTCAAGACTATAGAAAATTGTAGTTCTCGTACTGAGCAAATATGAACATCGCTCACCAATGACTAACACTTTTGATGCTTCAGTCAAGTTGATCGCAAGTATAAAAAATTTATCAAAACTTAGAGATTTAGTTTTCATACAAAACACATAAATATCGCTCACCATGTGACTAAAACTTTCAATCCTTGAGTAAAGTTTATCGCAAATATAGAAAATGTTATTAAAATTAAAACAACCCTAGTTTTCGTACTAAGCGACTATAAGTATCGCTCACCATGTGATTGAACTTTTGATGCTTTAGTTAAGTTGATCGCAAATATAGAAAATTTATTAAAACTTAGGGATTTAGTTTTCATGCAAAACACATATAAATATCGCTCACCATGTGACTAAAACTTTCAATGCTTGAGTAAAATTTATCGCAAATATAGAAAATTTTATTAGAATTATAAAGACTTTAGTTTTCGTACTAAGCAAATATGGATATCACTCACCATGTGACTAAAACTTTCAATGCTTTAGTAGAATTGATCACAAATGGTAAGCAGGTAAAATGTCGGAAAAACTTCGCACCCCTTTGTTAACGAAATTTTAAATCAATCCTTCGAAAAATATAGGAGATATAGAGATTATGTTATTTATTACAAACGGCAAAAGGATAAGATGCAGGACAATTTTCTAACTATTCGGTTAGAATTTTTGATTTAATTACTGATTTTTCTAATACAAAACTGTGGAGAAAGATTAATTGGTTTATTATCGACGGCAAAACTAAAATGCCGGAACATTTGTAACACTTTTGTCGAACTTCGAGACTAATAGGTTAATTATTACTGATTACTGGCATATATCAGAAAAATATAGAGGAATATTTTATTTATCGACGGCAAAAGAATGAAATGCCGGAAAATTTTAATCTACTCTGTTAGAATTTTTGATTTAGTTACTGATTTTCCAATACAAAACTATGGAGACAAATTAATTGATTCGTTTTCAACGGCAAAACAAAAATGCCGGACCCATTTCTAACACTTTTACCAAAAATTCAAGATTAATAGGTTACTCGCATATATCAGAAAAATATAGAGCAATATTTTATTTATCGACGGCAAAAGAGTGTAATGCCGGAAAATTTTAATCTATTCTGTTAGAATTTTTGATTTAATTACTGATTTTCCAATACAAAACTGTGGAGTCAAATTAATTGATTCGTTATCGACGGCAAAACAAAAATGCTGGAAACATTTCTAACACTTTTACCAAAAATTCGAGATTAATAAGTTAATTATTACTGATTACTCGCATATAGCAGAAAAATATAGAGAAATATTTTATTTATCGTCGGCAAAAGAATGAAATGCCGGTAAATTGTGATCTATTCTGTTCAAATTTTTGATTTAATTACTGGTTTTTCTATACACAAGAAAAGAAATATGGAAAAACAAGTATATAGACAATATAGAAAATGTACAAATATAGACACTAGTTATAAAGATCTTTATAATAATACTTATCGGTCGTCCAGTCGTGCACGTAACGGTTCGTATAACCTTACTTTTTTTCCACTCCCGCCATCTGCATACGAAGGCAAACTCAATTTCCCGCAATTTGTCTTCTCCAACAATGCGTCTCCCAATTTATTCTCGTACAGTCCCGTCACGTCGTAGCGATTTTGGGCGCAAACTACGGCAAGTAATGCTCCATCAAATGAGGATTTTATGTATGATTTTAGCAGATGAACGCTGCAAGCAGGAATTATCCTCACAGAGTTACGCGATCCAAGTGTACCCCGCACTTGACACCAAATGTTGCAATTTCTACAAGCTGCGCGTGGTAACAAGAGAAGCCACCACGAAAGATTACCTTTTACGGGCCCGTTAACCTGATTGTCTGGCCGAGCGGTCTTCAGTTGAATTAGGTTTGGGCGTTCTTCCTCAAGCCTTTGGGGCCCTACCTTGCTGATTCCAAATAACCAGGACCAAAAAACCCAAATTCTCCGTGCAAACTAATTTTCTGGAGATGGCTTCGCAAACCTTCACCAGCACACTTCAGGACAATAATCCACAATCCAACAAGCAAACGAAAAAATGTTTTACGAGGAAGTTTTTAAGTCTTAATTCTTTTTAAACAAAACAACAAAAGTAAGACTCATGCGTTTTTCTCAGGATTCCAGAACAAAACTTAAAAAAATGACTTTCTTACGGAAAAGACTTCTTTTCTCTTCTTTCAACTAATGGCTCAGCCAGCAAAACTTTTCTGTACTCTACTACAAATTTTAATACATCTTCTACCTTTAATTTGGTCGAGCTGACATCTAGGTGTGAGCAGCTCTTGTGGTGAGGCCACATTGACTTGTGTCATTACATTTCCTTTTATCTACAATTTTTACAGGTTAACTTTTCTTATTTAAGTACATTTCATTTTTTATTATTTCTTTACAGGTTAAATTTTCTTATTTAAGTACACTTCTTTTCCTATAATTCTTTCAGGCTACAAGCATCCACCTTTATTTTAATAAATGTCGCAAGGTTTTCGTCATTTCTTCTCTTCAATCAATGCCGAAATGTTTCCCGCTGTCACAGTGTCTCTTATGTTTGTATTTCAATAAAACGCCGAAAGGTTTCATTCATCTTTAGTTTGAGAAATGTCAAAAGTCTCTATAATTTTCTTTTTAATAAAAGTGTCGAAATGCTTCTACTAGTTTCATTTATAAAATGCCGAAAGGCTTCATTCATTTTTAGTTTAGGAAATGTCAAAAGTCTCTCTAATTTTCTTTTTAATAAAAGTGTCGAAATTCTTCTACTAGCTTCATTTTTAAAATGCCGAAAGGCTTCATTCATTTTTAGTTTGGGAAATCCCAAAAGTCTCTATAATTTTCTTTCTAATAAAACTGTCGAGATGCCTCTACTAGTTTCATTCCTTTTTAGTTTGGGAAATGTCAAAAGTCTCTATAATTTTCTTTTTAATAAAAGTGTCGGAATGCTTCTACTAGTTGCATTAATAAAATGCCGAAAGGCTTCATTCATTTTTAGTTTAGGAAATGTCAAAAGTCTCTATAATTTCCTTTTTAACAAAAGTGTCGAAATGCTTCTACTAGTTTCATTTATAAAATGCTGAATGGCTTCATTCATTTTTTTATTTTAACAAATGTCAAAAGTTTCTGTACTTTTCTTTGTAATAGACGTGTTGGAAAGTTTCTTTGATTTTAATTTTCTAGTAGAGCGATGACGGAATATTCCCTTGCCCCTTTCGGCGGTTCTACTTCTAAGCACAAGCCCTGCCAAGTACTTCGGCTTTGTGCGGCCACGTCTGGGTTCGCTTTTATACAGTCGGCTGGAGTAATTCCTCTGAATTGGACTAGATTTAAAGAATTGAAGTGACAGGTAGGGGTTAGAAAGGAGACGAGTCTTTACTTTGATTCGAGATTCCTCTTCACTTTCGATGTTTTCTCCACTGACAGACTGACATGTCAAAGTAGATGTGTTTTGTTTTGTGTCGCGCTTTATTGATTCTTGCGTGGGATCTCATTTAATTTTCCTTTCCGTGAGCTCTACTTTGGTATCCCGCCGAACTTGGCTTGTTTGTTGCTGCCAATTAGCTTTCCACCGCAAGTGTAAAATTGGCAAAACAAGCTCCCAGTGATGATAACAAGCCTGAAACTCGCTATTTGGCAAAGCGTAAGAGGAAACTTGCATCACTGGGCGCTGCTCGTGAGTTTTCCGACCAAAGGGTCCACTTGCTACTATGGCTGGGAAGGAACAACAAAAAGCAAGGGAAGTTCTTATAAGAATCCAAGCTAGAACCGTTAAATTGCTGGCATTTTTTACAATTCCAGGTATTCTCTCTCCCCTTGCTGCTGCAAGTGTCTGTGAGGGTGTCCTGAGTGGGGCATATAGGGTCGTAAATTGCAAGGAAATGATCTCAAGATCCCCTTGCTATTATTCGTTGAGATTCCGATCAATGCTCAGCCTCACCAGGAGAGGTACTTTTTCACTACGTGCTTAACGACTGCTGAATACTCATCGCTAACAGTTGGTGGTCGAGCAAAGGCCTATACGGGGTAAGTCAATTTGCAACAATATTATATATTTGTAGAATGTTAATTTGTAAAGAACCTATTATTTATATTTATTTTTATATTTAGCTCTTTTTTTTATAAATTTCTAGTTTTATGTTTTTTTTTTTCGTTATGGAGTGCGTTTGATTGTTGGGATTGAGGATAGGGGTTGTTGAAAAAAATATGAAAATTAGGGAATAAGAGGATACTGTTGTCCGTATCTTATGTTTGTCGTATTTGTATATTTTAGAACTGTAGATTGGAAGCATGAGTAAATGGGATGCCCATATATATCAATAGTATATATGTATGTAAATTAGTATATATTCCTTTGATGGTTCAATATATACCAGCGATTTTTTAAGGATAGTAGGCAATGGTATTGTTTTAAAGATTTGATATGGTTCCTTGAAAGGAATGGGGATTCTGAGTTCTATAATTATTTTGTTGTTGAAAATGTTCGCAGAGATGGTACTTAATTTATAAATTTGTGATAAAATATTTTCTCTGCGATTTATGGGAAGCATCATTATATTTGGTATTTCTTGCCTGATATTTGATAACAATTCTTTATTTTTTCTAGGAGTTATTAGTGTAGGATGAAATTTTCCATGCCTTGAATCCGTTATAAGATCTATTAATTCTGCCTGGGTATTTTGGTATCTGAAAGCCATTAGTGAGACTAGTGAAATGAGTGATTCCAGTTCAATTGTTATTTTGTTATCAAGTGACCTATTTTCCATCAATGATGTGGCTATCTGCACTGATATTAGTTTTTTATGCATGACAATGAATTTCTTTTCAATTGCGGCTTTAGTTTTGTTGAAAACATTTGCGGTTGCTTCGACTATCGCAGTTTGGCTTTTCATAAGTGATAGGAGGGAGTTTTGGTTAAGGGTGATGTTACGGATTTGCTCGTCATAAATCTTGGCATCATCTTCGTCCAATGTGCCGAAAAGAGCTTTAGAGATTGAGCCTATAGCCTTGAATAGTGCTCTTTGTTTCCTATTTTGAGTTACAAGTAACGTGTTTTTGTATTCTATGTTTGCTAATATAAGGTTAACTTGCAGTAACAGTACTATTGCAGGTGTGGGCCATCGCTGAATTGCTATTGAGTTTCTGGCAAGTTACTATTATTTGCTGTGCGATGAACTGGATTTTCTGGAATTCGGACTTGAAATTTGTTATGTCATAGTATGTCACTATCTTCCACTCGTTGGTGTAGAGGTTGGCTCTGCCAATCTCCTTAAAAATAAATGCCTGCAGTGGCATTTAGCTGATTGACATCTATTCCTGAGCCGTAGACGAAAGGGATGAAAATCAAAATGAATGCTGTATGCATCATTTTGGAAACCTTGAAGATGATACTGTATTAATCATTTGGAATGATTTTTTGGGAAGGATGAAATTACTGGCATTAATCTGTGAAAAGTTTCAAGTCATTATTATGACTCTTTTATTTTTGTTGTTGACCTTTATGGTGGAATTTTCGGGGGAATTAATCTCCATTATCTCATACGGACCTGACCATAGTGGTGAGAACTTATTATCTCTCACTCTGCTTTTCAGTAAAACTTTATCAATAGTATTGAATGATTTTTGGACGGAATTCTTATCGTATTGCAATTTTGATCTTTCTTTATTTGCCATGGCTATGTATTTAGCTATTTTGAAGCTTTGCTGTAGATGTGCTTTTAACTAGTTTGCATAATTGTCATAATTATAGCAAACGGTTGGGGATGATTTTAAATTATTTGGGATTTCGGCTGGGAATTCGTATAGGAGTTCGCGAGGAGTATACTTAGTACTCGAATGAGGGGTTGTATTATATACAAACATGGCATAAGGAATCCATGTGTCTTGTGGATCTTTTGCTACATAAGATCGGAGATATTCTCCTAAGGTTCTGTGACTTCTATCCAACGCACCATTTGTTTGAGGGTGATATGGAGTAGTTTTAAATCGTTTTATTCTTAGTAATTTAGATACCTCGGCGAACATGCCTGGAATACCATGTCGACAAACTATCGTTATAGTGAAGGCTTCCGCTAATGTCTTAGACTCGGTGTCGACTATGGGAATAGCCGCGGAAAATTTTGAAAGGTCGTCTTGGAATGTAAGGAGATATTTGTTTCCAGAATGTGAAACTGGGAGAGGTCCTACAACATCTAGGTACACTCTTTCGAAAGGTTTGGAGCTAATGCTCGAGATTTTCATTGGAATTTTAGGGTTTCTGGATACTTTGTTCACCTGACAAAGTTGACATTTCCTGACTTATTTGACCACGTCGTCTTACATGCCAGGCCAGTAGAATTGCTTTTTGATTCTTTTAATAGTACGGGGAACTCCTGGATTGCCTCCCGTTGGTAATGAGTGAAAATCTTTTAAGACTTGTTC
Source organism: Dioctria linearis (assembly GCA_963930735.1). Lineage (NCBI taxonomy): Eukaryota > Metazoa > Arthropoda > Insecta > Diptera > Asilidae > Dioctria > Dioctria linearis. Next base: position 92,279,628 of record OZ005741.1, read on the forward strand.
GATGTCAATAATATCTGATAAATATTTAATTGAATCCTGATGCAGTTTTATGTTTATTTGCTTATTAGCGAAGACCTGGGCAAAATTTTTTTTGATAATTATTAGATTTTGTGGGTCTAATATCGGGAAGGAGATATTTATTTGTTTTAACTGATTAGCTTCTGTGTATGAGCAGATTTCAGTTAAAATCTTTTCGAGGTCTGACCTATCTCTTTGAGATCGACAAGGTAAATTAGTTTTTGAAATGATTATTTTGGAGTCCTTTTTTGTGAAGAAGTTCAGTTCAGTTTTTAAAAGTGGAGATTTATCTGAAAGCTTTAGTTTCGAATCCAACACTCTTTCAAGTTCTGTATCTTGCATTGGCAAGGTGAAAAATTTAGGATTCGCATTTTTAGTCAGTAAAAGAGGAAAATTAGTCTCAGTTATTATGACTGAGGAATTGTTTGATGACGATGGAGCTGGGTTTGGAGTAATAATACTCGTGTCGGGAATGTTCAAATTTGCCTGAGATCTAGCTTGATTCCTTGTTACCACATTTACGCAGGTGGTACGTTCTGCGAAATATTCGCTACTATCTGGAATAGCTCTACTGAGAGCGTCTGCATTTGTGTTGAGCTTACCTGATTTATGGACTATTTTGTAGTCATATTCCTCAAGACGTAGATCCAATTTTATAAGGTTTTGCAGTTTAATTATTCTGCCCTTTATTGGATCTCTGTCAGAGTCTGTGGAGATGACCACAAAGTCATCCAAGTCTTGATAAACTAGATTCACCTGGTAGGGGCCCAGATCGGCGTCCTCCTCATTTGTGTTGAGGATTAGGACTTTTGCCATACCATTGACTGGTTGACTATCGAGTTTCCGAGAAATAAACCTGGCCTTATTTCCTTCTTGAAAGAAACCGATTGATGATGAATAGAAGGAGTTGGAATTTCGATAATGAACTCTGATCGAGCCGGAATTTTAATTTTATTTAATTTATCCGATTCTTTCGGATTTTTAATGGGAAGGAGATATGATTCCAACTTTTGTGAAATTTTGAAGGAGTTATTCGATGATCCCGACTCGATAGGATTTGAAGGAGATAAAACTTTATTGCAATTCTTTGACTTCTTTGATTTTATCTTGGAATTCACTTTTTGTGAATCTATTGATGAAGGAGATAGAATTTTGCTAGATACAGCCTTTTGTGCGGCTGTAGATGAAGATATACTTTTACGTTTTTGCTTCGTTTCTTGTGAAGCTACGGATGGAGTTTTATTTTCATTAGTGAGTTCCACTCTGTTGGGAACTCTTGATGAAGATAGGTTTTTATTATTTTGTCGCTTCACTTCTTGTGAAACATTGGATGGAGATATATTATTATTGCTTTGTGAAGCAATTGATAGAGAAGAATTTTTATAATTTTTACTATTGGAGAATGTTATCTTCGTATACAGTAAACTTTTAGTATGAGACGTCTTTTCTGGGTCCTCGCTTTTCAAATAAACATATGGGTAATTGGAGTAATATTGCTCATACGGATAAGATTTATTTGAATCGTTTATTTCTAAAGAAATGTATTTACTTTTATAATTTCTACTAGCATTCTATCGAGATAAAAAATCATGACCAAGTAGGCCATCGTATGAGAGGATGGAGCTATTTCCCACAATTTGAAATGGGTGCTCTGGGATGGAGTTAAATTTGGTAGATTAAAAATTCAATTTTGCAAATATGAGTCCTTCTGTACAAGTGGACTCGGTAAATAATGTATTAATATTGCAGACAGCATCTCTGTAGAAGATACTGTCTGGTTTCAGTGGATGGAGTTTTATTAGGCTGATCTCTGCTCCAGTATCAATTAAAATGTAAGCTTTGGAGCAGAGCAGATGTCAACAGGCAAAGAAAGATTTAAGATTTATTTGAACGGGGATTTGAATTATTTTCTTGCTGCCTACTTTTCCGTCGATATTATCCCGGGATTCCTGTGGACTTGTGCTGTAGTTTGTATGTGCGAGGGGTTGCAGCGGGGGTCTGCTGCATCCAGTTTCCTTGCCTGGATGCCGATGAATTTTTGTTGTCCTTCCTATTCGGAGATGGCGATCTAGCCGAAATATTGGCATTATTATATCTCGGCGGTGAAGTTCGACTTTCTCGGAATACTGGCTGCTGCCAGTTCCTATTTTGAGGCTGTCTGTCAGCCGTGCTTGTTGGTGGAGTATTGCTCACCTTCTGGAAATTATTTTGATTTTCCTGATTGTAGCCAGAACGACTGTTGTTCGCAGCTCTTGTCTGGCATTCTTCGAAAGTGTGTCCCATCCTATGACAATATCGACAAGATGGTACCTGTGACGGCGTTGTGACCTCATTGAAATCTGGAGGCGTTGTAATTTGTAATTGCGAGTTTAGTTTTGGAGCTGAGTTGAAATTTTGCGTGGGGTATGACTGGGCAGCTTGATGCAGCAATCCGCAGTCTATTGCATTTGAAACAGCGAAGACTTGAATTTATTGCTGGCGCAAATGGAGTTTGATGTATCTTGTTTTGTGCTTGGGAAACAAGTTGTTTCTGCTCTAAGCGTGAACATGCTCCAAGATGTGTGATTTTAATGCAGAAAAGGATTTATCGGAATGCACTTTGCCTAAAGTCTGTAGTTGTGGATTGGATAATCCACCCTCTATAGCTCTCACTGCTTGACACTCATTATCTTTTAAAAAGGACTTTAAAAGAACTCTGTCGCTTGTATATGAATGTGTTGCTTAATTTAATTTGGATAGACTTGTGTTAAGTCTCTGTAGAAAGTCTTTCACGCTTTCCCCTAATCTCTGTTTGGAATTATTTAATTGAGACTGTAGCACAGTTCTGGAAATTTTTTCCTCGAAAGTTTGCATTAAAATTGGTTTTAAAGTAGGACAATATTCAATTTGATTGTACCTGAAGATATCGTAGGCCTCTGCGGATAATTTACTCCTTACTAAACTAAGGGGGGAGTGCTTTTCGTCTGCCGTCGTTGCTGTTGCGTATGAATCATCACAGCTTGAAATGAATTTGTGGAGATCTTTCGGATTTCCATTGAAATTGGGAATTAATGTTCTCGCGTCAGATAGGAAAAAAATTGATTGGTCTCTGAAAGAGACATTGTGGTGATACTCTGTGGAATTATTTGTAGTATTCGTTATGTTTTGGAATCTCGAGTCCAACTGTTCTTGCAGCGCAATTACAGTGTCTGAGAATGATGTTTCATGTTTAAGTAAACATCATTTGCGAAGTATTCGCTGTCTTTGTCGTTTGGGCCAACATTCAAGATTATTTCATTGTGTGTTTCTTCAAAATCGTCCCAATATTTGTGCAACGAGTTTAATTTTTGGTTTAGATATGCCTGGGTTGCAGTTGCAAGTGAATTATTATCTATAGACTGGATAATATGCGATAATGTTTTTTGTCTATCTTCTTGCAATCGAAATCGTACTGTATTCGATTGATCTTTGTCTGTGCTGTCTTGGTTTTCAGCTGCAGTTGTTTTTTGAGAAGTTTTTGGAGGTGGGACGTAAAACGGGTTATTTTTGCGCTCTGTATGAACTGATATGGATTTCAACCTATCAGACAGAGTTGCCTTTGTAAGATTGTACCAGTCCTCCGTTTTGTCATAGCATGACTGCTTAAAATAATCATGAGCTTCAGTAAAATTTTCATGATCTTGATTCAGGGTTTCCGTTTTTTCAATGAAGCCCATACGTCTTCCAAATTTTGGAGTTTTTCAGAAGTAAAATCTGAAGTCCTTTTAGGTTTATTGGCTCTATGATAGTCGGCCAGGATTTGTCTAATTTCTGACATTTTTGGGACTTGTGACAAGCAGAGCTCATCGAAAGATTGGTTTTCTTCTGTCATGATAGGTTCGTGAAGTAAAAGGCGGAGAACTAGGTGGAAATATAAAGAGAAATTATAAGATAGAGTGTGTCTGTTATTATTATGGAATAATTTTGTGTTTAGATTTGTTTAAATTTGGGGAACTATAGGAGACGTGGCAAATTTGTATGGACCAAGGAAAAGGCAGACAATTAGAACACAAATAATTAAATTTCTCAACAGCAATCGGCAGCTGTTAAGTTGGTTATGTGTAAATAATTATGTATAAGTAAAAGTGATTCAGTAATCTGTAATATGTGGGAAAAACACAGCGATAGGAGAACTCTTTGTTAGATTTGCTTATAGGAAAAATTCTGAGAAAATTTTTTGGAAAAAGATTTTTGTTTTTTTGATAATTGTATTCATGATATGTTAATGAGGAATATCTAATATGAGAGAGAGAGAAAAATATTTTATGAATGTGCCGTATATGTATACAGGGTGTTCCGTAAATGTCTTTAATCCTTTAAGGGGATAAAAGTAGAGGTCATTTGGGTAAAAAAAAAGTCTAGATACTTTTATATCGAACTCCACTTGGTTTTCGAGTAAATCGATAATATCGATTTTCGAGATTTTGCATACCTCTTCAGAGTAATTACGTTATAAGTTCTATTGTAATTAATGGATTGTGACGTTCAAACCTTTATTTAAAAGAACACATATTGGCCTTTCTAAGAATGCATAATTAGTTATAATTGTGCCTTCAGTTATTTAAAAAAAAAACAGTTTTCTCTAGAATTTTTTATTTCACCAAAATTATTGTCGCGCTTCAGTGTACATTTATTCGAAATATCACCATTGCATGAACTTGGCAAAACTATGATATTTACGTAGATTTCGTTATTCCGCATTTTCATTTTTGCGGGAGGGGCAAGCTCTGAGAGGGGCGGGAGTTCAAAGTTTCAACTTTAAGCGGCTATATTTGAATAAAAACCACCAAAAATGTCTTTTTCCATTTATGAATTTAGGACTTACTTGCTAGAACAATGCTTGGTTGAGAAAATATAGCCGCTTAAAGTTGAGACTTTGAACTCCCCGCCCCTCCCAGAGCTTGCCCCTCCCGCAAAATTGAAGATGCGGAATAACGAAATCTACTTAAATATCAAGTTTGGTAAAAAAGTGTTTTTTTTCGAAATTACCTCCTCTATTTTCGAAATTCGAAATCGAAAAGTACCCTATCTAATAGCGAGTTCAGATTCCCGTAAAAAGACATATAAATGGTTGTCGTAGGTTAAAAACTGTAGGAGGAGATAGAATCCTACGAAAAAACTGAAGATTACCTCGATGGGCACATCGTCCAAAATGTTTGCTTATAACTGTTGATTGTTATTGTTGATAGCACTTAGGGAGCTCATTTTGGAAAGCGGACATAATGCGAAAATTTTTTCATAGTTTTGCCAAGTTCATGCAATGGTGATATTTCGAATAAATGTTCACTGAAGCGCGACAAAAATTTTGGTGGAATAAAAAATTCTAGAGAATTTTTTTTTTTTTTTAAATAATTGAAGGCAAAATTATAACTAATTATGCATTGTTAGAAAGGCCAATATGTGTTCTTTTAAATTAAGGTTTGAACGTCACAATACATTAATTACAATAGAACTTATAACAAAATTACTCGAAAATCGATATTATCGATTTACTCGAAAACCAAGCGGAGTTCGAGATAAAAGTGTCTAGACTTTTTTGACCCAAATGACCTCTACTTTCATCCCCTTAAAGGATTAAAGACATTTACGGAACACCCTGTATATGTATTGTCACCAATTATGAACTAATTTTAATCAGCTTTTTCATTTATGTTTTAGCAATATTTTGAAATAACTATGACTGATTTCTGACAATCTTGGCTTCATCTTATTCTTTTTTGATTTATTATATGATTTTCTTCACTTTTTCCGTTAATTTTTTAAAATATCTGAGGGCAAAATAAGCTATATATATGTTTCTTTTTTTTTCTTTTTTTAGAAGAAAAATTTTTTTTACTTATGTATGCTAATTGTGTATAGAGACCACTCCCTCCGACCAAGATCTTTCTCCTAATCGATACACTTACGAAGGGGATTGATATTTGATCTTTTCGAAGTCCTCTGACCAGCAAGTTCACGTAGTCTTACCGCAGAGGTCGCTTCGTGGTGGAGTGATTTCACAAAAAAAAATATAGAACTAAATTCTATTATACGAGTATTCTATTAGAAAATATAAAAAGAAAATTAGAGGAGAAGATTTTTTTTGTCTATCTTAATTCTAATTCCTTGTCTAATATTCGTGTGCCGTTTTGACTGGTTTGGATTTCCGTCTTCCTAGATTACGTCCTCTTCTCGCTGAAGATGTTGATGAAATTGATTGTTGGTATGATGATGTGATGATATGCCTAGATGTCTTCCTTCTTCACCACGTCTTCCTAGATTCCGTCTTCTTCTCGCTGAAGATGTTGATGAAATTGATTGTTGGTATGATGATGGTGATGATGATTCTTTACCACGTCTTGGTGAGGCAGGAATGAACCCTCGCAAGAGTCCCACGTTGAGCGCTATGGCGCTTTTACTTTTATTATTCTTATTTTTTTTCCTTTAAATATCCTTTTCAGGGTACCCGAGCTCTTTTTTTTTTTTAATATTATTTTATTTTTATTTTTAACTGTTTTTTTTTAATTTTAATTTAATTAATTTGGCACTGATTAGTAAGCAGAAGGAAAAAACCACAGTGACACCAGTTGTTATTTTTATTACTTTTTTTTCGTAGGATTTTAATAATTTAAAGGTTATTAAGGGCACTGATTCTCGGTAGGTGCACCGCTGCCACCAATTTGTTGTAGTTCGACCGTTCGTGCTCCTAGGTTTAACGTGAAGAAACGGCCGATGCGATGAGTTTCACAAAATAAATACACTCAGGTTCGGAAAAATATTTATTTAAACTATTTATAGGAAGAATTAAGTTTAATAAGTCCTTCATAAAGGAATTGCTTTTAATATATTTATAAGGAGAATTTCACTTTTCTACATTTATAACAAAAATGTCACTTTAATATTTTTATTGGAAGAATAGCACTTTTCTATATTTATAATAACAAAATTTTTTTTATAGGAAGAATTGCACTTTTCTCCAGAGCGAACTTTACTTGGCGGTGTTTAAAAATTGAACTCCTCGAGGTTTGGGCAAATTGCACCCAGGTACCCATGATCGCTTTAAAGCTCTTCTTTCATTTTTATTGTTTTCTCACGACGTTGAAAAAACGTACGTGAGAAAATGCAAAAGTTTTTTGATGCGAGCTATATGCATCAATGCAAAACTGTAATCCGATATGCACTTGTGCGCTCGTCTTGAAATATTAATTTTAAGTGGGCGCGAATAATTGTGATAATTGTATGTATGTATGTACATACAATTGGATTGGATTAAGTAGGTAATGTACGTATGTACAGCGTACATACGGAAAAAAAGTAAGAAGACACTGTATGTAGGTAAGTGTGCATACCGTGCGAGTGGAATGTGTGTTTGATAACGAAATGCAATTTATGCTAAATTGCATTTTGTTATAATATGGGAATGCATTTTAAACTTTGAATGAGATTTAAAAATGAAATAATTTTTCATTTTCAGGGTCAATTAATGGTACATCAATATATCATATTGGACGATATATTGATGTATCGGTATTATGGTTGTGATTCGGGGCATTGGGCACAATAGTGTTCTTCAATTGGTTCTATTGAGTCAGTTATGAATTGGCATTTCAAGCATTGCATCATGTTTCTGTTTAATTTGAAGCTCATTACTGTTGTGTGATTCCCGGCGGCGATTTTTTGACTTCTTTTCTGTTTCTGTTTTGGTCAGTATTCCCTTAGGAGCAGAGTTTAAGATGACGACAAAAAAATTATAGGATAATCTTTTAATTATTTAGAAGAAAATTAAAAATAATCGTTTAATTGAAAATTATATTGTGTTTTTTTTAAAGGTTTTATACATAATATATTTATTTTATTCTAGGTTAACTTACCCTGAATGTTTACTTTACTACTATACTAATTTATATGGTTATTTATATAGATTATGTTAATTAAGCATTATTTCTTTAGTTTCTTTAATTCCTTTTTTGTGTTTGTCAATAACGTTAGGTACTTATTCTTCTCCTCCTGGCTTTGTGCAATGTTTAGCAGTTCCTTGTACATGTGGACGTTTTTAATCAGGTGTTGTATGTAGCTACATACGACGATTGTGGTATATAGCTACATGCGGCCCCCTCAATAAACATATAGAAAAAAAAGTAGGTAACATAAATTCTAACAAAAGAAAGAACGTACTAAAACCCAGGAAGAAAATTGCATCAGCAAGTGCCCCACATTCCTTAACGAAACATTTGCCCACAAAACGACTTGGAAAAAACAGAGGTTTCAAGTTACAACCCCAGTTGTTGTGGAAGAAAATAAAACCCACGTGCCTTCAGTAAAATTTGTCACTCAAAGCTTTAAAAAGAAAAAGGAAACAAGAAAAATATTCCGAACGAAAAAATATTTCCAGGCAGACCTATCGTGAAGAAAAGAACGCAAATCGTTCGTACATACATATGTACATATAAATCAAGGCAACGATTTTGCTCAGTGAAGACCGACGATTAAGTCTTTACCAAAAAGCTCGCGTTAGCAGATTTCCCCCGGGGCGATGAATTGAATTGCGCGTTCATGCAATCGTCCAGCGGAAATCCTCTGGAATGAACATACATGTACTCGGGCACCGAATGAATTGAAGCTGGAGGAGTTGATGAAAATTCTTGGCAAAGATCGTCACGCGGACTTGTTACAAAAAAGAAAGGAGATTTTATTTGAGATTTTGAGATTTTTTGAGTAGACTGTCGATTCGGTTGGTCGGTTTAATGAAATAAATAAAACGGATATAAGTTTTTGTAAAATATTGTTTGAAATAATAAATAAAGGAAGAATGAGAAGTAGAGGTAGTGTTGTGCTTTACACCCCGGATATATGCAACAAAATTGGCGCAGCCGGTAGGATTCGAGGAAGCCTTTTTTTCATAAAGAAAAGTAATCGCTTCAAAACTCTTGAATTTCCTGCAAAGTTCAAAAGAGGTACATAACCAAAATTGAGTGCTGGGCAAGACGCCCTCCCCTTGAACTCGAAGCTGAGTCTGGTTTCGGGGGTTTTTTTTTTTTACCTCTAACGCTCTGCGTACTGCAGCTTGTCTCTACTCAGAAGAGTAAGCAGACACCCCCTCATCAAAGTACAAAGCACCAATGCGGGATTTCAGTGAGCTTCATCCCTGCCCAAACTTAAAACTCGTTTAAAGGAAGCTCAGCCTTAACGTCATACCTAGAAGGACGAAAAAGGAAGCGATTTCATCACCAGCTCGAAGGAAGTACAGCCGAAGTAAGCAAGACGCAACTCTTTCCGAGGATATACAACGGTTTAGTCTGGGAGGAAATCGAAGACGGCTAAAAGCCCCCTTTCAGAACATATCAAAAAATGATCCTAAAGAAGGCATGAGGCCCCCCCCCCCCTTTGTGACAACTCATCAGCGCAGGGAATAACCAAAGTAGGCCAAAGCCCCCCTGTGCCATAGTACAAGGACGATGGTTGCTGAGTCGCTGTTAAATCTTTTCAAGCGATGAGCGGAAGGTAAAATTGATGCTAACTCCAGAAACTCCAGAAATTAAATGTAATGATAGATTCAAAAATATTTCATGATAATTCCAGAAATATCCGAAGACAATTCTAGGAATATTTAAAGACATTTCCAGAAATTTAGTGATGATAATTCCAGAACTTTAGTGATGATTATTCCAGAAATTTAATTTCCTGAAATGGAATTGGGACTGTCGGCGGTCGCCAACATTGTAAGTTTTTTGATCTCCAATTCACAAGTCATTCAGTCTGTGAATATATAAAAGGTAAGTTTATTTGGGGATCAGTGAAAGATTCCACCCGCTGCCACTAGTGTTAAGATTTAGGACCTCGATACGGCCTTTCTCACGGTTCATCCGTGATTTCCCGTAGGAGTAGATGTGTTACAATTGTATTGTATTATCGCTCAACTGTGGTATATATTCCTTCGGAGTATTTTAATCACAAACACTGACTTTGAATATGCTGGTGGTTTCCACCTGTTTGTTTAATGTATATCTATACATACAACACCTCTCTATGGGTTTACACTTTTATCTATATACAAAAGTGCTCTATAGGTTTGCACCTTTACACTCTACCCGGCGGTATTGAACTTAGTTTCACTTCATTTATCTTATCGTTACGACTAACTATTTATTCGTTTGCAAGTAGCGCTTGGGTTTTTTGGTAATGCACAGTAACTGTGCGGTTATCAATTGTACCTAATTCAACCGTGTGTTGAGTCAGATATACAATTGACCGTCTATAACCGTAGTTAGTTGTTTTTTTTATTTACCTTACCTCTGGTTGGGGGTGAAATAAAAAGATTCTTTAAATAAAGACGAAGTTATAGCTTTGGAATCTTAACTAGAACTTGTTTATTGACAAAAACAAAACATTGTTTGGTGAATAAAATAATTAAAATTTGATAAAGAAATGAGAGCTTGCAAATTGAGTGAAAAAAAAAGAATTTAGGTCAGTAAATTTCACTGTGACCAACAAATAATGACTCAATGAATTGCTATGGAAATTGCTTAATTAGTTCAAGCTTTGCAGAAATCATTTTATGTATTACGCAGGCATAAAAAAATAAAATTGTTATGTTCAGGGCTGAACAGTAACCGAGCCTTTCTTGATCTTTTCTTTTTTTTTTAGAACGTTAGACCGCGAGGCGATGCTGGCCGAAATCCAAAATCAACTTTCGTTGGCTTGAGTACTTTCATTCTCAAGTCCCGTAGTTCAGGGTAGAAAAATGCTTAATTAACACTTTTCTACCCTGAGAATATTATGTTAGCTGAAAATTATCGCCACGGACAATAGATTGAAATGTAATTTGATATTTTCATATATATCAAGCCATCATCGTCTTCCTTTGGTGCATACATTGTTGCACCCACAATGTATGCAGCTCGCGAAAGTGTGCAGATGAAACCTTCTTTTCGGTGAAGACTTGATCGTTGCAATTTTCATCGATGTGAAGTTTATATGCCCGATATGCATGTGCCTAAAATGTATATACGCCGCACATACATATCGTGTTTTTGACAAATTTTCGTGGGGCTTTTTTCTGTTGAAACGACTTGGGCTAAAATTTAGAACTTTCATTTTTTTCCAATTCGTTTTGTGGGCAAAACTTTTTGTTGTTTTCAATGTAGGAATTTGAAGAAGTTGCTGAAGCACGATTAGCTTATATATATGTATGAAAATTAAATAAATAATTTCTTTTTTTAAATTACCCTTTTTAGGTAATTTATGTATGCAACAGAGGTGACGCCGCGCCGGGAGTGAGTTTATTTTGATTGTAAAATTTTGGCACGATCAATAAAAAACACTATTTCCAATAATATTGAAATGAAACTTCACTTTATTTTATACACTGTTTTCAATAATATTTTAATGAAGCTTACTTGCCTCACTTGCTAGTGGCCTAACCGAGTCCCGAAAACTAACTCCACGTGAAAGTCTTCTTGGCTAATTAAAAGCCCAGAAATTAAGCGCGCATTTGCTTTGTCAGCACAATTGACTTGTGCGATAAAACTCTTATGTAATTCGCTGGTAATTCGAGATGAATTTCGATATTTGCTGGTTCTTTCATTCAGTGTTTATACTGAGGATAATTTATGGCCAAAAACGCTCACGTTTGCATTTCTTACATTTTAAAATGTAAGGAATGCTGACCAATTTAAAAGAGGAATTATAATTTAAGCTTAATGGGCTCATACATTGCATGGTTATGAGGCCCGCGTTGGGTAGCACCATAACAGATATTTCAATCCCCACTTCCACCCACATCGGCATCTATGCTGACGCCCGGAAGCGGCGGCGGGCTCCCCTTAGTGCTATATAAACCGTGTTAGTATAGTAATAAAACAGTTGCTAATTATCAGCCAACGTCTTTCAATCAAATATCATAATATATCTTCAAGAGATACAAACGTCTCTTCGAAAATCAGAAAATGATATCAGATTGCCAAGACTAACAATTCCAACGTTTGATGGAAAATATGAGGCATGGCGAAGCTTTCATGATATTTTTGTGAAACTCGTACATAATAAAAAATAATAATAAAAAGCTATCGATGATAGAGAAAATGCAATACTTGAAAACGCATTTAAAAGGTGAAGCTTCAAAGCTATTATGTCACCTGGAAATATCTGATTGCAACTTCACAAGTGCCTGGGATATATTAAAAGAACGGTTTGAAAACAGGAGAGGCCGCTCAAATTCAGCTAATATTATGTCATATTATCATATTAAATTTGCGTCTGCAAGAGGAATAAGGTAAATGCACGACACTATAAAAGAGTGTCTACATGTGCTAACCAATCTAAACATCGATACTAGATCACGGGCACCAATTATAGAACACATATCCATACAAAAAAATCAAAAAGAAACACACAGGCTCTATGAACACACCTTAGAAAAGAGATTCCGACATTTGATGTATTCTACAGGTTCCTGGAGTCTAAATTACAATCGCTTGAAGCATTTAGAGACAATAAACGGCGTGAAATGCCTCAAATAACTATAAATTGTCTCTACGTCAATTGCTGATTTCCTTTAACATTTCGCAATAAGCATACATAGTTAATTTCACCAAAAATCCATCTTTTTTTTTTCATACTGTAACCATATGATATGATATGATCTGATTTCCTCTCTTCACTAGAATATTCGATACGGAATCACAATTTCTCAATAATTAATTTTTCGCTACCATCATTTTCTTCTGAGTCGTCGCCATTTTTTACAAACTTTTTATTATTTTCCTTACTTCTATCTAGTCTGCCAAAGTACATATTTATCTTTTATAATTGGATTTCAACATTACAAACTTTATTGAATCGACCACATTTTGTATTTCCTTTATTAGAATTAAAACACTAATTTTAACTTTTTCAATCAGCCAGAAACAAAAGCGAACCCTCCAACTCTCTAACCGCATCCAATCTTTTTCACGTTCTTTTTCAAACTCTAGATATTCGATTGCATCATCCAACACGACATCTTCTCTGTCAACATGCTCTTTTCTTTTCAACACAGCCGAGAGCCGTTAATAACCGGACGCTCTTTCTAAATAAAGCTTTAATGCCACGTTTTAACATATGGTGTAGTAAAAGACTTGGTTACGTTTTCTTGCTGAAGATGTTTTGTTACATGTGCCTCAAGAGAATTAAGTCCAACCCAAATTGACTCTCATAACTTACGGTGTACAGGTCCAAGGTGACTTCATTACCCCAAGATACGGTGGCCACAGACTAATATGAAAACTAGTGCAACTGAACTGGAAGTTAAGCCAACATATACAACACTTACAACAGTTACATCTACCGAATATATAATCAAACGACTTTCAATCATGCACAGATTAATACGAGTACTAGCCACTTGCAACAAATTCGTTCAGAACTGTCGAAATCCAAACGCATAGAAGCCAAGCCTTAATAATCAGCACCTTCGAACTTGAAAAAGCAAGAATGCATGTACTAAAATTAACGCAAGCAGTGCATTTATATAAGGAAATTGAAGAGTTAAGAGTAGGTAAAGCACTCAACAGATTGCTAGATAAACAAGCGATCCTAAGAGTGGTAAGACAACTTGAAAACTCAACACTCACAGATAGTGAAAAACATTCAATAATTTTACCGCACAAAAGCCCCTTGACCAACCTTCAACAGGCTCACCGGAAAACCCTCATGTAACCAAAGTACACTGGCATACGTCCGACAACAATGCTGGATACCGAAGGCACGAACAAATGTACGGGAACACATTCATAAATGTATAAGATGCATTCAATTTACATCAGAAGTAACTCAACAAATAATGGGCAACCTACCAGCGCAGCACCAAGAATAAACTCATTTAAGCCGTTTGTTTGAATGTAGATTGTGCCCGCTGACTGACAGCTGACAGTCCTGAAAACAAAAATAGCTGAAGTGCCCAATTATTGAAGGCTGCCCAATTTCTTCGTTGCTCTCACAGAACATAAATTGTGTGCTGCATTCTCAAATTCTATCCTTGTTGCGAAATTTCTAAATTTGTCACCTGCAATTAAAAAATGAAAAATCGACCAACCTACGTTTATAACCTAATGCTTCCTATAAGTTGATATTAGAATAAACGTCTTCTGTTAAATGTAGAGTCATCAACTGAAACTGAGGTGGGTGGGCCCCAGCAACGTGGCCTAGTACAAACAACAAAAAGCGTGCGGGCCCGTGCGTGTAGGTTCCAATAAGCTGTCACTATGCAAATGCCTACTGTCCTCTGTTAATCGAATCGAAAGTTAAGCACAATGACACTCAGGTGGCAGTAGTGTAGCGATAAATGAAAGATGTCCTTCGGTTCTTCTGTTATTCATAAAAAAAATCCTTCTAGTATTGAAATTAGACAAAAACTTACCTCAAAATTAGCTAATTGCAATTCATTCAATTTCATTTACTTTGATCAGCAACTTTTTGATCAGCTTACCTCAAGGAATCGCGTGGTATACCGGAAGGTAGCTTGATCCGAATCACCCTGTATAAAGTGCATTCGGCAAGAAAATTTGTTACATTAAGGGATTTCCCAAATCTTTCTCTCCGATAAAGTGTGTTTTTTTGGCAGCTATCAATAACTTCCTCCAAAGGGGAAGTATTTTAGTGCTGCCAATCCTTATGTGTAGCACTTTTTCTATAAAATTATAATCTTAGAAATTAATACATGGCTTGAGTGTGAACAAACAGCGTCACTTACTATCAGACTGAGTAATACTTAGTTGTCGTACTAACTGCGCTTTCGACGATTGTGAATTTTGGTACAGGTTTCCTATAAACAAGTCCTTTAGATCGCAGTTTTCGCAGCATGTTATGGTATCTGAAGTAGAGTATCCCTTGGGCTCCCTTTTTTGGAAGGTAAAGAAAATATATGTCGTTAAAAAAATCACATTTTTAATTTGATTGATATGCACTCTGTTTTCGTTTTTTTCTTTGTTTTCTGTAGGAAAAACCTTAATTATCTATTCTGATAATTTGCAGAAGTATTTTGGAGTTACTGAGATGTTTTTGTCTATTAAATGTTGTATTATGACAGCATCTAGCCTGTGCCGATAGGTACTGTCTCAAGCAGAGGTGGCCAAAGCGTCGGCCGCGTAACTATACCTAATCGGCCGGCTGTTTTATATGTATCTTCACAGCGAAATGAAAATGAAGGCGCATGCACGAGCAGTTTTAAGTGATGTAAGTAGCGTGCATAACAGTCTTCCAGTTATTGAAGATAGCCTGTAAGAAATTCCACCGACTGACTGCGCAATTTACGTTATGGATATGGTTCTACTCATCCCTAAGGCCACGGAAGAGCAGCCTTTGCACTGATCGGGAATTTCGAATATTGTTCATATTAATGTCAATGTTTGAAGTCTGAAAACAGTAATATTGACAAAATGAGATGATAAGATGTTTGATTTGAATTGAAATTGAAAGCTTTTGTATTAAAATGTCTTATTGAGTATTTAGTTTAAATATATTTGTTCTTGCGTTAAGCTTATTTGTGCTTAGGTTAAACTTTTTTGTGCTTCGGTTAAAGTTATTTGCTCTTGGGTTAAACTTATTTGTGCTTGGATTAAAGATATTTGCTCATGCGTTAAACTTATTTACTCTTGGTTTAAATAAAACTGCGAATGCTATAAAACCAAAATAAAACATGTCAGCACAGACTTCTTCATTATTTTCGACATTTTTTCTTAATTTTTTTATTATTTCATTTCCATTCAATGATGAAATAAACATAGAAGAAATACTAATAAAATTGAAAGAATTTTTGGATGTGGACTATTTGAGAATGAAATCCTTAACTTAAAATTCGATATATTTTTGAAATCAAGAGCCTCGTCTCAAAATAGTTATTAGGATTTAAGAAAAATATCCATTTATGGAGATGTGCAGCATAATTAATTCGGTTCTCTTACCTCTGCGAAACAAAATTTTCTACCATGAATGCAATTAAAGCAAAACATCGCTCCCATTTGACAGATGCCCATTTAGAAGCATTTTTACGAATAATTATAAGTACATATAAACCACAATATGAAAAGCTTGCCGAAAATATGCAATTATCAGTTATCAGTACATCCTCTGATACGACATAAAAAATAATATGTAATACGTATTTACAATAATATTGATCGCATGAATATTAACACAATAAAAGAACATATTGTTTTATTTATAAACTAATTAGCTTGTATAGCACTCCACGATATTTACTTGATTCAAATTATTTACGTTATAAAACAAATTCGCTAAGCTTAACCACTATTCTCGCCCGAAGGTAATCTGAACTTGAAAGGTTCTTCTCTTGGGTTGCACACATTTCATCTTTTCACAAAAAACACACACTTATTCTAGCCCTAAATTGCCGGCCATAACCCTACCCGAAATCATTTACGCTGCACTCACAATTAGTTCCAAGAATATTTTAATAAACACTTTGAGATGCCGATACTATTACCCGTGAATAGTGGAAGACAATTCGCCCTTCATTTATTACCTCTGTCCCCAGGAGGGATTTTTCCTGATTACCTGCAACACTTGTGACAAGAAATCATTATTGTCTCTTAATAAAATTACTTGATATTGAATATGTATTACTATACCTATGGTTGTTATAAATTAAAGTTATTGTTGGCTTTAAATTATTACTTTTCTTGTGATCACTTAACACATACGTTGTTGGTAAACCGCCGCCTATAATTTAAGAAAACAGTTCGCCAGTAGTGATCACCCCTGGTCTAAAGTTTTCTTAACTTGAAAATGTTTTAAAAACCTTTATCTTTGGGTGTATTAAAAATTTCACTATACTATATTTCACTCAGTTACGCATTATGACAAAAAAATTAACACATTACATCTTCGGAAGAACTATCTGATGATGAAAAGTTAGAATTTTCAACCCAGTTATTAATACTTGAAGTCATTGATAACGTTTTTGTATTTGTGCTTGTTGCATCACTTTCCTAGAAGAGTTATTGAATATTCACGAGATTGTACACTTTGTAATAGCGACGTGAAAAAAAAATCAGTTACTGCACAAAATACGTAGCGCGTCGTGAACAAACTTACAAGAGGTCTGTTCCCCTACTTAGGACAACATCTGGTTTATGTAAACATTTAATTGAGTTAGGTCATACTACATCAATTGACAACGTAAAATTATTACGCAATTTATACGGAGGTACAGTTCTAGACACGTATGAGATGATACGCGGAAAAAAATCTTTAGACAAATGACCGATAATTTATCTAAAATCCATGCTTGATTTTCAGCCTCCTAATTGTATTTGTTAATATGCCTATAATCACCACTTGTTCGCTTGCCGACAAAACTATTAAATTCATTGAACAATTTTTTTAGATAAATATTTAAAATTCGTCTAAAATCTTTAGTTGTTATTTTTTACTATTGTTGTGCTTTGCCTATTTGTTATTTGGCCATTAATCAGTAAGATTAGTAGATAAGTTGTTAACAAATAATTGGTGCATGATCTAAAATTTTGTTGGCGGTTTATCTAATATATTTAGCACAGTTGTAGATAATTTATACATCAATAATCGATAGTTGTATAGATAAAACAATGAGAAAATTTTAGCTGCATATCCTATTAAAGTTGACAAAATATTTAATTTGATCTACATTTTATGTAGATGGCTTTCAACGAGCTTCTCCTGTGAAAAGTCAATGAATGGAAAAAGGATGTATCAGAAGGAGGACAAGCTTAGGGTTATAAATATATATATCTTCAATAATTCCAAAGTTATGGTATCACAATTTTTGTTACATCTCCCGAAACATGGAGAGAATACAATAAGTCCGTTTTCGGGAATATTTGATTACTTTCATATATAAAAAAATTGTTGTGTGGCTACTACATATACATAGATGAAAGATCGCAGCTAATTGTAGTCCTCTAAAATATGAGCTATTACTCCCTCTTTAATGATAACAGTTCAATAGTGTTCACTATTTAATAAATCCGAATAATTGAAAGAGTTTGGGACAAACTATCATAATGCGTTTAAGATCAACATTGGAAATATCTATTGTGATAACTCATTTTTGTTGTTAGAACCATCGATATATAAGTTTTCAAAAAGGTATACCTCCGAAGGTTGAGACTACTCTTACTTTCCTTTTATGCCATTCTTCGACTGTATGAGCATGTACAAACACCTTTGGTCTTCGATGGAAAGAAATGAACACAATTGTCATAAAGATTCTATATTTAAACTGAAGAACCTCCCCCCCCCTCCCCGCTTGGTTCATTAATTTTTTTTTTCCAAAAATAGTCTGTAAATTATTGATTATATGTATTTCTTTATTAGAAAAAAAAACTAAAATAACAAAAGTTGACATATATTAATGTGTTCTTGATCAAATGTAAGATATTTTTCAAATAAAATTATAAGTAAAAGAAACTAATAACTCGTTTAACTTCTTCTAACAAAAAGCAGGCTTAATTCTTATCATACCAGTTTTATTTACATCATTTATTGTTACTAGCGGGTGTTTTATATTTTCAAGTTTAATAACCTTAAGCTCCGATAAATCCACACATTTTACTATGACACTGTTAAAGTGTTTATCGAATTTTTTTATAATTATATTATTGCCTACTATAACACAATTATTATTAGAGGTTCGTAAAATATGTTTTACTAAAATAAACTTAAATATTTCGCTTTCGTTTAATATGATTACATCTTGAATTTTATACATAGTATTATAGAAAGTAATATTTGTAACTGAATGAATATTCTTGAGATCAATTTCCTTTAATTCCAAAGACTTTTCAAAGCTCTCGCTAGTTAAGTTCCCGAAGTTTCCACGACCGAAAATTATATCATTCGGCAAACTCAATCTTCTCGAATTCAAAAAATGCGCAAACTCGAATTGTAATTTTACAGCTATGCTTAAGCTATATTTTTGCGAGATGTTATTGTTTTAGAATAGGATTTTAACACCTTATGCTTTCCTTCAAAGCGCATTGCCCACAGAAATTTAATAGGTCCAATTTTACGAATAACATGAGAATAATGTAATATAAAGTGGTATTTTGGGGGAAAAAGAAGCTTTAAAAAGTTTTAGAAATAAGGTGTGATGCGTTTTAATAATAAATTCGAAATTAGATAAGCTTGATTCATTGAATTTAGGAGATAACGATATATCTACAAGTTTTTGTAACCATATTAAAAATTGCCATACTTCATCACCTCTGGGAACTAAGTCACCTATTATGAGTGGCAAAAAGTGTATAAAACATTTCATTTCGCTTGCTGACATTTTGAACTTTAGAATTTTTATATGTTCAGCTGTTATTGGTCCCGATCGATTGGTTTGATTAATGTGTCCGTAATTAAAGTTACTCTTTGTACCATTTAAAATAGTCAAAGAAAAGTATTTCTTTTCATTTATTAGATAATTTAATATGTATCCTAATTCTTTGTGGCAGATACCTTCAAAGATATCGTGCATAATGTCAACTGTAACACAGTCTGTAATTTTGAAATAATCAATAATGGAAAATACACAAGCTTCTTTAATTCCTGTTCCTGAGTAATTATTTTTTAAAATGTCTTCTTCATAATTTTCTTCCGTCCTGAGAGAACCTTTGTCCTCTACTGTCTGAATTTTTGTTATATCTTTTTGAGTTTTGCAAATTCTGCAGTAACTGTTGGCTGAAAAAGAGCGACTGAAGCCTAAAATTGTATTTAAGCCTAAGTTATCTCCTGACAATGTAGCTAATATTAAATAAATATGCTTTACACCTTTTTCGGTTTTTATTATGATGCCATCATCCTCCAGTTTTTTAAGTTCTTCACAAAGAGGTTTGTGATTAGCTTGAGAGCCATATTTAAGTGAAGTGCTTTTTGTAAGACAACACAGTACGATATTGTCTAGTTTGGACATATCTGAATATCCTAATAAAGGAAAAGAAATGTAAAAAGCTGAAAGCTTACGGACACCCGACTTTGAACCAAGCGGATTATTCACCTCGAAATCATCCTGGTACAGAATGTATGGTAAGATAATTTTATCTGCAAATTTTTTTTTTTTGATCTCCAAGCGGAACCTTGGATTATGTTTCTTATATTATTATCATTCTCATATTCGACGGAAATTGCTAGCATATTGCTAAGCATTCCAGGTAATTCAAAATACCTAACTAAGTTTTCTTTAATTGGAAGTAATACGCCTTTAGTTAATGGATTGGCGATTTTATCTGTAGTTAAAGAATTATCTATTGTAAATTCTCTTGGTTCCGTGAACAAATTATTTTCTATCAGAAATTTCTTTAATTTATGTTCAGTGTCAAACGTCCCAAACAAATCTTTAAGATTCGTAATTTTTTCTGATATCTTTGAATTCAGAGTTAAAATATTTTGCTCGGAATCGACTAACTGTTGTGCCGAATCATGTAAAGGTAAAATTATGCATTCTCTTATGTTATTAATAATTTCAAGCACTATTTTTCTGTTAAGAGTTTTCTTTGCACATAGCTCCAGAGCGAAGGTTGTTATTAGATTATTATCGGAATTAAAATTAAACGCTTTATTTTCATCACTATTTGAGGCATCTATTTTAGTTGAGTATTTAAAATGATCAGATGTTTTGGGCTGCGTATTAGAGTCAGTCGGCTGAGAAATAGAAGGAAGATGTTTGCTATGGTCAGTTGCGCTATTTGGTGTACTCTCATGTTGACGAATTAAATGTCGTTTAAAAGAATAAATCGATTGAAATTTCTGTGGGCAATAACTGCAATTAAAATTTGATGTACTAGATAAATGATGGCTTAATTTTAAATGAGCAATTAAGGTGCTAGCATCCTTAAAATTTTCTTTACAAATGAAGCATGGATGCATCTTTTTTAAATCTAATTTTGAATTTTAAATTCATTCAATAAAGCATTAAGTGCTGTGGTCCTTATTCCTGAGCACGTTATTTCATAGAAATGCTCTTCTATAAAATGCCATACTTGGCAGCATTCCTTCGAATATTCTATATTAAGTACTTGATGCAATTGAAATGTATAAGACAATGCTTTCAAGAAAGTTACTATATCGTAAAGAACATCATTAAAATACACGTAAAATTGAGATAAAGATTTTGTCGTTCCAACTGCTAAACCAAATGGTTGTAGAGTAATATTTCGTTGCTTACAGTTAACTTTTCGTTGATTGATTCAAAAATAAAACTGGTTTTGAATTTCAATTTAAGTTGGCAGATGTTTCTAAAAAATTTAATGCTGTACATTGCTTAAAGCCTAATTTAAGTTTTTCTAAAAATTTTTTCAATAATATTACTTGCTAAAAAATATATTTTTTCAACGATGTGATATGTATAAATCAACATACCGGAACTATAATACTTAGCGCATCCTGTCCATCCAATATACTCGGTTTCCAAGATTTATCATCTTTTTGTTTTCCCAATTTCCCAATTTGAGGAGTAAGAATTGTATTCAAAAATACAGTTAGAATAAAATTTTTCGAGTCTGGAAAGAGCTAAAATGATTAAAATTACATGTTTTTCTAAAGTTTTTTACCTTCCGTAATTTCATCATTTATCTTTGACAATAGAAGTTTACCCTTTGGATCTTTTGTATCCCGTTGATAAATTTCTAAAAAATTTCCGGTAAACTTCGACCACTTATCAAACAAAAGTGTACTTTTGTGAGGATGCAACTGTTCAAAATCCAATTCAATCTGCAAAAATTTAACTGGTTAGCTTTATAATAATTCCTACAAACATAATCAAAAACTACCAGAGAAGCTCCTATCCTTTGCTTTAAGATTGGCCATTCATCAAAAACATTTTTAGATTCATCTAGTAAATCTTGTCTTCTAATATGAAAAGTAGACTTCCACTTCTCTTCAACTAAACTTTCGGGAGTAAAGTTATTTTTTAACCACAACCTGACTAATCGTATTTTATTATCTTCAGTATAATTTGGCGCTGTGTGGAAGAAATTATATAGTTTCAACTAGGCATGATATTTTTGTTCAAATTACCAGATATTTCAGAAATTCCTGATATATCTTCAGAGTCACTGAGGAGTTTTCTTTTTAAGTTATATTTGCTTTTCAGTAAGCCTTTGCTTCTGTACTTTTTACAAGCAGAATAATATCTTTCGGCTAATTTTCCTCTTTTTAATTTGTTTCCCAAATAAGTTTCCTAAAAGAATTTTAATTGGTAAACTTCATTTTCATTTGAAAATCTGAGTACGCACTTCAAGCTCAGATGAAATTTTTTTTTTAATTTGCTTAGCTGCAGTAAAATAATTTTCTTTCTTGACATTAGTACCAGTATTTATCCAATAATCACATATAATAGTAACCAATTGTTGCTTATTAGATTTACTTAATCGAAATTTATATCTTTTATAATCATTAAGAATTTCCTTCCCTATTATTTGATCCAATAAAATTTTGTTTAAATCCTAAATAAGAAGTATTAAATGTTGTAAGAATTCTTGAAATTAGTATTTGTGCTTAATAATTTATCAGCATAATGTTAAAAAGGATTTGGATATAAACTGCAATTATATGTAATTACTTACAAAACTCTGTATTGAATTATTCTCAGTTTCTTTTGATGAGGTGGAGGGCAAATCATTTACCCAATTTTGAATAGTCGTGTCAATTTCCGAAACATTTTTAGTTAAAGGTGATGCAAAGCACTAATATAATTTAGACGCCGTATATGTATGAATTTAAATAAAGCATCTTAAGGGAATACTTACATTATGTTTCGCCATTCGAAAAGTTTTTGCCTGAATTTAATACGAAGTCCAAATTGTTCCTCCGGAATGAGCAAATTAATATCATCACTATTGAGACCCTTAAGCACCTCCAAATCTATACCCTTTTCTAAAATGACAATCACATTTATTGAAAGCTCATTGTGACATCACATCAAATACTTGCAAAATTTTCTTTTAAAGCCGAAAGACCCCAACTCTCAAGTAAAATTTGGGATGCTTCTTCACTAGATATAACTGGACGCTCTAAGTCCACATGATCATTAGCTACATAATCTACGAGATCTTTTACCCTTTCTGCCATATTTAAATATATTCTTCAGCACGAGATACTGTTTTTTATATGATGATGTACTTTCGAGTTAACTAGTTTTTCATTTATTTGCACAATTTTTTGCATGAATTATTTTCACATAACTTCATTGAGACAACTTCAATGAGTATAGGCGATAGCACAATGATGGCTTCGGTTTCAGATTAAGTAGCACTGTCATACTCAAACTTGATTTTGACATACATCGGATTCGAATCCGAAGCCAAAGCCAAAGCCATCATGGTGTCAGCGCCTTAAAGCAAACCGACAAATATACACCCTGCTATTTAAAATACATCGAGTATTATTCATTATGCTGACCTCAATAAGTATCCAACGATGCGATGTTTTGATTCTCCGATCCCGGTATACAAAGGTTCACTTATAATCGCACACTTTTTTTAATCAAGTAAGATTGTTCACCACAAAACACAGTTTATTGAATAATATTAAAAAAATAGCCCGATATATACATATACGTTTAAAACTACTTAGTAACCCCGTTTTTATTTGCCAAACCATATCAGATTTTCACAGTTTGATATTCCTAAACAATACCTAAACTCAAAACGTGTCGGGTACAGAAGCGCAAAGAAACTGACTGATTTGCATGAACTTGGAAATTGAGTGAATGCCGATTGCAAGAATCGCACACGAAAGATCATGTTCAGAATTGCTTGTCTATTCTTTTTAGACGACTGTAAGGCATATAACAGTAATCCATTGATTATATTAGTTGAAATAACTATTTTGGTAAATACAAAGTATATGAGCTATCTATGCATGAAAATTTATCTATTTTGAATTAGGCAATAAATCTATTTTTGTTGTATTTTGCATACTTATGTTAGGTGAAGCATCTATTTTTATTAAATAAAAACTAACAATTTCGAATTAGATCCAATAGCTAATTTTCAAAAAAAGTTTGGCTGTTTTTCTAGATGTGTCGTCTAGATTTTCGGTGCCTAATCGAAAATCGGCGTAATTTCCATTTAATTTTGTTCAGTGTACTAGAAATTAAAAAAGAGAAAGATAATAGCTTATTTTTGGTTAATGATCAGTTGGATTTCTGTAACAACAGTCCCTTAATTAAACAAATAAAAAATTACGATACTTACACTCACTTATAAAGACACTGTAATACTAAATGTAATAATAAATGTTAACTGTAGGTTTTAATTTATACTGAGTCAGTATCATAATTATTGCAAATGCTAGAGGATGCCAAAATAGGGCGAAACGCGTCGCATAATTTTAATTAATTATTAAAAAATTAAAAAAAAAAGTTTTTTTGTGGAACGGAAACAAGTGTTTTATTTTTGAACATGTCTAAAATTTTGATGCCATTGTTTCATTGAAATAACTTTAAATATATTATCAAGTGTATATGTAAATTAAATACTAAGGACAAAACATAGTTGTATAAATATTTACTAGACCTTTGATTTTCTCGCATAAACTTTATCATCACTCACTCAAATATATTTACAGTTCCTCTCCCTTAATATCGTTTTCGGTTCTTTTAACAAAGTTGCAATGTAGATGTGACCTTCATTCAAATCTTTTCGAGCAATATGTGTTTCAAAGCGATGCTCTTCACAGTATTTTTGTACGCTTGTATGCAAGAATGTTTAGCAGCCCCAGTCCCATAATTCTTCGAGTGATATTTCTAACTATCATAACAGCGGATAATGATCTAGGATCCCGGTTAACTAATTCTATTTCCATATCATCGAGATATAAAAAACATAAATTTGCTAATGAAAAATGTTGTTGCTTCAGGACGGGAAAGTAAAAAAAGAAAATATGAAAATATGTAGTATAGAATTTTTCGCTTAATATACGAATTTTTTGCATTTTTTAAACGAAGACTACATTAAACGTGTGAAGAAGCCACGACGTTTTAGTTATCATCAAATTAAACCAGGTTTCGGGAGAAAATGAGCAAGGAATTTTATATTTTTCTAACAATCTACCAATAACCGCACAAAAGACACGTCACGTAGGACATTGTGGATGGTCATAATACATAGTAATAAAAAGTTTGAAAAATGTTTCTTTGATTTCTATTGTACTTTTCAAGTCATTATTTATCTTTAAAGCATTGAATTACACTGTTTAACGACTCTCTAACATAAGATACTTGAAATCTCTCTTCTGCCGATAGGAACTCTTCTCGGAGCGTAAATATGGTCGCCATATTTCAAGGATTAATTAAAGTTATAAAGTAAAATTAGCGCTAATATGTTTGTTTTGCAACAGAAATTTGGTCAAGGTAAAGCATTATTTTATTCTGAGTAAGAAACTGACTACAGCAATCAATTAAAATAGTGAAGTGCTGCCAGAGACCACTCGAGAATTGCGACCATAGGAGGTGCACACTAACATTACGTGGTGTCTTAGGGTTTAATATACGCAAATGCGAATTAGATAGAGCGATACGAAGTCATAAGGCGCACTTACTCTTGTAAATGGACAATATACATATAAAAAAGAAGATATTCGTCCAATGAACCGCCCAGAGAACCAAGCTGCAAAACATTTCAATTTTAGAGCATCCCTAAGCAAAATGTGGTAATCTTTATAAATCCCGAAGAGTCTTCAGCTGAGGTAAAAGGCAAAGGAAAGAGAAAAACTTAAGCGAAGTGTTGAAAAATGCAATTCTTCTTTTTGAATTGGCCACGTTATCAGTGTCAGTGGTTTGGTTGTTTGTTGAAAAGTTATCTTCTATCCTCGAAACTGGGTTGTGCATGTTGAATCCACTTTGGATTCGATAAGTAGTATTAAAACAGATGGTTTATTTGTCCAGTGTATATACATATTTCATGCGAACATTTTAATTGTATCGTTGTTCTACACACATATTGTTCTCTTTTATTTCTATTTAACAATGCTGAATTCTGCATTAATTATTTTGTGGTGATTGCTTTTGAATAATGTTGCAAAAGGGCCAAATCTGCACGTTGACTGGAGTTTTATCCTGAGGCAAATTTCTGCAACTTTTACACAATATGATCTTGAGCACCACCAATAGTTGAATTTTCCTTTCCTGACCTGTTTGGCAATGATTGCTCTTCACAAAATTAAACAATTACAAGCCAAATGTAACAATTTTTATTGCCCCGAAGTATATAATAATTTACAAGAGAAGACAGCAAAATAATTTTGAGACATTTTGTTCCACAAAAAAACACCGCAGTATTTTTCAATGGCAACTATGCTCAATACTTTATAAATTAATGCAACAAGTAAATCAATTTGTTCATTATAAAAAAAAGGCTGATTTAAAAATAATAACAATGAAAGATGAAGATTGGCACCGCTTTTGTAAAAACGCGCCCTATTAGGCAGCTCGAAAATTGCAATAATTAAAAGCCAATATCTACGGTGATAATAATATTCTTTTTGTGGTCTTTTGATGTCGGTTGAGGAACTTAAATAAATGTGATGTGCTAATTTAAAGAGAGAATGGTATTACAATGGAAATGTATTACTGATTATTACTTTCGTACAGTTTTGGTACTTTTCGGGGTCTCCGGGGAAGTACATTTTCCATACATATGGGTTAGCTTTGTACACCGAAAAAACAGATTAGTAAAAATTAACCAATGCATTGGTATTAATCAACTAAGGTCGTCGGTTGTTTTTCAGCTTACCAATGTTATTATTGATTTTGCTAAGACAAATTTGTTGATTTATCAATTAAGTACTCAACGAATCTACTAGTGGCCTCCAACCAATATATTGGTTGAACGAACTATTTCGAATGACTTTGATATTTTGAATTCATGAGGCGTATTTACCAATGATATTAGTAAATCTTGCTTTCATATTACAAATTTAATCAGTTAAAAGGTATGATTAATTAGTTGAAACAATCAATCACCTTTTGCAAAATCAACCAATAAATTGCTTGAATATCCCAACTTCAATTTGTTGATTTTATATATAATATTAGTTATTTTCATCAAAAGTTTATTGAAATTGCTAATTGCATTTCGTAATTGGTGATTGGATTATTACCGTTAAAGTTAGTTGATAGTTCCAATATATTAGTGGAATTTGCTAAAGGTAATTAGTAAATTTCAAAAAAGTTAAATGGTTGATTTTCATTAAGGTTAAATTATTTTTTGCGTATTCAACTAATATAATTTGTTGATACCGAAAACTAAAATTTCTAATTATCTATCAAATTAGTCTATATTACCCCAACGATTAGTTGTTTGTAAATAAGGAAATTGTGGAATCAACTAATTTCAGCAGTAATATCCCATCCATCCACATATATAACACACATATATATAATGATTTTGGAGGAATTAAAAACTTGTAGTATTAAAATTCAATTCAAAATATCTTCATTTGTTTATTTGGTTATATCAATTGAATAACCAAGGCAAAAGTATTGGCTGGTTAGTTGTAGGTAACCAATTAATATATATACATATTTAGCGGGAAAAAAGATTTTGTAATTAAAAGTCATTATTTAGTAACTTCAAATAATTTAATCAAATTCTTTTCCTTTTAAAAATATAATTATTTAATGCAATACTTGCTAATGTTACAGATAGGCTTCTTATCTTAGGCTTTTTGGCATGGCAAAGCTATTATAATTTGTAATTCTATTACATTTCTAATAATATAAAGGTATATAAAACTGAATATTTTAATTTTATTCCACTTTTGCTGTCATATCTCACTTTCTTTCTAATCTCTCCTTCACTTTATATTTGAGTAGTACAGTATACTCTTATTATATTTACTCAAAATTATTTTAACTAAAGTTTGTTTATCTACAATATCTCATAGTGGTGCAAGCTCTTTTCTTTGAAGTTGATTTTTGTTAATTTACCGTTTGCTCTGTGCTGTCTACTTTTTATTTGTTTTTGTTTTGTTTTTGTACAGCATTTGTAAGATTAAAGCGAGTGGCATTTCAGTGAAAATGAATAAAATGTCGAATTCAAAAGGGAGAAAAATACAGAACTTCAGAGGAAAAAAAAGAAAAATGTTCACTAAAATACAGAAGGGCATTCCATGTAAGGTCCTTGCGGAAAGTACCGGGTTACCAAAGCCACAAAATTAGGCATTGCAGCTTAAACATAAAAAGGTCTGTAGTTAGATCATTCTTCGGATCTACAAAACAAAAATTTAAGAATGCGGAGAATATTCTAGAATTGGAGATGCACTTTATGGTTTCTGCGACGACGTGAGAGGAATGAGCTTCGGACAGTGAGGCCTTTATATTTTTTTGATAAGTTAATGATTAGTTTAATTAAATTGGAATATGGCTTTTAAAAATTTGTAGGGAAAATATTTTATCACAATTACAACTTGTCAGCCCTTTTAAAGTTAAGCTTTCCCAAAAAATTATGGAGATGAAACTTGTTAAGGAGCAAATATACAATGCAGATGAGACTGGGCTTTTTTTGGACACTTATTCCTGACAAAACTTTTGTGACAAAAGACAAGAAAATTGCATGACGTCGTAAGATCGCAAAGGAGCACGTAACCTTCCTGTTATGTACCAACATTACTGGTCAGTATAAATTGAATCCTTTATTGATCAGCAAATCAAAAAAACTAAGTTCATTAAAATATTTTTGAATTCCAGTTGGCTATCATAATTCTAAAGCTGCATAGAGCACCACATGCATGTACAAGAAATTTAGTTATTTTATTTAAGTTATTTCTTTTATTGTATATAATTATTTAGAGTCCGAAATACATCCACAAAAGCAATTTTACTTTAGAATAACTCCCCCAGCCATTCACCCATAGAAGAATTGTGCTTCTGTGATGGAGAAACAGTTACCATGTTTCTCCCATCTAACGTCACAACGTTGATCAAAACAATGCATAAAATTGTAATTAGATTAGCCAAGATATATTGTAGAACAATCTTGATATTTTCTCCAAAATGGATAAGCCGCTTAATGATATTATAAAAGAATTACTTAAATTTAAAAGCTCTGCATTGACAAAGCAATAGAGGTTCTGCAAAAGATTATTTTAAAGACAACATAAAAAAAATTATGATCTAAAGTGCGTCACTTTATTTTTGGCAGCTTTTTTTTATTATACGATTCGCCATCGGCTATTGATATGAACATCTGGACTAACGATGATGAAGACTTGGTAGAGGTTGAAAACTCTAACAGTTAAAGCAATAATGAAAAATTTATGGAAATCGCAAAAAAACAGTTTTTCAAACAGAAGAAATCAAGCCTCTTAATCTTTCATGACTCGGACTATGAAAATGATGCTGAGCTCGAAGAAATTGCAATGTTGTGGAAACTTCGTCAAAAGGCTGTACTTATAAAAGCAGAAAACGAAAGGAAATAAAAATTATTTTACTAACGACGATATAATACAACTACAGTATGCAGGGTGTCCCCTATATACCATCATGCTTGCGGGGGATAAGCAGTTAGGACATTCAAGTAAAAAAATTCTAAAAAAGTCCTAATTTTTTTAAATTTTAACGATTTTTCCGTCAAAATGCCTAATAACCATTAAATTTTCTTGCAAAGTTTGGAAACCTCAAATTGTTACCTGTCATTTAATCCTAATATGTACGTACCATCTAACGGAAGGTCGGTTAAAGTAGCCGAGAACCAAAAGTTCGTCAAAATGCAACATGGCATCCTATGACATTCATGAATTAAACCAGTTTTTATGATTCATTATTTCGTTAATTTTGCCCATAATTTAATGTAATTCACGCAAGACTAGCAAAATAGAATACTCAATTATAAAAACTGGTTTATCTCAAGAACGGTTCCATGTGTAGGATACAATGAAAGGTACCATTGTAAGGTTTCCAAATTTTGCCACAAAATGTACGGCTATCAGCATTTTAGCGAAAAATTCGGTAAAATTTTAAACATTAGGAATTTTTTTTTCAATTTTCTATATTGACGTCTAATAACTAGGGACTTGAGAGGGTAGAATGATGGTGCGGCAATCGTTGGAAACCTTAGACGGTTCACTGTGATCATAGTTGAAAATCAATGTCATAGGTTTTATAAAATGAAGTCAGAAGGTGTTGAAGAAAAATACCCAACATTCTTCCTACCACCCACATACTGCATTTCCACCCCTCCTCCCGTCTTTGCCAACAATGAGTGAAGAATCCTGAGTATAGAGGAAAGGCGAAAGTTCTGGGACACCCAGCATATTACATTACATTTTAGAATTACATAACTTAAAGCCTAATTAGTGTTTATAATGATAAAAAGACCCTCAAAAAGTTACCTCTCAGTTATATTTAAACCTTAATTATATAAACTGCTTCAACTTTAATTAGTAAATATAATCCAGAGTTGAAAAAAGAAAGAATTTATGTTAAAAGGTCTTCTAGGCAGTCATATCAAAGGATTAACGATCAGTTGCATACAATATTTTTTATTTATTTAGAGCAATATAACACGCAATACATGTCTAAATGAATTTGATAATTCTTATGATAAAATTATTTCTACAATGTAACAAAAGGCATATTATCGGAGAGACAACAGAGAATATTGCAAATAGAAGCAGCTGATGGAGAAAGAAAACATCAATTAATTAACAGTCAAAGGCTTAAAATCCGAACAGAATTGAGCTGAAAGCTTTCAAATGCTCTCAAATCCATTTAAAGATTACCGGGCCTCATTTTATTGAAACCCAAAGGACAGAGGATTTTCCAATAAAATTCTACTCATAAGCTTGTCTTACTTTAATGACTTTTAGACCATTAGACAACAGAGTAACTTTAGAGGGAGGAAATTTTATATTCGATGTAACATTACGTACATAATAGTCTTCACTTTCACATTTTACACTATAAGCATTAAAATGTTCAATTAACCCATCTGTTACTACTTCTTTGCATATTAAGAGGATCTCATTTTGATATAATATGCAGCATATCTTATAAAAGGAGAATTCATTGGTAATTTTGTTTAATTCAGTTATTATGTCGTCTATTTTATATTTAGTACCTACTGCACAGAAGTATTTACAAGATGAAATCGACGATAATTTGAAGTGTTTTAATAATTCATCATTAGCCACGTTTGAAAAAAAATGTGTTTTTGTAAAATCTATTTGAACTTTATTGCTAAGATCGAACTCAGTTTTATTGATTTGGGTACGTTGCGTATGAACAAATTGAAATTGAAGTTTTATCGCTAAGCTCAGTAAAATATTTTTTCTCGATGTTATAACAGTAGCGTATGATTTTAGTTCTTTATGTTTTGCTTCAAATCGAATAGTCCACAATCTTCTTAGAGGTCCCAGCTTTCGAATTACAGTGGGGTAATGGACCAGAAAATGATGCTTGGGCTTAAGCTTTTCTTTAAAGAGCTGAAGATAAAGTGAATTATGTTCTTCAATTAAATTTTGGAGATGGTTCAATCATTGAGTGTTAAACAGCGGCATTAAGACTACTTCAGAAATTTTAATAAGCAATAATATAAGCTTCCAAACAGGGCTACTCTCTGGCACAAGATCACCTATTAAAAGGGGTAACAAAAACAAAAACGAATGCATTTCCGATGCCGACATTTTAAACTTACACTTATCTAAATTTCCTGTCTTATTTCAACAGATTCATTATTTTTATCAATTGTATCATAGCAAAAATACTTTTTCCGATAATTTAAGGTTAGCAATGAAAAATATTGTTCCGTGTTTATTAAGTGGTTTAAAGCTTTAGCTAAGTCATAATGACAAACACCTTCAAATATATCGTGCGTTATATCCACTGTAATATTGTCAGTTACATTGAAGGAAGTAATTTCGTTAAACACGCAAAGTTCCTTTATTCCAGTTTTGGATACATCTTGGGCTTCAAAATCTTTGAAATAATTATTTAAATTTCTTAAAGACAAAACATTTTCTTTAGTTTGTACAGCCATTTCCTCTCTATGTGATTTACAAATCCTGCAGTAATAGTTGGCTTGAAAATTTTTTACAAATCCCATAGCACTATTTAATCCCAAATTGTCGCCTGTTATAGCAGCCAAAACAAAATAAACTCGGATCGCTTGGCCGTCCCTATAAATATTTATACCTTCATTCTCTAAATATTTTAGTTCATTGATGAGAGCAGCAAAGTTTCCCTGATTTCCTAGAATGGAGTCTTCCACCTTAAGCAAGCATAATATAAAAATATTTGTTAACTTAGATAGTTCGGTAGATTCTAAGAACGGAAATTGTAAATAAAATGTCGATATTTTATGTACTCCACTGTGCGAACCTAGTGGGTTATTTTCTTCAAAGTCATCGTAATATAGGACGATTGGTAGTACAGTTTTGCCTTCAAAATTTTTTAATTTTTCTTTATATACTGCTCCTTGCACAATATTTTCAATTTTCATTGAATTAGAGGAAAGTGAATTAAGTTTGCTTATGTAACTATTTAAAAGACCAGTTTTTTCTAAATGTGTTCGAATATTCTCGCGAAAGGGTAAGATTATCCCTTTTTTTACAGAATGGTGATCAGTAACCGTTGAAGACTCATGAATAATGAATTCTTTTGGCTGCACAAACTCTTGTGTAGACGATAAATATTTTTTTAGGAAATATTCACTAGAGACGTTTTCAAATAATTCATTAGTTTTATCTAATTGTACGATTATATATTTTTTTTCTTCTTCCGCTATTTCCGACACAGTATTGAAAATAATCCCTTTGATATAATTTGAAATGAAATCTAACATTAAACACTTGACGTTTATAATAATGGAATGAGCTTGTCTTCTACTAAGAGTCAAATTCCCGTACAGTTTTATAGAAAAGTTTTCAATTTTTTCTTTTATGCCATCAAAAGTTAAATTTTTTTCAGTTTCTTTTGATTCTTTTGATTCTTCTTTCTGGGATTCTTCGACAGAAAGTAATACTGGGTTTTCTACATAGGTACTATTGTGATAAGGCACTTCTAGTTGATTGCTTTCGTTGTTCAGAACTGAAGGAGAGTGGTGCAGAAGATGTCTTTTAAAAGAGTAAATTGATTGAAATGACTTAAAGCAGCTTGGAAAACTGCAATAAAAGTGAGATATGCCAGTCATCTTATGGCGAAATTTTAAATGACTTAGTATAAAGCAATTTTTAAAATTTGTGTGAACATAAGAAACAAGGGTACATTTTCGAGTTTCTCTGTGTAAAATATGTTAATCTGTGATTGCCTCTGAATACATTTATTTTCTTCGCTTTTTATTTCAATTACTATGTGCTCAAATCAGATAAAAGTGCACTTAAGGCAGAGTTTGGCTTAGTACTTAGTTTAAGATTATAAAAGAATTTTTCAAACAAGCACCACACTTGGTTACATTCTTTTGCATATTCCAAATTGAATACCTGATTAATTTTGAAGGTAACAGATAAAGCCTTTAAAAAGCTTGGCAGTTTATAAAGCGCATCATTAAAGAAAGAATAAAATTCCTTAGGGTCTTCCTCCTCTCCAACCACTATTACACATGGTTGCATTGTCGCACCTAACTCGCTATATTTTGCCTTTTGTCGTGCAATAGCTGCACAAATATCATTATTTGTCTGAAATAACATATATAAGAAAAATTATAATATACAAAACTAACACATTTTATAGTACACTAACATTAACTCGCAATGCAAAACCATTTTGAGCATCCAGAATTGATGGCTTCCATGAAATTTTCTTAACTCCTTTCCGAAACTGCAAAATTCGAGGGATCAGCACCGCATTCAGTAGCAGACAAATAATTAAGTTTCTGGCATCTTAAAGAATTAAAATTTTAATAATTTTATAACAAACATATTGTTCTTAAGACATGAAATTTCGCAATAATATATTATTTTTATAATAAGTTACTCGTATTAAAATAGAAATATGTATGTAACTGTGTGTTATTTAGTAAAACTTTAGGCTCTAAGGGTAGATCTCAATCCATGATTTATTCAAATTTGTGTAATTTGAATAAGTTAGCTGTCAACCACACTTATTAAATTATATACGCCACTTTGATTAAGTACGCTTAGTCATTTCAGTAAGCGTTTAGCAATGGATTAAGATTCACCCTAAGAACCATATAAAACAAATAAGGTTTTTGAGAGAAGACATTTTTTGCATTGAGGCGATGTAATATATAGCTAATAGCTTACCATTACATAAATCTTTTTTAGGTAACTGCAGTAAAATTCGGCTGTTGGGATCTTTAATATTTCTTTGCAATATATCTTCAATTTTAATAGAAAATTCATCCCACTTTGAAAACAAGAGGACATCCGTGCCGGGGAATAACTGTTCGAAGTCTAGCTCAATCTACAAAATATAATTTAATGGTAAATAACTAATATATTGATTATGTTCTTACTCACATAAATATATCCGCTCGGAATTTTAATGGGGGCGAATTTCTAAGTATATCGGTATTTGATGCCAAAATTTCCCTCCTACGTTTTTGGAATGTCGATTTACACTTTGTGCTCAACAGTTCAGGGGGATCACGATTGTGTAATAGCCATTTGTAATCATCCTCTATTTCAGTTTCTTCTACATTTATATAAGATATAATGACAAAGTAATTTATTATTAGGCAACTATAAACTTACCATCACTTGTACTACTAATGAATTGGACACAATCTGCTTGCAAGGCAATGTTTCTGGGCTTGTACTTGCTCTCAATTACGCCAAGTTTGCGATATTTTTTACACCTTGCATAATATTTATCTATCAATTTTCCACGGGGTGCTGTATTTCCCAAACGAGGAGTATAATAAATATCTTGACCATTGAATTTAATATATAAGTAAATATAAATATTTATATAATTTAAATGTATGTATATACTTACTTGTTCTTCTGTTGGAAAAAGAGCTTTTATTTCCTCCAAAATATTAAGAAATGTGCTAGAAGCGACTGCAATTTTATTAGAGATTAGGTGATCTATAATTATATTCGCTAAAAGCCCTCTGGAGGACATGGAAAGTCTATTAGTTTTTTCATATTCTGTCAATAATGATTTTCCTGCAAAATTTTCACACAATATCGACTTCAGGTTCTGCAAAATATATTTAAGGACTAATATTTGCAACACTCGAAATGGATATATAATTATACAATATTTGTGGAGCTCTTCGTTGAACACGGACTATTACTGCAGTTTCCTGTAATCCAGGATTGAACAGAATCACAGACAGAGTGTGCTTCCGGTGTTCCAATTATTGCATTTGAAAAACCCTGTAAATCAGTTGCCAATAAATACAGTTGTAGATAACGAACATAATATCATAATTACATTTGCCAATCTCCATTCTTTTAATCTTTGCTTAAATTTGACTCGTAGGTCAATTTTCTCTCGTGGTATAAGATCCCTAATGTCGTCTTCTTTGATTACTTTCAATACTTTGAATTCAACCCCAAAATCTGAAATTTATACAAGATAGAGGGAAGTATTGATGCGCGATGGATGTGGATTTTTTATGCAGGATGTTCCAAAATTCGTGCACAGTATCTAAGGATTTGGATGTTGATGTCGAAACAAACAAATAATTTGACAGCAATAGGTTTGAAATGCGTTGTTAAAGCGACAGAGAAGCTTATGGTTTTGATTACTTTTCCCCTTGATACCCAATAATTTTCTTATTATACAGTTTATGAAGATAGTTAAGACATGAAATGATAGCAAAATATCTACGAATTGCAAAACACATACCTAACTAGCTCTCCATATCTATTTTGTTTTTAAGTTTTAGGACGTCAAAGTCAAAAAGTGTAAAAAAGTATCCAAATTTTGTAAATTTTAACAATTTTTGAGCCAAAATACGTAAAAACTTTAGCATTTTCTTACCGAATTTAGAAACCTCAAATGATACCTTTCATTTGATTATACTCATGCAAATTACTCCATACACCCGTTCATTTCAGATACTTATGTATTTGTGATTCATAACTTTATTGATTTTTCTCATTTTACTCTAAAACGGTTTTAATGTGCATGAAAAATTGGCAATATTAATACATTAAATAATACAAACCAGTTTTGTCTAAATAAGGGTTGCATGTAGGTAAATACATTTATTGCATCAAATGGAAAATAAAATTCGTTTCCATAACTTGCAAGGTATCTTGCATTTTGGTGGAAAAATAGTTGAAATTTAATAAAAAAAATAAAAATTTTTCTTAAATTCTTGAACTGTTTACTATTGATTCAGATCTAAACTGTCTTCATAAGGTGTAAAATAAAAAATTTACTGGATGTTAAGGAAAAAAAGTACTCATAGCTCCCTTTTGCCGAATCGACGCGTCTGCCCCCCTCCTACATAATAGTTTTAGTTTGCTTTGACCTCCACCTTAAAATTACTAAATACGGTGCACTTGCGAAACACCCAATATAAAAAAATTCTGATAATTCTTTTTAGAATAACTGGAAAGAAGAATAGAATATGCAGGACAAACAAGTGGCACTTAGATCAGTATGTGGATGTATATACCAATAAAATAAAATACCCAAAATCTTCAACTGAATACTTTTTAAGTCAAAGCTATATAATTATAATTAATTGATTCCGTTGATGGTGCTTTGTTGAATATCTTGAATGAACAAAGTTCAAAATGTCACTAATTTTTATTTTCAAAACTTAATTTTTCAATGAGAAATAGGTAAGTGCTTTTGAATATTGCAGTTCATGACCATGTTTGCCCTATGTTATATATATTGATCTTCGGGGTCCTATCAATATATATATATATATGTAAATATATTGACCTTGACTCACCATCAACAAGACCTATCTTTGTTTTGTATTCCTTTTGGGGATCACTTTGATAACAAACAGAGTGTTATTATATTATTATAATTCAGCACCTTTATTTCACAACTACAATCACTTGCTTTTCCTTATAAATACTTTGATATATATTTTTGCTTTATACACTTTATATTCGTTGTAAAATTAACATTATTTTATTTTAATACACCGTGGATTTTGCATATCCTTTTCTTTTTAAAATTGACATTACTCTATTTCAATTACCTTTGTACTTCACAAAACCTTTCTTTTCTTTAAAATTCACCGAGACCGCGCGTACCAAGTGCCGAAACCAGAACTCAAAAACCGACTGTCCTCGACTTTGATTTTCGTAATCGCAAGTCTAGTTGTTCAGGATAGGAAAGTGCTTAATTAGCATTCCTATACTGAGAAAATTATTTACCGCTAGGCATGTTTAAACATGCCCAGAATTATCGCGACGAACGATGGTTGAAATTGAAATTTGATATTTTCATAAATATCGACCATCGTCTTGCTACCGTGCATACATTGTTGCGATCACAATGAATGCAGCTCGCGACAATTTGCTGATAAGGATTTTTTTTTCGGTGAAGACTTGATCGTTTCAGTCTTCACCGACGTAAAATTTTCATGCGCCCGATATGTATGTATGTATGTATGTATGTACATACATATCGTATATATGACAAATCTTACTGAAGGTAAGATTTATCGTGGGGCTATTTTCTATGAAAACGACTTGGGTTGATATTTAACACTTTTGTTTGTCCCAAGTCATTTTGTGGGAAATACTTTTTGCCTTTAATAAAGGAATGTGGAGAAATTGCTGATGGCAATTTTTTCGCCCTTGCCGAGAGATAAGCTAACCATGTTTTAAGCATGATTAGCTTATACTTATGCATGAAATTAAATAAGTTATAATTATTTTTTTTTTTTAACTTCTTTTTAGGTATATTGTATTGTATATACAACAATCCTTCCCTCCGCGAAAAAGAGAGTTATTCTTGGAAGAGGAATAACTCTCGGGGAAGGAGAGGGGAATAAGCAATTTGTGCACGTTAGCACAATTGTTTTGTTTAGACGGTAGAAAAAGTGATTTTGGATCAAACGTCTAATCTTAATTGGATATTTTGTTTATCTTTATGTGTGAGATACATTGTGGTATCTGGGGTACTTGCAGCCACTTTTGAGTGTTCATGGTTCATTCGTCATGAGTTTCCAAGTCGTGTTAGGTCGTGATCCGTGGTACTGCCCCGAATTTTTGGTCTCACGTGCCACCATGATTTGTGTGGTCCGTGTTGTCCGTGATTGGCAGGGACCAATTCGCCTGCTTGAACATCGACGGGGCCAGCAGGCCGAAGTAATTTGGATGGAGGATGCCGTGGCTGGACACTCTTTTCATGTGGACTATTCTTTGATCCCCCATGGAGGGATGGGGTGGTCCGCTTCAGGTATGGAAATGGAACTTTTACGTTTTTTTTTTTTTGTTAATAAGATGTTTATTTCTTTGTAGGAGGCACCCTGGTGGTGATTGGGGTGCACGCGATTTGCGTCTGCTGCGTGTTTTCTGCAGCAGATTCGGTCACGGAGCTCTATAGATTGCTCTTCGCAACTCCTCCTGGGTCTCCCGAGCCGGAGTCTCCAACGACGTATGATGAGGCCGTGGGTGCGCTCGAGGCCCCTGAAAACTGGGATGACGAAGTCGAAACTTATAGCTCCGACTGAAGTGTTGGTGGTCGACGTCCTGGACGCAGCCCAGTATGGCTGTCTTTTTTCCCACTTATAGGATTAGTTTTTTTTTTGTTGTATCTTTCCTATCTTTCTATTCTTTTCCATAAATTGTATTAAATCTTTTATGTAAAAAAAAAATTATCGTTCTTCTTTAAATTTCCTAGTCCCCTTTTTAGGATTTGGTTCTGGTTTGTTATTCTTTTGTTTGGTCGGCGTGGTCGTTTTGGTTTGGCAATGGCTTTTTCGGTGGTTCGGCTCTTGGTCAGTTTGGCTGTTACATTTTTTCTAATTAAAATTTTTTTTTTTTTTTATCTTATCTTTCTAAAATTGTTCTTAAATATCTACTCCTATTCTATTCTTATTTTTTCTTTATTACCTTATTAATTTCTACTGGGTTTTTTTTCTTTTTTTTTTGTACTTTTATGTATATATATCTTTTTTTTTGTTAAACTTGTATTTTTGTTACGTTCTAAAGTTAGTCGTTATTAAATTTTTATTCTAGGCTAATAATAATAATATTTATATTTTTATGTTATTTATTATTTTTTAATTATTATTTAACACTAGCGGGGGAGGGTTTTGTTTTTTTTTTCTTTTGTTTTTAGTTTATATATATATATATGTATATATGTTTTTATTAAACTAGTTTTCCTTACATCTATGCTTTAATAATTGTTTGTCCTCTCCCCCTTTTGTTTTTATTTTTATTTATTATTACTTACTGATTTATTTGTGGTTAATAGAAACCACTTACATTTAGTATTTATATGCTCTACTATTAGTGATAGTGCTTCTGACCGTTTGAAGTGGTGACACTATACCACTTGCACTGACCTTGTAGGTGGCAAGGTGCGGGTCCTTTTGAGAGGAGTAGGTTCTATTATTTCGATTTGTTCGATTTGTTCCTCCGCCTCTGGGGTTTTCTCGGATTTGCGTGAACGGTAATTTTTAATGAATGGGACTAGCCATTTGGCGACCAGGTACAGTACCATACATGTGATGGCAACACCAGTTAAGGATACTGATGTTGCCGCTAGGACATGTGTAGGGTGGTGACTGATATGAGGACTTATTTTTTGTAATTTTTCGTCCAGTTCTTTTAATGACTGGGTACCTTCTAGGATGATGCTGTTAGTGTCATCTCCTGAATATAGTTCTGCCTGTATTTTTTCAGACTGTACTTTGTTTTTGGTTTCATTGAGATATTTTTCTACCACTTGCTCTAATGGAGCGATATTTGGGAAGTAGTTGGGTTGTTTGAGACTCAATGACTGGATATTCTCTGCCTCATAGTGTAGGATTTGGGATCCTACTTGGAATTGGCAGGGATGGTTGATAGTGTTTATTCCTTGACCTTCAATCTTAAAGTTAAAAATTGTTGTGTACACTGGAGGTGTACAATTGTAGGTTCTATCAACGAGAATATCCACGAATTGGGTTTACTTAATTTGATAAGCAGGTCTCTAGGAGGTATTTGTGCTCTGAAATGGCACTGAGGCTCTTCCTTTAATGGATTAAAGAGCAGCTTCACTATGCATTCTTTGGACAGAGTTGCCTTTGTTACGGGAATGCCTAGCTTAGCGATGTAAGTGTCCTCTTTGGAATATTGAGTGATTTTTTAAAGCTTTTAGGATCTTGTGTTTTTAATAATAGAATATCTTGTGTCTGTATATCGGGTACCAATGATTGTTTGTTGTTAATATGTATGGGGAAACTGTGTACTCTATACAACTTCATTTGTGGTATATTGAAAATCGGAAGTTGTATTCGAATGACTAATTTGTCTTGGACTAGACGAGCCTTTGTTTCCGCTGTCTGATATAGCAGGGAGAGACAATTTTGTGCATCTGGACAAGTAGCGTGGGACTTGTGGTATATCTGTAATAGACTTTTGGGAGACACCACTAGCGGATGTAACTGGTGATTTTTACTGGAGATTATTATGTCGAGTAAGGCTTGCTGCCTGTACTCAATCTCGACAATTTGTAAGGTCAGGCTTGAAATTATTTCCTCTCTCAATTGTCTCATCAGTACTGTATACCTCTTGTTCATTAGTGCTGTCCATGGTCCCGAATAGGTAGTGCATTGCATTCCCTATTCCATCAAAGATAGATCTTGTTGATCTTGATTTTGGGACCACTTCCCGAATGACACTTGTTCTTCTCTTGATATTTTCCAAGAGAGAATGAACGTGTTTTTGTTGAACCAGGCATAGCTCATCCGTTTGAGAGCGATTTGAACATAGTCGGTGAACTAAGTGTTCCGCCTGTTCTGCCATAAGCGTTTGGTTGTCCAGTTCCATTAGATTGATCTCAGTTAAGATGTTCCATGTACTATGGTAGACTTGTAATTTTCCAAGATCCTCATACAGTATTCCTGTATTGTTCAGGGGACTTATGGTGTAGGGTTCCGTTTGTATTTGTCCCATTGCCAGATGGAAACAGCATATTAACACCAATATGTGCTTCATGTTCTGTAGAAAATGAAGGATAGGCTTCGTTAGTCAATTAGTCATACTGGAAGCTTTTTGTTGTAATTCTAATAGCACTTAATTTAATTGTAGAATTTAGTATGGACTTAACTTATTTGCTAAAGATATATGTACCAGTATACTACTCATAATAGGGCTTCAAATGGTTGTTGTGGACGACAACCTGCCGCTTGCCTATTTTTATGGTAGTGTTTGTTGGACTGGGTACATTGATTACCAGATATGGGCCAACCCAGATTTGAGACAGTTTGTGTTTGCGGCTTTCACTTTTGAGGAGGACTTTGTCCCCTAGGTGGAAAGTGAGAGGCCTGACTGCTTTGTCGTAATATGCCTTTGAGCGTTGTTTGCTGGCTAAGAGATTTTTACGAGCCGTGGCATACGATTTTTGTAATCTGTATTTTAGCATATGATAAAAACTTTCGTGGTTATAAACGGGTTCAGGATCCCGTTTTAAATTAGTTGGGACATCCGCTGTGAAGCCGTAAAGGCAATCCATTGGGGTTAACTTAGTACCCTCGTGTACACTGTTATGGTACACGAATGCAGCGGTTCGTAGGAATTGATCCCATGTTTTAGGATTTTCATCTACGATTGTACGCAGATATTCGATTAATGGTCTATGGGCACGCTCTAGTGCTCCATTAGACTGTGGATGGTATGCGGAAGTCTGTAACTTCTTTACTTTTAGGAGCTTGCAGACCTTCTTGAATAGCTCACTCAGGAAATCAGTTCCCTGATCGGTGACTATTCTCTTGGGAATGCGATAACGCGTGACGATCTCATTGAAAAAGATTTGCGCCACCGTTACTGCTTCTCCATTACGTATGGCATACCAATCGACGAATTTGGTAAGGTTATCTTGAAAAGTTAAGATATATTTATTACCTGATATGGTCTCTTCTAGTGGACCTACTATATCGAGGTAAACCTTGTCGAAAGGTTGTTCTGCGATGTCCGTTATTACCATGGGCATCTTGAATTGTGGAGATGCTTTCATTGTTTGGCACTTAGGGCATTTTTTATGTACTTTTTTATATCGCTAAGCATGTGTCTCCACCAGTACTTGCGTCTAATTCGTTTATAGGTCTTAATGACACCCTGATGGCCGCCGAAAGGAGAGTCGTGATAATCCTTTACGATTGTTTGGACTTCCTTGGGGGTCGTGATTATCTCAGGTGCCTTGACTGGACATATTTCGTGTTCAAGCGTAGCCGGGGGTTGTATTTTTGCCTCTGGGGGTTCATTTTCTTTATGTTCCGCTGCCGTGGGCTGTTTTTCAGCGCTGGGGCTCATACTGGCCTCTTGGGCTTTCTGTTTTTGAGCTCTGGTCACGGCGAAGCAATGAGCGGGTTTCTTTGTTTTCTTTTTATTTGGGAAATTATTTTCTTCCACATCAGAGTCCATACTGTGGTGCACTTGGGCTTGTACCGTTAAGGTATTGCCTGTATAGTCTTCGTTTAATACTTGTGGAATGCGGCTTAATGCATCCGCATTGGTATTATACTTCCCTGGTTTGTATTCGATGGTGTAATCGAACTCTGACAATTTGTGGTGAAATCTCACCAAACGGGAAGTTGGGTCTTTAACATTAAAGACTCCTTTGAGAGGCTTGTGGTCAGTGTAGACCGTGAATTTCCTGCCTTGGAGATAGCATCGGAAATTTCCAGTTGCCCAGACTATAGCCAATAACTCCTTTTCAATAGTGGAATAGTTTTTCTCGGCTGTGTTTAGCGTTCGGCTTGCATAGGCGATAGGCTGGTCTTTTCCCACTTCTCCTTGGGAAAGTACAGCTCCTAAAGCCTCGTTACTGGCGTCCGTTGTGAGATTAAATGGCTTTCTAAAATCTGGATAGATTAAATGCGGTGGGGAAATTAGGGCATTTTTAATGCTTTGGAATGCCTCTTGGCATTTCTCGGTCCAAGTGAATTTTACATCCTTTCGGAGCAGAATCGTTATTGGACGAACGATTTTAGAGAAGTCCGGAATGAACTTCCTATAATAATTGGCAAGTCCCAAAAAGGACTGTACTTGCCTTACTGTTCTTGGAACAGGGAATGTCTGGACGCAGGCCGTTTTGCTGGGGTCTGGTAATGCACCTTCGCTAGAGCATTTGTGCCCTAGGTAAACAACTTCACGTCTCAAGAACTGGCACTTCTCTGGCTGCAGTTTGAGGTTGTTTTCTCTCAATTTGTTGAAGACTTTGCGAAGCTTATTATTGTGGTCATTTAGGTTCTTACCATTAATGACGATGTCGTCAAGATAAACGAAACATTCGAGGCCTTGTAGGCCTGTCAGAACGAAGTTCATGAGGCGTTGGAATGTAGCAGGAGCTCCTTTGAGTCCGAATGGCATACGCTTAAATTCGTAGTGCCCGTAATTAGTGCTAAAGGCGGTCTTATGTCGATCCTTTTTGTCGACTAAGACTTGGTGATAGCCGTTGG
Organism: Dioctria linearis; assembly: GCA_963930735.1. Taxonomy (NCBI): domain Eukaryota; kingdom Metazoa; phylum Arthropoda; class Insecta; order Diptera; family Asilidae; genus Dioctria; species Dioctria linearis. Next base: position 92,323,163 of record OZ005741.1, read on the forward strand.
CCAAATCGAGAGTGGTAAAGTACCTGGCATGACCTAGTTGGTCAAGAATATCCTCGATTCGTGGTAGCGGAAATGCATCGCCAATTGTCTTTTCGTTCAATTTACGAAAATCGACAACGACGCGCCACCTTTTCTCACCATCAGGTCCCGCCTTTTTGGGGACTACTAATAAGGGTGAATTCCAAGGGATTTTGCTAGTTTGGACTATCCCGTTGTCTAGCATTTCTCTTAATTGCTCGTTGATTACTTGTCTCTGGGTTTCTGGTAATCTGTAGGCCTTTTGGTTTATGGGCGCTTGGTCTTGTATTAAAGGGATATTGTGGGTGATAGCATTTGTATATGTCAGCTTGTCACCTTTAAGGTAAAAGATATCGTTGTACTCATAACAGAGTTCGGATATCGAAGCTTTTTCTTCCGCGTTTAGATTTGGGTCTAGGCTGAGCTCTTGGTCTAGCCTGTTGACTCGCGGAGTATACGTGGGATCTTCCTGATCCGGAAATAAGTATCTTACGTGTTTTAAGATAGCTGTATTTTCCGAAAAGCTTACGTTTCTTTTCTCACTTTGTGGAGCTGTGTACTTACTATCTGTTTTACTTACATTACTAGATGGCAGGGAATGGGCTTCCTGCAGTTTTAATGGTGGAGTACCATGTTTTATGGGTACTTTTGATTGGTCCGAGTACTCGCACGTATTCGTATTTTGGCTTATGGGCCTTGAAGAATTGGTTTTCTTAATACTATTTGACGGTGGAGCCAACTTTGCCTTCAATGAGGTCTTACGGATCTCGCACGCGTCTTTTATCGGGCTCATTGGCCACTTTTTATTCTTAATACTAATCTTATTAAGTGGTGGAGTCGACTTTGCTTTTAAATAGGTCTTACTGAGCTCGCACGCACGGTTGATGGGGCTCTTGGGCCACTGTTGTTTCTTAACACTAACTTTGTTGGGAGGTGGAGTCGTCTTTGCCTGAGAATAGGTCTTACTGAGCTCACACGCACCTGTTGTTGGGCTTCTTATCCTTGTGGTTATCTTACATCTAGGTATATTGGATGGAGCAGTCAGCTGCATTTTGCTTGTCGGCTTCTGGGGCTCGCTCGCATCTTTAGTTTGGCTATGGGGCCATGTACAATTTTTGTAAGTTATTTTCTTGGACGGTGGAGTCATTTTTGCCTCTAGTCGGGTCTTACTGAGCTCGCACGCGTCTTGTATGGGGCTCTTGGGCCTCGTTAGTAACTTATACCTAGGTATTTTTGAGGAAGAAGTCTTGTTTGACTTCTGTTCCGCCTTGGGAAGCTCACTGATGTTCGTGTTACTCGCTTGCGATTTATTTGGCTTGAGAACGTGTTGTGTATCAGTGGCTTCTCCTATTGGGATGACGGCGTAGTCATGTATAGGGAACAGTTGTAACAATAAACTGTTGATGACTACTTGGAAATTGTTAATGTTGAGTATGGCAACTAGCACTGTTTCTTTCTCAGTAGGGAGTAAACTGTTGGCCAGGAAGACTCCATCGCCTATCTCTTTCGATAGACAGAGCATTTCTTCCTTCACTTGCAACGGGACTGTGGTGCTCATTTGTGACCTAGCAGGTATGCATATTGGTTCCTCTAAAGTAACCAGATGCTGCCTCATTTCGCTGGTTTCTTGATCACCCAGACAGCTCTTTTCGCATTCCGTCGGCTCTTGTTGAACCTGGCAGCCAGCATTACTCTTTTGAGATGCCTTGGAGACACTGCATGTAGATAGCTTAACCTGTTTAGGTTCCATCTTTTCTACAAGTGACCTCACTTCGACTGCTTTTCTGGAATACAGCTTGTCCGTTTTGCATGACAAGGGCACAGTAAACTCTTCGGGATTTGTTTCCGTACAAGGAAACTTGAGTGCTTTATTTGGGCCTTTTTAAATTGAAGTTGCCCTTGCAATTTCCCAATGTCTTTCCGGTTCCAAAAGGGGTCTGTAAAGTGCATGCCTTATTGGAATTAATTATATTGAGGTCTTTAATTGCTCTTTTCTTAATAATACTAACCTCAGCGCCAGTGTCCACTATTAGTTTTGTATGGCCGTTAAGGCTTATGTCCAGTGGAAGTTTCACTGTAGGGACACCGGATTCGGGCGCTTGAGGTGACCCTTTTGATTTGCGTTGTGGGTTTAAAGTCGAGCCGGGGAGTTTTGGGTCGACTGCATGTCGTTTCCCTGACTCCGGGCTTCCCATTTTTTCTTTTGGCGGCAATCTTCGTCTGCGTGTCATCGGCGACCACAAAAGGTGCATTTGAGTCTTATGTTGAAGACTTGAGGACTTTTGGTGTTCTGTTGCTCTTGTGTAGATCTATTGGAGAGGCGTGGAGGAACAATTTGTTGCGTCTGTTGTGTTTTTCTGCAATCACGGACGTCATGTCCATAGATTTTGCAGTTTGAGCAGAAAGGGGTGTTCTTGCGCTTAAGGCAATCTGAATACGTATGACCCTTTCGCTGGCAGAAATTACACGTGATGTTACGGACCAGTGCATCTGTATCCGAGTTTCTGGTATCAGTGTTTGTAAAAGGCCTTTGCCGTGACTGTGATGAACTTGGATTATTCACGTTGCGTGAAAAGTGATTTGGGTTTGGAGCTCGAGGTGATGCGAACATAGGTGTGGATGGCATTTGATAGTAAGGAGCTCTGTAGTAAGCTCTCACTCGTAGATCTGGGTCCACTGGAGCCATTGGAGGAGCTTGTACCAGAGGAGTCTGGACGAATGTAGCACTTTGTTGTAGTTTCTCCATGTCCAGGGCCTTTTGAATTAATGCTTCTAAATCACCTTCTCCCTGCGTGAGCAAATATTGACACAGGTGTGGGTTAGTTACTCCACTTTTCAAAGCGTTCTTGGCAAAATCCATCAGCTGTGTTTTCACAGCAGGGACTGTCTCAGCTCCATACTTCTGTGTCGCTGCCTCGTTGCAAATCGTCAACAACTGTTTCAATCTTGTAATGAACACAGTGAGAGATTCTAACGGGTTTTGCCTAGTAGTGATTAACTTATTCACTAACTCTTGGTATGTCTCACGGGGAAGGTATGTTCTATTTAGACATTCCTCTACTTCACTAAATGAAGCAGGGACGTCTGAAGCGAATAATTGATATGCATCACCTCTTAATCTTGTGGGGAGGACCTGTAGGAAAGCCACCTTTTCCTCATCGTCTAGGCACTGCATAGTTTGCTTGCAGCAGCCGATGAAGGTCTGTAATTCACGTCCCATTTGTGGGGTATTTTCACCCGAAAATAAGGGGACAAGTTGAGCTGTGAGCTTAGCTACCTTTGCGTAGTCCACCATTGTGTTTAGTCTATTGACTGGAAACTTAAATTTGGGTGGACTAACTGGGCTTGTTTCTGGGCTGACTTCCGTTAAGGATTCTTCGAGTCAATCTATTAGCAGGTCTTCGGGAGTTGGTTCAGCTGCTTCACCGTCACTGTCACTATCACTATCACTGTCACTTAATCTAACACTCTTACTCTTTTCTAGATCTAAGCTGAGTGAGCGTCGAGATTCGGAAAACTGTTCTAGTTCCTCTCGGAACTTTATTGTTTTATCCTTTAAGGTATTTAACTTGGCGAGTCTGGTCTCACGCTCTGTTTTTAATTTGTGATCTAAGGCGTCACAATGGGTAATCGTCAGTTTATCCGATTCCCGCTCTCTCTCGTATAATTTATTCAAAAATTTAGCTAAACTTACTTGACTATTCGGACCTGGCAGAACGGTTCCGCTTCGGAGTCGAGGTCCTGTTGAGCAAGATTCGGCAGCAGATGCTGTACCTTCACCGGGGTGCTGTGTTTTTGCACCGGGGGCTGATCCCGCGTCGACTAAAGATGGAGAATTTTCCCTCGCTGCTGTTTCTGTTTCCTGCTGAGGTAGAGCAGGATTGTCGGCTGGCATATGATGCGTTGTTTGGTGAAGGGGGGGCTCCTTGCCTGCTTAAGTCCCTTTGCTGTAATTGAGGGGGGGGGGGGGGGTTTCTTTAACCGCCTTCGAGTTCCCTCTGAATCCTTTGTCGGTTGATTTCGGTTGGTTTTGCAGCTGGGGGGGCCTTTGGGCCGTCTTAACTTCCCCTGGATCTAGTTGAAAAGGGGCTTATGAGCCGTCTTCGATTTCCTCTTCAACTCAGGATCGTTGACTGCTAGCATTTTATAGATGAGCGCTGGCTGCTAAAAGTTCAGGCTGCTTATCGGGCTGTGTCCTGGCTGATCTGTATTCGTCCTTCTGGGGGAGCTTGAAATATTTTCCACTTCCTTCTTTGGACTGTTCACTTTTGTCCCTCGGTGGTGCCTGTGCACTAATTGGGGTGAACGCTTGCCCGCCTGGAGCAGAGGCGCCTAGAGATGTTATCTACCCGAGTGTTGGGGTTGACTTGGCCTGAGTGGCTTAATCAAGGGAACCCCTTAGGTTCGCAGGATAGCGGATTTTAAAGCTCTTATGCCTTTCTCTTTTGACTTTTAGAAAGCAGGCTTCCACTATCCTACCGGCTGCGCCAATTTTGTTATATATATTGATCTTCGCGGTCCTATCAATATATATATATATATATGTAAATATATTGACCTTGACTCACCATCAACAAGACCAATCTTTGTTTTGTATTCCTTTTGGGGATCACTTTGATAACAAACAGAGTGTTATTATATTATTATAATTCAGCACCTTTATTTCACAACTACAATGCTTTTCCTTATAAATACTTTGATATATATTTTTGCTTTATACACTTTATATTCGTTGTAAAATTAGCATTATTTTATTTTAATACACCGTGGATTTTGCATATCCTTTTCTTTTTAAAATAGACATTACTCTATTTCAATTACCTTTGTACTTCACAAAACAATTCTTTTCTTTAAAATTCACCGAGACCGTACCAAGTGCCGAAACCAGAACTCAAAAACCGACTGTCCTCGACTTTGATTTTCGTAATCGCAAGTCTAGTTGTTCAGGATAGGAAAGTGCTTAATTAGCATTCCTATCCTGAGAAAATTATTTACCGCTGGGCATGTTTAAACATGCCCAGAATTATCGCGAAGAACGATGGTTGAAATTGAAATTTGATATTTTCATAAATATCGACCATCGTCTTGCTACCGTGCATACATTTTTGCGATCACAATGTATGCAGCTCGCGACAATTTGCTGATAAGGACTTTTTTTTCGGTGAAGACTTGATCGTTTCAGTCTTCACCGACGTAAAATTTTCATGCGCCCGATATGTATGTATGTATGTATGTATGTACGTACATACATATCGTATATACGACAAATCTTACTGAAGGTAAGATTTATCGTGGGGCTATTTTCTATGAAAACGACTTGGGTTGATATTTAACACTATTGTTTGTCCCAAGTCATTTTGTGGGAAATACTTTTTGCCTTTAATAAAGGAATGTGGAGAAATTGCTGATGGCAATTTTTTCGCCTTGCCGAGAGATAAGCTAACCATGTTTTAAGCATGATTAGCTTATACTTATGCATGAAATTAAATAAGTTATAATTATTATTTTTTTTTAACTTCTTTTTAGGTATATTGTATTGTATATACAACACCTACTTGTTCTACATATATGTATATTCAGAGTTTCTAAGTTCCCTGTGCTAAAAGTATTGTCTGCGCGATTTAAATAATTTGCTATGGTAATGCTGAGTCAGATTTATTATTTTTAAAAGAATTGAAATATGTACAGTCTGTATCTAGTCTTAAAATTGCGACCGCTTTTAACGAATATATCACACCTACAGTCTCTGTATAAGAATGCCTTCTTTCTTTGTGAGTAATAATAGTTCTAACCCAATTTTTATTGATAGATTAAACAGAGGAAAGATATTATAAAATCACTAAATTATCAATATACAAAAGAAATAAGAAATTATATATGGGTAAAACATAATAATTTAGGAACAGTTAATGTAATGCCAAGCACAATGTTAACGTAGGCTACTACAAAATAAACACAATATTTGGTTATAAATCATTAAAAAGAAGGCATACGGAGGATGGGAGTGTTTTACATTCATCAAAAGCGGTCGACTAGATACAGCCTGTACATATTTCAATTGTTTTACAAATAATAAATCTAACTCAGAATTAGCAAATCATCAAATGGCGCAAACAATACTTTTAGCTTAGGAACTTAGAAATTATGAATATATTTTTGTAGAATAAGACGGGCAAACATTAAATCGGTAAAAATCATATAAAGTTAGGCAATCAATTAACAAAAGAAAAACTGTATTCAATGTACAAATAGAACCACAAGAAAGCCACTGTCATAATTGTTTGTAAAGCCGTTATAATATGCACACATACACTGCATTAAAAGTGAATAAAGAATCATAACGTTAAAGAAAAACTTTTGTACTTGTTAAGAGTCATTAGGCACAGTTCTTAAGATGGTATCATAAACCGCATTACGTGTATAAACAAGCATTTTTTATTTAAAGCTTAAGCTTTAGAAACAGAGTACAAGTTGTACGAGTACTTTCAGTTTTATTCATTAAAGCTTATACTTTTCAAACCTTTAAAATCTTTATATAGCTCTATGCAGCCCCACTCTTGAAGCAAACCTTCCACAATTTCCTCTTCGGTAATTGTAGGAACATTAAACATATCCATATTTATCACTCACTTATCAGCTTTTTCGGCAATACAAAATATTTCTGAAATAAAAAAATACTGCGCGGGAGCAAATGGGCAAATGGAGACTAAATAACTTATATTACGCTCAGCACAGCTACACCTCAATAAACTCCGTTTGCTCTCATACACAATAAAAAAATGAATATATGTGACATTTTTCATTGAGTAAGTATAAATACTAATGTAATTAGTTCATTTTGCTAATCCATTTGACTTGAATTGAAATAATTCATACAAATTAGCAAAATCAACTAATGTCAAGATTTTTTTACTAATCTTATTAGTCAATCTGTTAAAATAAGCAAATACATTGTGTATATGGATATGTATGCAATCATAAATTGCCACGAACACATAAGTTTCTTCAAAAACATATGTTACTCTGACTTGTGACTGTATTTGACAAGATAAGTTTTACTTTTAGAAAAGTGTGTAACTGTAGGACGAAGTATACAAGCCACGAAGTACGACTTGAATGCGAGCATAGTGGACCGGTTGGTGGCCGCCATATACACACTTCGCGCGTTTTTCATATATAATTTGCTTGGATTTCGTTCAAACACCGCAATTTCTATAAATTTGTTCTACATGCTATTTTTTTTTAACACCACTGGAAAGAAAACATATTGGACTACAATTTGTTATAACTTCTTTTTCTGCGGGTGAATAGTTTTAAGCTCTAGGACCCGTTTAAAATGAAGTAGTTCTTCCTTCATGAGAGAACAAATGTTAAAGTGTGAACTACTTCATGTAGGGTAGCAAACATGAGAAATACTTCCAAGCCATGAAACAGAAATCAATATGTGTACGTGCTGGTCCGATTCTCTAAAATGTTCCATGTTAATACTTATGGCAAATTGCCTAGACATTGATTGACTATGCAATAGAGTCTAAACAACCATACATACAGGAAAATAGTTTTCTAGCAATTTTAAAATTGACTCCTTATCTTCTCACAGGTTACACATATTACATACCTTAACATACTTAACAAAATATTAAAATAGTTTCGATTAAAAACTAACTTTACGATTATACGCTCAATAACTCTAAGGTCACAGCCAAAACCCTCGAGAATGTATTCTCGATGGTTTTGTCACAGCTGAGTAGGCAGATTCATTCGAATTATTCAGACCATGTACATTTACATATGCAATTATTAATCAACTGAATAACTCTCAATATTATTTACAATATGCATCATGTATGGTGGAAACCAATTCTATTTTTGGGAAATATACTTACCCAAAGGTTTTGATATAATGTAGATAAAAAGAATTAATGGAAGTTGTACACGTGACATTTTCATTCAGTCAGTATGAAATACTAATGTAATTAGTTCATTTAGCTTATTTGAGTTGAAATAATGCATACCTAGATAATGCAATTTTCTACAAATTAGCAAAATCAAGAAATGCGACGATTGTTTTACTAATCATATTAGTCAATCTTACTATTAGAAGTTTAGTTAAAGTTGCTAAATAATTCGCTAAAAGTGCCAATTACCATTAGAATGCTGGAAATGTACAAATCAACTAATTTAACTAAAATTTCAACTCACTGAAATTCAAACACATTAGTTGAAATAACTAATCGGCACAGTTTGGGTACGAATTGTAAATTTTGACTAATTTTATTAGAAAATATAGCTAATTTATTTGTTGATCTTAGAGAGCTTAAGCCAACCAATTTCATTTTGCAAATTCAGCAAATCTGTTTAGTAGGTAAAGCTAATATATTCGTTAAAAAATTCAAATTATTAGTTGATTAATCAAAATAAGATCAACGAATTAGGTTTTGCTGAATTTACTAATATATTTTTCTCAGTGTATGCAGTAATTGTATTTCTATTTCAATTCTCAAATCTAATTTATTTTCATCTGTTTCATTACCTCTAACGCTCATGCATACAAGATTGATACTTACTTAGCCGAATTTTGAAAATTGAAGGTGTTCATTATTTACAGAAATAGTTCATTTAGTTTTTAAATTTTATCAACAAATTCAAAATTGTCAAACAATTACTAAAGTCCTTATTTATCCTTTTTAAAACATTTTCTTTTGATAACATAGTATATTCAATAATTTTAGTATCAAAAGAATTTCTTAACTGCGTTTTAAGGCCTTATATATGCGATTTCGCCGATTTTCGAAGGTACTTTTCTAGACGCGCTCAAAAAAAAATTACGCATTTATTGATAACATTTTTTTCACCGATCATTTATGCCCATGGTTAAATACATATAAAACAAAATCAGAAATATTAACAAATGAATGGTGGATGGCAATGTATTTTTTTTTGCGCTCGTGTTGATGGTGAAAGTTCTCGCATGAACATATTTATAATTGCACACCTTCAGTGTGAACCTACAATATTATAAAAAAAAAATTATTATAATAAGAATTCGAAACTTAAAATTTGTTCGACGAACCTGAAAAGGAAAAAGGGAATTTACCACGTTCAAAATAAAAATAAAGCAAGGCATGTTACCGGCACCTGGAGTATGCCACAGGCGCAAAGATGCCTCGATGATCTGAAATGAGAAAAGGAAATGAAGTTAGACAAATGAAATACATATAAAATTTAAACTATTAATATAAACAAAGGAACAAATAAACATTGAAAAACAAATAAAAAACTAAGTAATTACACATCCAAGGTGTTTTTATTGACATGCAAAACATATTAAAACAGACAAACTGAGCAACCATGCAACACAAGGGTAATTAGTGGACATTTCAGGTGAGAAAAACCACCCAAACCAATCTCACCTGTACAGGTGTCCACTAATTGTAAAACTCAGGAAAACTTGAAATAATCCACCAACCTGTACTATATGACATCCCACGATGAAAACACTAGAAAATATCACACAAAACACGATTAAAATTTATAAAATTAACGAAAAACACTTCGCGCGCGTTTGAAATATCGAAGTAGAAATTACACGGTGAACTTTAATTTCCCATGACATGCGATATGTCAAATTGGGGTAAAATCACTACGCGATTTTAATGGCCGCACTCGTTTCGCGATGTTTTTCGCGAGATTCGCGTAATTCGCGATTTTTATAATATTATTCACACTAACGAGTGCGAAAGAGAAGTATCGTGTGAGCAAGATAAAACAGCAAAAGTCATGAGAGGAATTATTTGGAATGAACTAAAAAATGGCGCGTCGATAAGGTAGACCAAAAATTCTTAAAAAGGGCAATATTTTGATAATTTTACATTATGGATAGTGAAATTGAAACAAATCTGTCTATAAAAGGCGTGTCATTCCTTCATTGTATCTCTTTTTCTTTTGAGTTGTCATTGAGTTAACATATGCCAAGGTGGTCATAGTTTACTTTATATGCAAGTTTTTTTGGATATCAATTGTTCTTCGGTTTTTGGACTTAGGATTTTTCATTCAATTGTTCATCGGTTCCACTCTACGAGTAAGAAACTAAAGGAGAGGCCATTGCGTATATATATATGCCATTTTTGCGTGATGCTTTTTCTCACTTTCTAACATATGTTGAATTTCTGTCTACATGTACCTTAGGTGTCACTTTTGTTTATGTTCGGTGATTAATAATAAAATGATTTAGTAATTTCGTTTTGTTTTAAGTGAATTCAGTGATATTATAAGTCTGTGATAATTGTGGAAAATATATATAACAGGAATTATTACCTGCAGTGCTTTAAATAACTTAAAAATTAAGCTAAATTTGGAAAACTAACAATGAAGTCTGTAGTGCAATTCTGCAAAAATAAAAAGCTTACAAGGCGTCCCGGAATTTCTTTTCACAGGTAAGTGAAAGAAAAAGGTTTATATGCACTAAAAATATTAAATTAAATAGAAAACTGATTTATTAAAATGAAAAACTTCCACTTATTACGCGAAGGTAGTTTTGTTTACATTTGGCAGCCATATCTGTACGTACCCTAAGACAAAAGGCGTAGGTAAGGTTAATTAAAATTTAAAGGAGTTACAAATAAATGTTTATTATTTAAAAATATTTACATTCTTTTATGTGAAAATTTAGTAATATTTTATTTGTTTCTTTTTTATTACTGGAAAGTGAAATATTGGTAAATGCTTATAAATTTGATAAAATTACTTAATTTTTAATACCTATATTTTATTGAAATAGATTTCCCAAAAATGAAATTTTAAGGCAGATATGGTTGCAAGTTATTGGGCAACCGAATTTGAAACCAACATCAAACAATTTTATTTGTTCGGAACATTTTTTGGCAAAGGACATATTTATATGCGACAGGAGGAATAAATTGAGTATTGATGCTGTGCCTAATCTCAAATTAAAACTTAAAGGTAACGATGATTTTGTGGTGAGCATTGTAATTAATTACAAGTTTGTTACTATAAACTTGTTCTATTTGCAGCCACATACCCAAGAAAGTAACATTGCAGCTGTGGATGCTCCTAGTGAGGATGAAAGCTTTATAGAGCTGAATGCAACTAATTTTCAAGATGTAAGATAATTATTTTTGCTAGCAGCATTTGAGCAATTGTCTTATTTTTTTAAAATAGCTTTTAGATTGCCAAACTCTTCAACAACCCAAAGAAGGACTGTCAAATGCGAGAGATATAACAGAAGTATTTTGTATTTCTATGTTATTTAAGTTTTTAGTCCTTATTCTACATAACAACTTTAAATTAAACATAATATATTTTATTCTGCTTGATGTTGAGTTTTTAATATTCGCCATTCTCATATTTAATTTAAAAATTTTAACTTTTTATTAATTAGTATTTTTCTTCGTTATAATAAAGAATTCCAGGAACGAGCTTAATCAAGTGGGATCTCCCAATATGCCGCCTTGTTACGAAGGACAAGAAATTGTGGTACTACAAGAGCATAGTACTCCAATAGTAAGTATTTGCAAACATGTTGCTGATGTTTTATTTATTATTATTTTTTTTTCTTAGTTATTTATTGAGAGCATGGAGCAAACGGTACCACATCAGGAGATATCATCAGCTACGGGAGATATTTCTGAAATGGAGGATCCAGATATACCTACAACTTTAATCCAGGAAAATTCCGAAATAAATAAGGTATTTTATTACTACTTAGGCACTGCTGGCTTAGTAAGAAAATTACTAAATTCCTTTGAATGCCCAAGATAATTTCGTTATTTCCTTACTAAGCCAAGAATGTACGAGTTGATTTAATATAAGACATATTATTGTTATTATACGTAATTACTTTAACAACTCTTTTAATTTTTACGTAGAGTGGACATTGCTTTATGAAAATAATATATTTCAGTATATATTTGTTATAAGTGGATGTATGTGAAATTACCACGTAAGCATGAACTGTGAAATTACATAATAAAGCCAACGTAAAAGTGATATTGTGGTCTTATTTGTTCCTTTCTGAGTCCTTATCTCCTTGATGGAACTTTCACTTGCAGAGCTGTTATTGTAAGATATTTTCTGATTAATTCTAATACATATTATTTCTTAGAATGTTTGCAAAAATATAGTATGTAGAACTAAAATGTTATCTTTACAAAAACAAGTAAAGCGATTAAGAGAGGCTTTACGTCGTAGCAATAAGAAAATCGGAAGGATTAATACGGCAATGGAGATACTCAAAAAGAAAGAGCTCATCTCTGAACAAATGCACAAAGTTCTTGACGCTATCGCTGGTCCAAACAAAAGTTTATTTGAAAGACAGCTCTTTGAATAGCATGGTAAAAAACATAGTAAAACTTATAACCCCCAAATCCGTGCGTTTGCTCTATCTTTAAATTTTTTGTCTCCAAGAGCTTATGAATATGTGTTGTGATCTCCGAGTGGATGCTGCTATCACTAAGTATCGGGTATAGTTGAGCAGATGTAACACACAGTAAAAGAACACTTCACTTAATCATTTTCAACTTTATTCACGTATACATATCTATCAATTATATATTTATATCCCGTGTATAATAACTATAATTTGATCTCTGTCAATTATACATTTATATCTCGTGTATCATAACCATAATTTAATCTCTCGCCGAATCCAAAAAGACTGACTTCTTCAAGCATTTTCAGCCACCATGTCACCGCGCATTCTTCTGTTTTTTATTTATTTTTTATTTGATGAACCAGGTCACCGCTGTGACTAGCCGGAAGTCACCCAATAATTCTGAGTTTGTTATTAAATGCGATAGACTGCAACTTTCAACAGTGCCACCGTTTGGGCAAGACCTGTTTGCATTTATTGTGTAAGATCTTGCTTTTCGCCACACAACAATGACCTAGTCAAGAAGCGATGTCAACCAATTCTTGTTTCACACAGATTAATTGATTTATTTATTTTGACAACAAGAATTGATTGTTCTTCTATTCACAACATTCCTCCCCCTTTATGAAGTCGGAATCGAGGAGTTAACGAGATGACGTGGAAGTATGAAACCGCTATTACTGAAGGCAGTCTTTGGATACATAATTAAACCTTTTTTTTTTTTTTTAAATATTTTTCAGAAACGAAAGACTTAAAGCTAAGTGTATAAGTATGTATACCTACTTTAAATTAACAAATTAAAGGCTAAGTAACATTATAATTATTACGTAACACAATTACAATCCTAATAATATTTTCATAAGTCCCTTTGTTTTTTGAACATTTTCTTTTTCAGAACAAAATTAAACATACATTTTGCTGTTGTTAAGTAAAACAGTAACTAAACTTCTCTAAGTTAATATATATATATATATTTTTGTTTTATTATCGATAAAACAGACATAGGTATACTAATTTTTTTTTTTTTTTTTTTTTTAATAAATATACAAATAAAGGTAATTTAATGCAACACTATTTTTTTTTTGTTTTTGTTTACATCAACTATCAACTAACATAATATAAGTATATTTTTATGTCATATATGTATATACTTCATTAGTTATTTTTAGTTTTTGTAGGCAGCGCGAGAAGTAAGGTCTAGAATGAATGTTTGTTTGCTACAGCTTATACATATATGTATACATACATATACTTATCCCACGTAATTTTTTTTTTTTTTTATTTATAATTTCTTTGGATCCAGTTATTAAACCTCATATACCATTGGCTTTATTTGATTTGTATTCACAGAACATTTGGGCGATTTTTCGGTAGGAAGTTCTATGGGTGTTGGGATTGGTTCTATCTTTGTGGGTACATCTGCCGTTTTTATTTCAGGCAATTTAGTTGATCTTATTGTTTCGTTCGGGGCTTTACCTTTACCTTGAGAAGTAGGGTGCAAGATTACGAGATTGGATCGCGCTAAGGTGGGTTCTTCCCTCTTCAATCGTCGTAAGCATTTTAGGATTATGCATCCGAGAATGATTGTGACAAGAATTGCGATTATTCCAGTATTGGTGTGCGTTTGGATTTGCACTGTCTGTCTTTCCCTTCTTGTCTTCACCAGATCTATTTCCTTTTCCAAATCTTGTAAATCTTGCCTTTCGTTAAAAAGTGCTAAATTATGATTTCCGTGGGTGTTTACTTTTAAACTCACATTGCTTTTGGCATCTTGTTTTTGATAGAGATCGGGGTCTATCAATATTTTAGGTACATTGAAAGGATCGGGTTGGTGTATCGCCGAGTAGTGGTTGAAACTAGTTTCGAATGGTATTTCGTGTTCCGCTAGAGTACAGGGTTGTTTGAGAGAAAGAATTCCAGTTCCATTCAGCGTTCTGTGGCCAAGGTGATTGCTGCAATTCGTAAGCAATATACTTGTTTGAGGGAATACAAACAACCAAGTGTTCTGCCTTACCATTTTTGTAAGTACATTAGGGGTGTTCCCTATGATTCTGTGTCCACAAATGGCCGGTTCAGATAAGGGATTATTGAACAGGTTCGCAATACAGTTTGATCTGTTGACTGTTAATCTTTTGGGTTGTGACTGGAAACAGATGTGTAGGGAACCCTTGGTGGAGGTGGATTTTTTACAGTGCTCTTTGAAGTCTCTATCTGACATTTCTATATATTGATGAGCTTGGGTGTTATTTAGGAAGTAATCCGATTCAATTTCAAGAATTGCCGACGTTTCGGTTGTAATGGAAGTGGGAAGTATGTAGATCTTATTAAGGGTATACATAATGTTTTCGGGGAGTGGTAGAAGTATCCTAATAAATTGCTTATTTTTCACCTGTATGGAGTCAGTCTGGACTATTTGATTCATGATTTTAAAGTCTACGAGGATATTGGTCAGCCCTTTTTGACTTATCTCTGTGTATGTTTCCGCTATATCTCTTGCCGATAATATGAGGGGATGCAGTGTGTGTTGGTGTAAAGCATTTATTATTGTAAATTCATTTGTTATTCTTTGGTATATTTGTTGAAGTTGGTGTAATATGTAGATTAGCATTGCATTGATGTCTGTCTTAATGTGCACATTTCGTATTTCAGTTTTCGTTATTTTGGTGTAATTTATAAAACTATCCACCAGTTTATTAAATCGCTCCCCTAAATTTTCTTGTTCTATGATTAGATTCGTGACAGCATGATGGACTTCATTGAAATTAGATTTTACAATACTTATTTGCTTTTCCATTAAATGAACATTTTCGGAGCTTTGTTTGTCTAAATTATCTAACTTGGTATATATCTCCTGAGCGTCCATATCGTCCATAGTTCCAAACAGAAATTTACTGGACCTACCTACTATGTCAGCTAAAGCTCGCCTTTCCCTGGTTTGCATATACAAGTTTATGTCACATAATCTATTTTTAATCTTTCTTACTTGCTTGGTTAATTCTTCGTCCCAGACACGACACGATTCTACTTCTACAACGGTTTCTAGCTGTTTGCAAAGATCTTTCATTGTTGTCTCGCACTTTTCGATGAATCCCAAGGCTTCGGTTTCTTGAATCATCCGAATTTACGTGTAAATGGTCACGTCCACTTGTGCGGTTATTCCAGATATCAGTATGATTATGCACAACCACAGCAGCATCATCTGTAGATAATAATAATTTTAGTTAACGGTCCTCAGTATCAATATTTTTGTTTGTTTGTTTGTTTAGGCTAAAATAATTTTAGTCTATTATTGTGGACTCTTCTTAATTTTTGCCCAATTTGCAGGGTACAGTTTACTTCGCTAACTATTCTTTTGATTTCATACGGTCCTGTCCAGTTTGGCGATAGTTTGTGTTTTTTACTGGGATTTCTTAGCAGAACTTGGTCACCTACATGAAATTTAACTATTTTTGCATTCCTGTCGTAATATACTTTGTCAAAGGGTTTCTCGGCGACAGAACTAATTACCATAGGCATTTTTGTATTTTTACTATGTTTATTCCTACTACATTTAACACATTGCTTAATAAACTTATGAATATCCCTTAACATACCTTTCCATTTGTAGCTTTTTCTTATACGTTTATATGTTTTATAAATTTCCAGATGTCCTCCTAGTGGTGCATTATGGTAATCACGAAGAATGGTATCAATATCATTCCGGTTACCTAAAATTTGCACATTTTCTTCTTCCATCGACTCTGTTGAACTAATGGAATTAGTTTCGGAGTCTCGTTCATTAACAGTTTCCTTTTTAGGGGTTGTGGGAAGTATATCTTCAATTTGGGTTACATTATTATTAGCTTTAGACCTAGATCTAGTTACTGCGAGACATAATTTCTTGTCTTTTTCACTAGTCTCCGAGCCTATTCCACGATGGACTTGCGCTCTTGTAATTATTTTAGTGTTATTAAGTTCTTCGGTTTCGTTATACGCGCTATCTCTATCATTTGTTCCTTTAATAACGTTGTTGTTCACAGGTTGCTCACTATTATCGCTGGGTATTCTGCTTAATGCATCTGCGTTCTTATTGTATCTCCCCGGTTTATATTCGATATTATACTCATACTCTGAGAGCTTATGATGGAATCGGATTAGTCGGAAGGTCGGATCTTTAGTATTAAAGATTCCTTTAAGCGGCTTGTGATCTGTATAGATTGTAAATTTTCGTCCATATAAATAGCATCGAAAGTTTCTTGTTGCCCAAACTATTGCTAATAGCTCTTTTTCAGTGGTGGAATAATTCCGTTCCGCTTTATTCAATGTCCTACTTGCGTATGCAATAGGTTGGTCCTGGCCAATCTCACCCTGAGATAAAACAGCACCAAGTGCCTCTCCACTAGCATCTGTGGTTAACATAAATGGTTTGTCAAACTCTGGGTATATTAATAAAGGTGGAGTAATTAATGCCTTTTTTAGTTCTGTAAAGGCCTTTTCGCACTCCTCCGACCATTTGAAGGAACTATTTTTACGCAAGAGTTTATTAAGTGGCTCTGCAATTTTAGAGAAATTGGGTATAAACTTTCGGTAATAATTTGCTAATCCCAGGAACGACTGGACTTGTCTCACTGTTTTCGGCTTTGGAAAGTCTTTTAAGCAACTCACTTTAGAGGGATCTGGTAAAGCCCCTTTACTCGAGCATTTATGTCCTAAGTAGATCACAACATTATTTGGCGCAGCCGGTAGGATTGAATAGTGTGGACAAGAAACCCCAATCCTTAAACCTGGAGTTGAGTCTGACTTTGGGGTGCTATTCAATCTGCCTAGAGACTGATCATCAACGAGGGATCCAGTGGAGACTAGTAGCAAGAAAAAACACCAATTAATTCAAGTTCAAAATTTTATTCTTCCCGTACATCTTACTGGAGTAAAGCGTATGCAGAAAGACTTTTAACAGAGGAAACATCAAAACACAAAAGACTTATTTTCATTTCCTTGATTTTTGAATATATTTTTGTTATATTTTAGTATTTCTCTCGATTCGATGTTGATTTCTTTACCTTCTTGATTTGGGATTGGTAAAATATAAAAGGTTTGGGATAAATCATTTGAAAATCTAGGGATATTAATGACAAATATTAATTTTTGTGTGTTTCCTAATAGGGCAAGTTTTAGAAATTCTAGCTTTTCAGCGGTGATACTAAATTCCTTTATTTCGGCTTGGTTAAAAAAATTCCTAGAAATTATTCCTATTCTCGCTGCGTTTATGTTATCTTGGATTTTTCCAATTTCTTCTTCCACAATTTTAAGATTGTCAAGAATCGATTGAACTGTATGTGCTTCATTACTTCTTTGTAATTGTCTTCTAGTTTTCCTAATATTTTATTAATATTTTTATTGCTTTCTTTCATCTGGGTTTCTAAAATTTTCATATTATTATCTAAGTCGTTGTTAATCTTGATTTGATTATTTAAATTAGTAATTATATTATGATTGTTCTCATCTATCATTCTTAAATGTTCTTCGATTTCTAATCTATCTTCTTCGTCCATAACACCAAACATCCATTTATATCCTGTGCCAATGATATTCACTAGTCCTCCTTTACTTCTTTGTCTTGGGACAATAGTACTGAATTCTGCGTATAGTTTTGTTATTTTGTTCTGGATGTATCGTGTCTGATTTTCGTCTCCTGAGAGTTGAATTCCTGAATTACTTGCCTTCTCCAGAGTTTCTATCATATGTTGAATTTCTGCTAAATCTATAACGTGTAGTATTTTATCATATCCTTCAATGAGTGATATGTTCCCTTTCTCAATTATCGTGTATCCGGCCTGGGTTTCCAGTTTCTCGATTTGGCTTATAGCCTGAGTTTGTACTGTTAGGATCACTATGACCAACATTAAGGTTATCCATAGGTTTTGGACCTGTAAAGTATTTATATTGTTTCTTAATTCTATTAGGGTTAACTTTCCTATTGAATTTCTCATCAACAATTTTATTTGAATAATTTCTAACTTTTATTTGTTTATATTTGGGTAAATGCTTTTGCCTTTCTGCTTTATCATTTTTGATAAAAGCTTCTTTGTGTGGATACGATTCGGGTGGTTCTTTTCTGTCGACGTTTAATTTACCTATTATTTTCTCCTTATGGCTTTTATTTAATCTGTAGATTTCATCTTTAGACTTACCTTCTCCTACTAATGCTAAGATTGATTTTTCCTTTATCGTACTATGGATTGTATTATTATAAAATTCAATTGCTTTATTTACCTTGTCAGTTACGTTAAGCTCAGGGTTACGTACTGTGAGTATATGAATATGTTCTGAAAGAGTGCTATGGATTCTTTCTATATCCGCGTTACCTGTATGAGTTTTAGGTGCTGTAAAATGATAGTGTATTCCTTCTTTATTGAAATAATCCCTCACATTTACATTATTAATTTCGTTATCTAAGACAATCTTTTGGGGTTTTCCCAGATTAGCAATTCTATTCCTAATATATTGTAGTATTGTTAAACTATTTTTATCTGTGATATCATTCCCGTATAAATGTTTTGTGAATTTGTCCATTATTGTAATGAAGTATTTCTTTTGGGAATGATAAATGTCTACGTGTATTATTTCGTTAAGTTTTTGTGGTGTTTCACTAACTTTAAATTCATACTTTTCGGGACGTCTTTTGTATTTTGCTAAGTTACATACTTCGCAATTGTTTATATATTTTTGTATTAACTCTTTTAATTTAGGATAGTAGTACACATCTTTTATTTCCTCATAATTTTCATTTATTCCTCTATGGTTATTTTGTTCATGATAAAATTTGATTTTACTGAAAGTTTCTTCTTCTGAAGTCAACTCTTCCGCCAGCTTTGTGCTCTTTATGAATTTTAGACTTTTGTTGTTACTGAATAATTCTATTAACTTTTCCTGTAGGATATTAAATTGAGTGTATTCTAACTCTGAGTATATACCTACTGTACCTTTGTTTTTCATAAGTCTCCTTAAGACATCGTTCAGATAGTTCGAATTCTTCAATTCTTTTTCTGATATAAAAATCTTCCTGTTTCCGTTTATAGTTTGAGTTTCCTGACCTTTCGTTCTCACTAATAAAATCTGTGTTCTGTACTTATTGACTATCTCCTCTCTAATTGGAATATGATCATTCATTCTTCAATTCCACTATGAATTGTAGCCTGATCGGTTTCAAGTTCTCCGTTATTAATTTTCTGTTCATCTATATTTATTCTGCTTAAGAAGTCAGCAACTTGATTTTCTTTTCCCTTTACATACTCAATTTCATAATCAAACTCATTTAATTTAATTTTCCACCGTTGTAATTTGCTGTTGGGTTCTTTTAAACTGCTTAGCCATACCAGTGGCCTATGATCCGTTTTTATTAAGAACTTTGTTCCATAAAGGCCTAAAGTATTTCGTCGACCAGACGATTGCAAGTAATTCTTTTTCAATCGTATACTGTAATTCCTTTCGTGTTCATTTAGTGTCCTACTAGCGTAACAAATAGGGTGTCCATCCTGTGATAGGACCGCTCCTATTGCAAATTGACTTGCGTCTGTAGTCAGTACAAATTTCTTTTTAAAATCTGGGTACTGTAAGATTGGGTGGTTTATAATTAGTTCTTTTAATTTTTCAAAAGCATTGATATATTTCCCATCTTTTGCATTTATCTTATTGTCCTTCTTTAAACAATGTGTTAAGGGTTGTGCAATTTTCGCATAGTCTTTTATAAATTTTCTATAACAACCAGTGATACCTAAGAAACTTTTAATGCGTTTTTTAGTGTCCGGTATTTTAAGATTTTTTATAGCTTCAATCTTTTTTGGATTAGGTTTAATGCCATCATTTGTCAATATATGACCTAGATATTCCGTATCTTTCGCAAAGAATTTACATTTATCTATCTGAATTTTCAGATTATAGTTTCGAAGAGAGTTAAATATTTTATTAATAGAATCCAAGTGTTCTTGTAATGATGTACTAAAGATCAGAATATCGTCGAGATAAACTACACAAGTTTTGTTAATATATTCTGCCAATATAAAATTCATCATTCTTTGGAATGTCGCTGGTGCGTTCTTGAGTCGAAATGGCACACGTACATATTCATAATGTCCGCTTGGTGTAGAGAATGCTGTTTTCTCCATATCTTTTTCATCTACAAGGATCTGATGAAATCCTTTAGCTAAATCAAGTGTAGAAAAGTACTGTGCTTTTCCTAACTTGTCAAATATTCCCTCTATATTTGGAATTGGAAACTTGTCATCAATAGTGCTCTCGTTTAGTTTCCTATAATCTATAACTATTCTCCATTTTTGCTTTCCTGAGTTGTCCATTTTCTTTGGTACTACCCAGATCGGTGAGTTATAAGGTGATTTACTTGCTCTGATAATCCCTTGCTCCAGCATTTCTTTCATTTGTTTCTCTATTTCTAATTCGTGAATTTCTGGGAATCTGTATATTTTTGAGTGGATAGGTTGACTATGTGTTGTGATAATGGAATGTTTTATTTCCCTCACATTGGTCAACTGCTGTCCCTCCTGATAAAATAAATCCTTATTATCTTTAAGAATATTCCTAAGTACTTGTACTTCTTCTCCATTCAAATGTTGGATTAGTTTCTATCATTTCCAATTGATTAATTTCTTCAAAAGGACATGAGTCTTTCAATTTAGTTACTTTACCATAGACTTCTAAAGTTTCTTTACCTAGATCGATTTTCGCTCGGATTGGTAATAGAATATTTTGGCCTAAGATTGGTTGAAATTTTTTTTTCTGAGAGATTCATTACTTTCCAACACATATCTGCATCGTGATTAAACTCGTCCGGTATAGAAGTAATGATTTCATGGGTAATTTTAACTTTTCCTGATAAGGTTAACAAATTTACTGATTTATCTAATTTAAATCGTTTTTTATTGGGGAATAATTGTTCGTGGATAATGGAAGTGGCAGCTCCAGTATCTATCAGACAATCTAATTTTCTATTTTCAACAGTTAATGTAACTATCGGTAAATCGTTTTCTGAGGAACCGAATGAAAATTTACTTGATCAACTTCCATGGGTTCAGGTTGTGCTGTATATGGTGCACCATTATTTTGAAATCTTTGTACATTTTGTGTACTTCTTTGGGCAAAATTTCCACTTTGGTTATTTCTTTGGATAAAATTTCCACTGATTATTTCTTTGCATAAAATTTCCACTTTGATTATTTCTTTGATTAAAATTATATTTATTTTGGTAATTTGGGAAAGGTCTGTTATTAGGATAATTCGTACGAGAATAATTATTACATTGATTCTGGTTTCGTTGAAATTGATTTTGATTTCGTGAGGATTTATAATTTTCATTATTTTTATTCTCAAATTTTCTTTCACGATTGGAGCTTAATTCGATTAAATTATACGCTTCTCGCAGTGCTCCCACTTCTTTCATTTTTATTAAAAAATTCTGATATTCAGGTAAAGAATCACAAAATTTACTTAAAATAAACTGTTCATTTCTTTCAGGTCTGAATTCTAAGGGTTTACTATCATCTAATTGATATTTTAAATTTATTCTATCCAATAAAACACTTAAATTTTTATAATTAGAATGTATATCATTGAATTTTACTTCGTTTACCTTTCTAATAATGTGGTTATATTTTCTGGTACTCCAAAAGTTTCCTTTAGTCGTTTTTTTACGTTTGCCCATGTTTTATCCTCCAGTTTTCGTATTTCTTGCAGAGCTTCTCCTTGTATCTTCGATATGAAGATTCTGAGTAAGTAACTTTGTTGGGTTGCGTCTGCTGCTACTAGTCCTGAGATGGTTTCGGCTTCAGATATAAAGTTCGCTAAGTCGAAACTGTTGTCGCGTCTAAATTCTGGTACCGCTCTTGCCTCGGATACATAGTCCTTAAACGTGAGTGCCATTTTGTCGTATTCTGATTGTACTTCAATTAATTGATAAAGATGAATTCCTTCCAATGACTTGGTTTTGTCACAAGTAGATGATTGGATTTATTCAAGTTCGGATAAGGATTCATGCAATGGTTATCGATACTGTGACGAAAAACATATACATGTATTTATATTTTTTTCACTTTCTTTTGAATTTCTTTGAATCCATATATAGCTTAACGTGAACTTCATTTTTCACTAAAATTTCGATTTGCTTAAAAGTTCTTAGAAGAATTTGTGAGATATTAACAATATTTTTCACTCTTGTTAACAATTAATTCACACCGCAAATCCTACCGACTGCGCCATTTAAATAAATTATGAAGCTATATGAGTAAAAAAAAACTTTATTAAACCAATTAATATTACAACTAATAAAAACGCGACTTAATTAAACGACAACTCAAAATGGACTAACTAAAAGAGATCTTCATTAAAAAGATCTTTACACTGAATTGCTTACTTAGGCAAAAATGGCAAGTGCAGATGAGATTTTCTTAATGAAATTCTATCTGAAGAAAATAAAATACATGAATAAAGTCACGTACTTAATGAGAATTGCATCGCACAATTATGTTTCCACGTACATACATACATATACATACATACTGTCCTCTGCTTACATTTCTCTATATGACTTTCGGATTGGGGATTCTTGGCATGACATAACACGCGTGACAAAAATTTTAAATTATATTTTATACAAAA
The DNA here is from genome assembly GCA_963930735.1 of Dioctria linearis. Classification (NCBI taxonomy): domain Eukaryota; kingdom Metazoa; phylum Arthropoda; class Insecta; order Diptera; family Asilidae; genus Dioctria; species Dioctria linearis. Next base: position 92,346,219 of record OZ005741.1, read on the forward strand.
AATAAAGATAAAACTCATATGAAATAAAAACATAGATTCACTTTATTTTACTTTAATTTATTTCGTGCTATAAAAAGATTTTACGAACTAAATAGTTAACTGGCAGAAAAAGAACTAACTTAGCTAAAGTCGTTTTACTTTAACGTTCCCACAGAGCAAAGCAGAAAAGCTCATTTGAAATATTACACCCAGACGTAATTGGATAAATATGTTTTCAACATGACTTTTCTCATGGGAAAATATTCTTTTGGGAGAATGAATGTTATATTAAAATGTAGGTGCTGAGTGCACATTTTTAGAGGATGGTGTCGAATACGACTTGACCCGTGTGTCAATAATTAATAATATATTTGAGTAATTTCTTTGTTGCATTTATTGAAGAAAACAGAATTTGAATTGTGCTAAATTTAATTTTTAAGTGTAGAATTATTTAATTTTGTTACATTAATGAATTCGATGATTAAAAGTGAATGATAACCAATGATATCTCTTTCATACTGGAGACACACAAATGGTATTGATACCATGTCACTGATACCATCTCAAAGCTATACCACATAGTATAGCTGAGCCTTGGCACACGTTTGCTCGTAGTATAGTTTCACATTCGCTCTCACTGAAAAGGAAAAGTGGAAGATTTTTTTAAAAATGTCACAAAATAAATTAATTTCTGCTTATATGAATAATTTATTTTTAATAAATTTTCTGGAGAGATCAAACACGCAGCTTAAGTTATTAACAATGAGGAGCAAAAGACGAGCAGCACTTGATAGAAAATTGTACATTTTAAATAATACATGCAGAGTCAATAGGAGGGTGTGAACAAAGGTAATCTCTAGTTTTGAACTATAATATACTGATAATATTTCTGCTAGATTTTTTATATCCTTACGTTCAAAATTCTCAATATTGGGAAAACGACGGCCCGAAGATGTATGAAGATAATTTCAAGAACGCGATTCGAGTGGACAGATCAACATTCAAATTTTTGGTTGATAATTTGAAAAATATGGAAAGAATGGATACAACATGGCGCTTAGCTATTCCCCTAGCTAAAAAAATTGCCATGTCTTTACATGCACTCGGTTCCTCGGCAGAATATAGGACTATAGCAAGCCTATTTGGTATTGGCAGAACTACCGTTGGGGAAGTATTATTGGAATTTTGTACAGAATTGTATAATATATTCCAAAAAGCAGTTTTGAATACATATCCTCCAATACAAGAAAAAATTAATGAAATCTTTCGAGGATTTGAACTGCTTGGCTTTCCACCACAGTGTTTCGAAGCTATCGATGGCTGCCATATAGAAGTAAGTCCACCTAAAGATGAAGCTGTGTATTACTATAACCACAAAGGACGGTTTTATTTGCAGCAGTAGACTATAGGTACCGTTTTACATACATAAATGTAGGAAGTCCTGGCAGATGTAATGACTCTACAATTTTTTAATATTCCCTCCTGAAAAGACAACACGAAAAAAATCCCATTTTTGTAAATAATAGCAAAAAAATTTGAAGGAGTGGACGTTCCGGTATTCCAGATTCAGCGTTTAAGCTATCAAAATCAGTGATGAAGCCATTTCCATTTCCTATGTGTCGAGACATAAATGAACAGAGATTTAATTATCAACTTAGCAAATGCCGGCGAGTAGTGGAAAATGCCTTTGGGCACTTAAAGGCTCGTTTCAGATGCGTTGGGAAAGGATTAGAAATTCACATTCACAACGCGCCAATAATAATTAAAGCATGTTGTGTGCTTCATAATATATGCAATAACAAAAATTACAATATTAACAAAATATGGTTAAATGAAGCCAAACAATTAGAGAAGCGCAATCAACCTCACTTCACAACAATAGCTGGGCACACAGGCGTCGGAAATATCATTAGAAATGCACTTAAGAAATACTTTGGTAAGTCTTTATTTGATTCTCATATTATTTACTTTTTATTTGACGTGAAAAATTCTAATAATTTTTTTTGCAAATTAATGTTTTCCCGCAAAAGTTCATTTCTTTCTTCTTCATTTTTTTTGGACTGACCGACGAAATCCTTGAAGCACTCTGCTTTCTCCTTTGCCACTTCTAGTAAAGCCTCATTAATTGCATCCCTCTCTCTTTTTCTATTTTTAGGAAGTGTTGATTTTGATGGCCTAGATGCCGAAGATGGACCTGCCGCCGAAGTTTTTTCACCTGAAAATGATGACACTGGGGTAGAGAACTGTGCCCATGACTCGGTCGTAGATGATTCGCAATAATCGAAATCGGGTACATCTATACTCAGCGGTAGCAAGCTTGTGTTTGAACTTTCTTCATCTGTTTTATATAAATAACGATAGAATAATAATAAATTATTTCTTCTTAAAACTTCAATAATTTACCTATACTTTCTACTGCAAGTTCATCCAGTCTGTTTGCCTTGAACTCGCCAACAAATTCTGCAATCTCATCGTAAAACTCCCATTCAGATGGAGACCCTCCAGACTTGCCAGTCATTTGTTTTTCTTTTCTAATTAAACAAATGTATGTTAATTATAATACATTAAAGGTTTGAATTCCTACTTACCGATATTGCTTTGTCAAATTATTTATTCTTGTTCGGACTTCTTCCATAGACAGAACAATGCCATAACTGTCCTGCAGTTCAGTTCAGTTCCCATTTCCTTTAGAATATGGCTGTTTTTCCTTTGCCCACGCAATTCGTCAATTTTGTGTCGCAAAATTTCTATAAACTTTGCCGTTTCGCTGTTTGATATAATTTTCCTCTTTTTATTTTTCCTTGCACTCTCCATTTTAAATACATATGTATGAAAACGTGTTGTCAAACAAATGTCACATTTTGTTGTAACTTTTTTCCACTATGTAATAATGGCAGTAGTATCAGTAGAAAACTGTCTCTGCTAGGTTTGAATATTAGGATACCAGTAAAAATTGTTGTGTTGCAGTACTAGGTACGTTTACGGTATACCAGGTACCTCCGCTGGTATCCAGCTGGTATGTGTAGACACACATCTAGTACAGCACATAGTTTTCGAATACCATGGCATCAATACCACATGTGTGTCTATGGTATTAATCGCTACACTACCCACCACCATTTTGAATTTTAGAACACCACAAATGTCAATTATTGGAATTGATTAAAATTGTGATTTATAAACACAGGTCACCATATGTCAATTACAGGAATTGACATATTGTGCATTTAAAAGTTTCCTTTCATTAAATTCAAAACAAAATTAGGTTACTCAATTTTCTGTCGGTATTTTTTTTTTAATATTCTTTTGTGTCATTGAAATTTTTGTTTCTGTGGATCCACACACGATAGGTGACAATACTAAGAATATGTTGTAAAAATTTCAAAGCGATATGAACCTTCGTTCAAGATTTAGAGCTTTCACAAGGTTCAAAACAGTGAATCGTGTAAAAACGGCTATGAAGTTGGTGGTCAGGCGCGTCGCGCGGTATCTATTATCTGGCAAGAAAATAAAAGCTTTTACGCTCTAAATGCTGAAACTTTAACAATTTTTGGAATTTTTCAATTTTGTAAACCTTAAAATATTTCTAACCGTCCAGGTTAATGGATTCAAAAATTAAAAAAATAAAAATTTTGAAATTTTTCGCGTATATAAGGCCTCAGTAAGGCTGAACAATTTTCGTTCGTCCTTCTTTAGGTTTGACATGATTGGACAAAGAAAATTTGTTATATAAATAAATATGCAATACTTAACTGAGCCAGGTTAGCTTCACAAAGTCTTGTTTTCAGGGCCATGAAAGCTTATATTTTTGTGCTAAAACATAATTATAGGTTAGGAAATCACGATGTAATTCAATGTTAACAAACAGTATAGATACATATGCAACACATTTGTAACCACCAAACAAGATAATTTTAAGCAATAACTATCATAAAGAAACATCAGAAAGATACAAACCGACAATTATGTACACGAACAAATCTAAAACAAAACAAAATATTATATCGACGCATTACCGTAAAAGTGTTATAAAAACACAAAAACTGCATTTGGCGAAAACAAGAAGAATAAGAATAAATGATACGCCAGTTTTGAAAGTATACAAATTTTATTTATTTTAGATTACTTTTCCTTATAAAAAAACAAATGGCGCTTAAATTATTATAAAAATTACTATATAAAATTATATAAAAGATAACACTTGTTACAACGAAAAAATGCTACTTGTTAATATGTTTCAGACAAATTTTGACCTCATAAGGTAATTCACGTCGTTTATACCAAAAATTCAATAATCAGGATGGAATTTTGTATCAAACGCCATCCATTACATAGTAGGGTATGATATTGTACCTTGGTCCAACCATGGTACAAAAAATATAAGGTATGCTGGTATCGAAACATGTTTTCGCCATCGTGAAAGCTTTAAGCTTTTTATGACGTCAAAACGAGACATATTTCTTGTCGACGGTATTCGGTTAAATCGTGAACAGTGAATGTGTGTCATGTGCGGTAAAAGATTGTAAAAGCAATAATAAGAAAACAAATTAAAATTAAAAAAATTGTGTGAACTTTTATTGCATTCCAAGAGATCTAAACATAAGAAAAAAGTGGATTCTTGCATGCGCGCGTTTAAATAAATTTAATGCAAACAATGCACGAGTTTGTGAGTTACATTTTGTGAAAGTGATTTTAAATTGCAAAACCATGCATTGAGTGCGGAAAATCGAAGACGCCTACATAAAACAGCAGTCCCAGTATAAATTTACCCAATAGTGAACCCTTATCTTCAAGATCTATACGGACACATATACGGGAGCGAAAGAAACTTGTGGATGAAGCGTTGTTTAGGTAAAATTCATTAGGCTTTAATTTTTACAATAAGCAGTGGTAAAAATTTATTGCTTTTCGTAACATTATTAGCTACGAGGAAACCCAACCAATAGAATTTCAAGCGGGCACAGAAAAAGATGATAGCAATTTAGACGACTATCAATACAAATACTTGCAACGAAATATTTCCATTGCATTAACGTCAACATAATTCTTAGAACTAATTTATTAAGTCTGTATGTTATTTCAAATTACAGTGAAAATTATAAAAGCAACAGTATAACACCTTATATTGGGGAGGACAGTGTTAATTCAAGACGCCGAGAATGTTCGTCACAAACTGAGTACAAACCTTGAAAAGCTAATTTGAAAAACTAAATAAATTATATTTAATTACCCAGAATTGACACGGAATGCGATATAGAACTGCGAATTATGGAGTTGGAAAAAACTTGCCAGAAATTAAAGAATGTGGTTGCACGTCAAGAAAAAGAAATTAATAAGTTTGTAAACTTAAAAACTGCTCTCGAAACATTCTCTACGAAAGGACAAATTGAAAAATTGAAAATAAAAAGAAGAAAGTAAAGTGGTCACTGGACTATATATCTTCAGCTATTTGCCTATATACGTCATGGCCTCTAGCATATAAGCGTCTGCGCAAGAGGAAATATCCCTTCCAGCTCCTTCTACGCTTAGAAGTTGGGCCAAAAATATCAAAATAGCTCCTGGAATTTTCAAAACAGTCCTCAACTTAATGAAAAATTATGGTCTAAAAGAAAAAGAAAAAATATGTATCCTAGCATTTGATGAAACGAATATAAAAGAAAATTATGAATATGATAGAGCAGAAGATGCTAAAAAGTTTGTTCAAGTTATAATGGGAAGAGGACTATTTCATAATTGGAAACAGCCTATATATTACAACTTTGATACGAAAATGACGGCAGCTATTTTATGTGAAGTAATTGAAGCAATGGAAAAAATTAGTTACCCTCTTGTAGGCATTTTTTCTGATTTGGGACCGACCAATTACTCTCTTTGGAAAGAATTAAATATAAATATTCAAAACATTTCTTTTGTTAACCCAGTGGATAATTCAAGGCGCGTCTATGTCTTCGCGGTCCCACACCTAATTAAATTAATGCGGAATCATTTAATTGAAAGCGAAAAATTATAACAGTAGAACCTATTAAGGAAATTTAAGTATTTCTCACAAATTAACTCAGTGGCACATTCCGAAGGTGGGGTTGTAAAACCTTGCAGTTTAATAACGCAAAATTTGCGGAAATGGAAGAAATATTCCTGAATATTAATAAGGAACTTATTTATACCTCTAAAGGTTTTCTGAAGAACCATTTTAAATTAGCAGAGCAAATAAACTTAACAAGGGTAACTAAATTACTCTTTTTCAAAAGCCGATTATACTTTCGTATTAAGTATTTAAATAGAAAGAAAGAGAAAATAAACGTGGAAGGAAAAAAAATTTAAATAAAATAATTACTTGAATAGAAAATGTTATTTATTTCAATTATTGCTGCAGTCATCTCGTTATGACGACACAAAAAGCTTTAGAGAGCTTTCATTTCATACCAGCATACTTATATTTTTTGTACCATGGGTCCAACTATCAGTTTGAATGTAACCGCTTCCAGCAGAGCAAACAGTTCTCCTAAGAATTATGCGGCAAGTTGAGACAAGCACATCAATTTAGTGCCTGGAAATCGATAGATACAGTTGTACGTTTACCGTAGTGACAAGTGTTTTTCACAGTGCAAAATAAATCTTATTGCAAGCCTTCTGCTGAAGTATTCCTACCAATAGTAAGTTGTTTTCTTGGGTGTAAATTTTTATACCCTAGATGAAATCTAAAGAGTATACTGAGTTTGTCGTTTCGTTTGAAACGCATAGAAATAATGACGGTAGACATTGCCTTCTTTATTACTGGCCGTGGCGATATAAAATGCACATGTATGAGAAATGTGCTGTTTGAAAGCTTTTAGCGTTGCGCATTATGGAAAACCAAAGACTTTTCATGTTTAAAAATTTATGTAAAATAAACAACGCTTCTGGTGACTTCCGTTCATATTAATACCTGATAGGGAAGATCTAAATTTAATAAAGTAACTAAAAGGCGGGTAATAATATAATATATATATATAACTAAATGAAAATAAAATATAATAATACTTAAGCGTGGAATTTCTTTAATTTGTTCGAATGAACCACTTTCACCTTTCGACCTATCTGAATTTTTAAATTCACAGGGGAGGTTACTTCCTTTACTTCATATGGTCCGATCCAAATAGGTGATAACTTATTATTTTTGCCTTCGTTTTTTAAAAGGACTAAGTCACCAGTTTTGAATAACTCTTCCCGAAGGGTTCTGTCATAATATTTTTTCGTTATTTCCTTGCTTTTTATTATATTTTTCCTGGCAATATTATGGGCTTGTTGGATTTTATTTCTTAGGATATAAAAATAATTTTCATGATCATAAATTGGCTCTGGTTTGTATTTAAGGTTCGTGGGCAGTTCAGTTGTAAAACCAAAAAGACAGTCCATGGGAGTCAGACGTGTTGAAGAGTGTTTGGTGTTATTATGTACATGGACGGCTTGCCGTAACCATTCATCCCAAGAGTGAGGGTTCTCATTCACGAAATTTCGCAAGTATTCCGTTAGTGGTCGATGAGACCTTTCTAGGGCACCATTCGATTGTGGATGGTACGCCGTAGTATTTATTTTCTGTATGCGTAGGAATTTACACAAGCGTTTGAAAAGTTCACTCATAAAATTCGTGCCTTGGTCTGTGATCAGTTTTTTCGGTATTCTGTACCGTGTAATAATCTCTTCGTAGAAAGTTTTTGCAACCGTAGCTGCTTCGCAATCTGGGAGAGCATAAGCATCCATGAAGCGTGTTAGATCATCTTCGAATGTTAGTATATATTTGTTTCCAAGGGTCGTGACTGGGAGTGGTCCCACTATATCCAGGTACACTTTTTCGAAGGGCTTTTTCGCTGTATCAGGCAGTACCATTGGCATCCGGATTAGTTTACAATGTTTATTTGTTTGGCATTTAGGACAAGATTTAATGAATTTTGTTATATTCTTTAACATATTCTTCCACCTGTACTTTCTCCGAATTCGGTGATGGTTTTTGCAATCCCTTGGTGGCCCCCTAGTGGGTTTGTATGAAAGACTCTTAATATCTAATCAATATCTTTTTTTTTCAGTCAGAATATCATATTGAGTATTACCATCATTTATTTCCGATGTGTTGTAATTGTATTTTTCCCCAGTTTCAAATAATTCTCTTGAATCTTTTTCAATGTTTACTTGTATTTCTTCTTGAATTTGAGATTGAGGGTTTAATGAGTCTTCTGTTTGCTGTTTTTTACTTTGCGACCTTGTGGTCACAAACATTGTTGTACCTTCTTGAGGGATTCGGCTTAAAGCATCGGCATTGCAGTTTTTTCGGCCTGGTTTGTACTTTATCTCATATCCGATAATTTGTGATGAAACCGTATTAAGCGTGACGTGGGATCTTTAACGTTGAACACTCCTATCAATGGCTAGTGATCCGTATAGACTGTAAATTTTCTTCCAAGGAGGTAACATCTAAAATTTTTCACGGCCCATACTATACCTAACAATTCTCTTTCTATTGTTGAATATTGTCTTTCCGCTTTGTTGAGGGTCCGACTTGCGTAAGCTATAGGACGATCATGGCCGGGAAGTCCTTGCGATAATACTGCACCCAACGCTTCATTGCTGGCATCTGTTGTAACGGTAAAGGGCTTTTTAAAGTCTGGATAAGCTAAGACTGGCGGCGTGGTAAGTGACCTTTTTAAGAGTTGGAATGCAGCTTCACTGTCCGATGTCCAAATGAATTTTTGTTTTCCCCGTAAGAGTTTCGTTAGCGGCTCTGCGGTCTTAGAAACGCCGGGAATGAACTTTCTATAGTAGTTGGCTAGTCCTAAGAAACTTTGCAATTGCTTTATGGTGGTAGGTGTTGGGAATTCTTGAACACATTTAATTTTCTCATTATCTGGAGCACAACCTTCATGGGAGCATTTGTGGCCTAAATAGACCACTTCCTTCCTGAGAAAATGACATTTTCCTGGTTGAAGCTTTAAGTTATATTCTCTTAATCTTTCAAAAATGTCGGTCAGTTTTTTTATATGGTCTTCCAAATTTTTCCCGTAGACGACAATATCATCTAGATAAACAAAGATAAACAAAACACTTTATGCCTTGCAAACCAGTAAGCACACGATTCATTGCTCGCTGAATAGTTGCTGGAGCTGTTTTTAATCCAAAAGGCATTCGAAGGAATTCATAATGTCCGTATGCCGTGCTAAAAGCCGTCTTTTCGCGGTCTGAAGGGTGCATTGGGATTTGATGGTATCCGCTAGCTAAGTCCAATGTTGAAAAATAGCGTGAATTTCCCAGTTGGTCCAATATGTCTTCAATTCTGGGTAGCGGAAATGCATCTCCGATGGTTTTTTCATTCAGTTTCCGAAAATCGACTACTATTCTCCATCGCTTTTCACCATTTGGGGCTGGTTTCTTAGGAACTACCAATAGGGGCGAATTCCAGGGGCTGCTACTTGGGGCAATAATGTATTCATCTAACATATTCTTTATTTGTTTGTTAATTTCATTTTTATGAATATTTGGCAGTCTGTATGGTCTCTGATTGATAGGGGCTTGATCACACGTCATGGGGATGTTGTGAGAAGTAACGTTAGAAAATGGTAGTTGTTCTCCTTCTAAATGAAATATATCACTATATGCTTCACACAGTTCCTTTACTGCTTTTATTTCCTCGGTATTATGTGTTTGGTCTAATGATATTTCTTTTTCCAGTCGCTGAAAACGTTGTCTTTCTGATATCTTTGCATCACTTATATGTTTCTTCTCCAACTTGTAAATATTGAAGTTTCGTAACGATTCTAGCTTTGGCTCCACATTTGGTAAAATAATTTCTTTCTCAAGTGTATTTATCATACTAAGTCTTAATTTCCCATTCTGTGGCCTAATTAAACTATTAGCTATAAAAACGCCAGGTACAATTTCCTGAGAGGGACATAACATTTCATCATCACAGCTCATTGCAGGTATTTCTAATACCATTTCTGATCGCGGAGGGATATGCGTCGCATTGCTGTATGAATCTTGAGTGATTGTCTCTCTATGCTTCTGAGAGGCTGGCAAGCTTAATGCTGTAAGAAGTGGATGCAAAGTACTTGAAACTACTTCGTTTCTGCTAGATGACAAGCAATCTTTTGTATTACTTGTTTCCTTAAATGAATTGCGTAACTGGTTAACTTCACCTTTACATAAAAAAGGAATTTTTAATTCGGTTGAGTTGTTACTATTGCCAGGGAAATGCAACATTCGTTCAACTGTGAGAATGTTTGCTTTGCCACATATGAAGTTGCGTCCTAATATACCATCAAAATAAATCGAAATGTTTTCCTGGCAGATATTAAATTCGCAATTTAAGCCCTTACCTATCAGAAAAATACCTTCACAAGACCCAAGGGTGAGATCAGTGCCACCGTACAAGCCTTGTAATTGAATAACCTTCTGTTGATTCACAAATGTATGGTCAGATAAACAATTTCTTTTTAGAATACTTACTTCGGCTCCCGTATCAACCAAAAGCTTAACCTTACCTATTCTAGATATATTCAAGGGAAGTTCAATTATTGCTTCATTTACTGTTAGCGCATTATTTTGCAGTGAGATTATAGTATTAGAAACGTTAGGATAATTTGAAATTTCTTTGTTGTTGTTAATAGTTTTTATTTTCTTTACTTGAAACTTCGTACTTATCGCTAATTCTTCAATTCTCCACAATGAATATTTTTGCACCCATATGTAGAAGGGTTAGCCATTGGGCGCAATAGGCTAGCCCGCTTTAGTTTCCCGAATGAATTTGGTTTTTACTGTATTTTTCCTCCCAAGATTTTTTTTGCGTAGCAGTCAGCTACGGAATGTGAGGATCTAGCACACCAATCACATTTTGGTACGGTTGTTTGTCCTCCATTTCTGGGGAACTCTTTCTGCTTCATTTGTTGTATATTATTTAATTGACATGATTCTTGAGAGTGTCCGTAAGCACGACAAGCGTGACAGGAATTCTGAGCGTCTTCGGGTGCGACACTCAGAAAAAGTATGTCCAAATCTTTTACAGAAATCACATTTTTTTAACTGTTCATGCCTTTCTTTCTCAGAAGTTTTCGCTGATGAAAAATGAAAATTGGTCCTATTGTGTGATGGATTTTGAACTTGCTCAGATAATTTTGAATATACATTTACGGAAGAAGTGTTTAAGACTGGAGAGGGATTAAAGTTTAGAAAAGGGTGTGTGACCAGATTATTTGGGGTAGCATCTTGTGAGAGCTGAAAATTTGCTTCTAAGAAACCTCTTAGTTGCCTCACTTCATCTTCGTTAAATTGCTGGCATGCAGATGATGAAGTCTGCCAGTTTGTACTTATTTGTCGGCTCTGATTTGACGATCTTCAATTTTTTCAACTTCTGTAGCCATTTTTATTAATTCATCTAGTGAATTACTCGTTTTTCCTATTACCACTTGACGAATAATAGGGCTGATAATTCCCGTTTTAAAACGTGTAGCATGCTTCTTCCTCAACTTCTTTTAAGAGCGCTTCATTTCCTTTCGGATATTAGAATTTATTGCACGTTTACATTCAACAAGCATCATATTTAATTTCGTACCAAACGAGCCCACTGTTTCTTTGTGAATTTGAATACAACGACGTATATTGCTTATGATGTCATTAATTGAGTTACTTGGCTTAAACGCAGTTAAAAGTAAGCTCTCTAACTCATCTACCGATTCGATTTTTAAGTACTTAACCAGATCATAAGCTTCTCCCCTCAGTTTTTTTCAGTAGGGGTATCAACAAGCTTTTTTCCTTCGGAGGAGGTCAAAGAATTCTCTACATGCTTGCAAAATCGAGAAAAATAAGTAATTCGTTTGAATTATAATTTCTTTGCCCGTGAAATACAGGTACGATGTTATTGACCAGCTTGGAAATTTTTTCTAGTGACAAAGTGGCCATATTATCAATACAAATATTTAATTTCTGAACAAGATCAGGGTTTGTTTGGGCTCGTGTTATTGTCTCTGCAGTACTTAAGCTGCAATCACTGAGCTGAATGGGGACTGTTATTTGGTCACTTTGAACTTGATTAGGTAAGTCGTCGCTTCTAGCGGGATTTAATGGAGCTTCAAACACCTCATCTAATTCGGATTCCAGAGTTAGGGAATCAATTCTGTCACAAAATCGCGCAAATTCTGGAGTTTGAATAGTATTAAGAAAGCGCTGACGTCGATTTCGTGCACCTAGATTTTGAATCTTCGAACTGAATGACATAAGTAATAATACGAGAAAAAAATGCTGAACGAGCAGTTCAATTAAATTAAATCATAACACCTTAATTGCTTGTGCTATTTGTTTATCGGTTGGCGTCTTAATTTTTTTTTGTTTATGTGTACATACATACATCATGTGTACATTAAATGATTATATTTTCTTTTTCTTTTTTTTAGACGTGTACATACATCATGATGTGTACATTCAAACATTTATTTTTTTCATTCTATTGATATGTGATATACCTATCTTCTAAATTTGTAAATTTGCCAATTGTAATGGATATTTATTTATATATACACATAATATAATAATAAGCCTAAATCTATACCAATTCCGTTGTGACTCACTCTTTAAAATGGGTTGATGGTTGACCTCCTTATGGTATATTATGCGGCCTTGCCTTTGTGTATTCTGGATCTTCTCTTTTTTTTTTAATATCGGGTTACACCAGTGTGAAACTTTCCAAACTTTTCACTTAAGATTTTATCACATTGATTGCTATTTGGTAATAACTGATAGCAGATATTTTTTATACTGATTTTTTTTTTTATATATATTTTTTGTAAAATTTTTTTTTTGTAGAACACAACTGTTATGATATGTATATATATATACTTTTTCACGCACTTTAACTTTTGCCTTCAAGTTACTGTTCAATAGGGAGTCTAATGTCGAAAATACCGGCTGCGCCAATTGTAATGGATATTTATTTTGGGGAAAAAATTATTGAAACAAACCACCGAAATAATGTAAAAACCACTACTTTATTTACTCTATATGTTTAGTTTATTTCGCCGCGTTCTTAACCTATCGAAGGTTTACTCAAAACTCGACATTTCCTCAAGTTCAGGCTGTCTCGAAACCTTCCCAATCATTTCGCGATACTGGCACTCACCTACTTTCATGGCATTGCTTAATTAATTTTTGTTGATTTGTGATTTCAACAATTAGGCATCGATACATTACAAGTCGCTTCCTAGTGGTAACATAATTGTGTGACCATTATTTATCTAGGTTGCGTGTACTTGTTTTGTAATATTCGATCGACTTCTTAAACTGATTTGCATTACACATTAATTTCGTACTTATTTCTTATACATTGTTTACATCACAGATTTCATAAAGATGGAAAAAATTCAAATTAATGAGATGGATGAATTTGTTTTTGTTGAACAAGCAAATCGATGTCGGGTTCAACAGACAAGGTTGCAATTCTTGATGCATTTTCGAGATGTTTGTCAGTGTTCTTTGTCCTATTTTTGTTTTTTGTATGCCTCATTCTTGGAAATAATTGTTCACAAATACAGGTACTGCCAAAAGCTGAAGACATTAATAAAGTATGATTGTGAAAATTAGGAAACATTAGAAACATTCCCAAATTTTTCTTTCTGTTGAATGTCATTTTGCAGTTCAATGCATTCCATTGGAAGATTTGAAAGTAATTTATTTATTTCTAGAGAAAATGGGGTAGAAAATATGTTGAAATACTCTTCATTTTTTTGAAAATCTTGAAATCTACTTTCAAACTCTTGAATTAAATAAAAAATTAATGCAGCATATTTTGTGCAATTCACAGGTTAATGTGCCGCCAAAGTACTGAAGTGTGTCAAATCTTTTACTTTTATTTGATTGTGCCAAAATTTTAACTTGCTTTCAAACATATTATTAATAAATTGATTTTTTGCTTGAAGTCTCAAGTTTAAATCATTCAAATGTTCTGTTAACTCTACTAAAAAAGTTAATTCTAAATCCCAATCTTCGTCTTCAGTCACAGGTTTCCCTTTTGTTTCCATAAATATTTTTATTTCAGTTCTTAAATCTTAAAATCTTTTGAGCATTTTCCCCTCACTTCTGTATAATAAATAACATCTGCAAATTCAGTGACCATTTCCTTAAGAAACTCTTGAAATTGTCCATGATTAAGTCATTTTGTTCTTATAAAGTTAATTGTTTTTATAACAATGCTTAATACCTTTTCCATTTTTAAAATCTTTCCACATAAATTGCCCTGATGTACCATACAATGATACGCCATCAAGAACGTATTGCCGGCAGCGACGGCTTCATTATTATCCATTTTAACGAGTCTGCCATTTTTACCAACCATGGCAGGGGTTCCATCGGTTATGATAGCTGATAAATTTTTCTTAGATAAGAAAACCTTTTCATCATCATTTTTAATGCATCGAATAACTTGGTTGTGTCCTTTAACGATACTTAAACAACCATATGTTCCGTGATATTATATCAAAACCGTCAGTGCTTTCGTCCATGGCTAACGAATAAAATTTAAAATTGATACATTTACTTTTTAAAGACTTTTCAACTGAATTCCCCAACTCCTCAATTCTTGTGGCTATATTTAGGTATCATAAACTGATTTTAGAAAAATCCAACTTTTTCAGGGAAGATTATGTTTGCTACGCTTTCCATACATTCTTTTATAAATTTGCCATCAATAAAGGGTTTCGATTTTTGCGCTATTAAATTTGCTACGGCATAACTTGCTTTTACAATGTTATTATTTTGCGTAGCTGTCTTTTTTTAGTTTTGTGATTTTATCTTTAGGGCAAATGCCGAGATATACATCATATTTTGTGGCATACTTTGTACTATAATGTCGTTTCAAATTGTATTCTTTAAAAACTGGTGCAAAGTCCCTACAAATTAAGCAAAGTGTTTTATTATTCTCTTCAATAAAAAAGTATTTCTCCGTCCAGTTTTCATAAAAAGTCTTTTTTGTCTTCAATTTTTCTTTTTTTAAGTTCTGCTTGTTTTTTTTAATGACATCTAAAAAACAATTATATATTTTTATTTTATTAGCAAATATCGATAATGAATATGAATTATTCATGCCTTTTTAAAGAATTTGATACAAGAATTATGAAATCAAAATACAATGCAATATACTGCATACATGTTCCGTCGCCGAACACAAATTAAATTAAAAACAATTAAATACAACAAAAACTCACAAATCAAATGTCCCACGATGATAATATATTCTCCCACGGTGCCGCAGCAGCTAAAAAATGAACAAAACAAAGCATTTATAAAAATAATAAACAAATAGAAGTCTCAGATCATTCACGATCTGAGACTTTAATTAAAACCACAACTTGCACTACATATTACGGATTAAACTTTCCACGATGTCTCAAACCATCCTAAGGGACCAACAACTGAAAAAAAGAAACATATTATTAATAAATATATAAATAAATATTCAAAACATCACAAGCTTACCTCCAACTAACAGCTGCTATGAAACTTTTGACATAATCAAAATGGCAGCTCATAGCACAGAGAAAATCATTCTCATTAGACTATGATGACGTCACTTGGGGGGCCAAATGTACGAAGATTCACAAAATGACGCGGGCGTCATTGGCAACGCCACCGGCAGACACAATTCCTATTGTGTTTCTGCCTATAAATTGCGAGCTGTTGGGAGTAACGAATCACTTGCAAATTGAGCGGTCAACAAGACAGATTGGAAGCGATAAACCGGTTAAGTCTTGACTAATAAGGGAAAAATTGAACCCTACTAAACAAAATTAATTAATTAAATTATATTTTTCAGCACCCCCAAGCTAAGGTAGATTTGAACCTGGCAAAATTAATGAGCAGTGAATGAAGCTCATTCTAATTTTTTACTTTAATTAGAAATTCTTTCTAATATCGTTTTTTATATTTTACAGGTTAAACGCGGGTCGCAGCGAATTGATTTTTTTTAAGTTCATTCTTAAATTATTATTTTAATTATTATTTAAATTATTATTTCATTTGGTTTCATTACTTTATAATTTTCATTTTTTTTGGTTTTTATAAGTACTGAGTAAGCATTAATTAATAGGTAATAGGTTAAGGCATATTTTGTCAGGAAATAAAAAGATATTGACATTTAAAAAATTTTGTGTTCACCAGTCTTATCCACCATACCGGCACTTCCCGTTTTTATGTAAAGCCCACATTGGGACTTCACACAAATATTGTAATTCTTCAAAAATTTCGCGGTCGAGTGGATACACACCATTGAATAAATAACTAATAAGGAAACGTCAAAGAGGCAAGTGAGATATTCTCAGTTCGCTCACTGAGACTGCACTTTCGTATAACTATCTCACCCCCCCCCCCTTATTCTACATAAGAGTTAAGAGCTCTTAACTCTTAACTGGGCTGTCAAAGCCCATTAGCAGACATTGGTATACTACTCTACGTAAAGAGTTAAGAGATGTCAGATTTCAGCTGAACCCTCAACTTTTGTGGAGATTTTTTTTAAAGAGATGTGGTATTCTAGTAAACGAAAATATCTCTTAACATAAGAGCTCCTCACCGAGGTACGCTTAAATCTCTTATTTATACTTTCAATAATGGAGGCTATAATCGCAGAAATTTGTTTGATGGAAATACGTGAACCTTTATATAGAAATGCTGTAAAGTAAGTACAAATTTATATAATAATACGTAAGTTTGTTAAATATAAAATTATTAAACAATTTCACATTATCAGCCGTGCACATAGAACAATTCTGAGGAACGTGAGGGAGGGATGAATTGGATCCGTTTGCTTTTTCTGAAGCTGTATTCATAAAGAATTTCAGAATGCCAAAATGTCTGTCCTTTAAATTGATTGAAATGATAGAGCCTCACGATATTCTTATTCACTCGACGATACCATTTCATTTTAAAGTTTTGGCAACGCTTAATTTTTTTGCTACAGTTTCACACCAAAATCCTGTTGGACGTAACAATATCTTGATGAGTTGACCAATTAAAATATTTGCTTACCTGCGTTAGAGAATATTAGTAGGTTAGGATTGACAATGAGAATGACGAATTAATTCAGCCCAAAAAATTATTTCTTCTTCTTCCTTCTTGCAAAGTAATGTGCCCAATTGCCTTTTACAGCTGGGCTGACTCAAAAGGGAGTGTTCAGATTCTCCAAAGCCTCTTAACCTCTTAAAATTATCTCTAAAAAAAATTATGTAGAATACTAATTCTGCTAAAATCTCTTACTTGCTCAATTTAAGAGGTTAAGATATCTCTTAAAAGTCTTTTATGTAGGATAAAGGGGTCAGTTCCATATTGAGTTACAAAAATCGAACGCAACCACTGAGCAATTGAGACAAGTGTAAATTTACTTGTCTCAGTTGACCTGGCAAATCAACTGATTGATCTGACGATTGAAATTGAGAAGAACATATTTGTGACAGGCAAGCAACCAATTGACAGATAACCCGGCCATACCTTGTTAATTTTTGTATCATGCACTGTATATGAACGACATGCCATTTCCTGTTAGTTATTTATTCAATGATACACACATAGTTCGAAACGTTAGTTCTTATGACATACTAAGATGTTTTTATTTAAATTTTTATAAATATAAATGTCGACGAATCGATTATATATGATAAATATTGCAAACATTAATTTTTTTAATAAAAATGTGTAAATTTAAATATATTCATAATTTGCGTCTGGACCGCATTTTAAAGGCTTTCGGCCCGCACTTTAGACAAGCAATATCTAGGGTTTCATAAGACTTGGTCTTAGATCAATTGTAGCCTTTTTACTTGCTTTCCTATAAAGCTATATTTAGAAAATTATACGCTGTCACAATTTCGTCATAAATTTTACAGTTGATCCAGCATTTTTTTTCTCTGTCAAATGCAAAATTTTACCTTGCTCCAAACTTTGGTTGTACCACGGACCGGCTCAAGGTACTCTTGTGTTTTATTTATGAAAGGCGTTACTTACAACTTTCATTCCTCGGCACTGTCACCGATATCCCTTGGCTTGGTTCACCGCAGTAAAATTCCGATTCCTTCTTTATTCAAACTTATTTATTGGAAGCACATCTTCTTAAACAATTTTGCTTAAACACCATTTCTTACACAACTTTTATTAAAACAACTCTTCTTAAACAACTTTTACTAAGGACTCTTCTTAAAAACTTTTCTTCGAACAACTTTTACTAAGGAACTCTTCTTAAAAACTTTTTTTCGAAACAAGTTTTATTAAGAAACTGTTCTTAAAAACTTTTCTTCGAAGCAACTTTTATTTTCAAAACGTGACCGCCCGTTAGTATCTTCAAAACACAACTCAACTCAACTCTTGATCACCTTCATAATCATCAAGAGCCGTTGTTCAGGGTCGAAAATACTTAATTCCATTATCTTACCCTGAGTAAATTTTACGATTCGTTCTGGACTTGTTCAAACATGTCCTGAATTATTTGCTTCGGACGGTGGCTTCAAAAAAATGTAATCGTACACTGTAAAAAATATCAGCCATCTTCCCGTCGCTTGAAATCGCGGGGCGCATATACATGCATTTATGCGGCGCGCATTTCTTACCGTGGGAGCTTTTGTCGTAATATGTATGTACGTATGTATATACATACATATTGAATTTTTCGCGGCAAATCGTACTGAAGGTACGATTTGCCTCTTGATATCTTTTATAATTTTATTATTTCCACTGACAAATTTTGCTGTAGGTAAAATTTATCGTGGTAATTGTTTTTGTTAAAACGACTTGGTTGAAGGTTGACACTTGTTTTTCCCAAGTCGTTTTATGAGAAAATTTTTTATAAATTATGTGGAATGTGAAGAAAATTGCTGATGCAATTTTCTTCACCCATTTAAGAGATAAGCTAACCATGTTTTAAGCATGATTAGCTTCTGTGAAAAATTTACTGAATATAATGTTTATTTTCTGCCCTTTTTCAGGTTTATATGAAAAATTCCATTTATTTTAGGTAGGTATACATATAACAATCCTTCCTCCTGAGAAAAAGAGAATTATTCTTTGGTGGCTGGTTCTTGGTCGGTTTTTGGTTGGGTTTTGCTCTTGCTTTGCAAAAATATACATACATATGTATATATAATTTTTGGTTGCTTTTACCGGAATATATAATGCTTTTATATCTTTTTCTAAGCGTTCGCTAATTCTACTTTATGTTTTTTTTTTTTGTAATTTAGTGTTTCCTTATTTATTTATTTGTTTAAATTTACATACATCTAATGCCGTTTTAAAAAAAAATGTGTGTTTTTTTTCTACATGTTTTCTAATTATATGTATGAGTTGAATACCTATAATGTTATAAAAAAACTAACTTTTTAGATAAGAAGGGGATTTTGTAATTTTTGTGTTAGGGGGTTCCTTACAGTTTCATCTTATACTATTCCTAGCCTTAGACTTATTAAAAAAAAATTTCTTTCTTGCTGTTTTTGTCCTACTAAGCAGGTAAATATTTAAATTACCGATTTTCTAATGTTAATAGATTTTGTAACTTATTTAAAAGTATAAAGAGGTGGATAGAGTTTAATATCTTACATATTTATCTACTATTTTCTATTTATTGTTAAATTGATAGGAATTACTTGCTTTATCTTACTTACTATTCTTTATTTACCTTATTCTTCTAAAAATTCCAGTGTAGGGAGAGGAAAGGAAGTTGCGTAAGTAACAAAAGAATGAGACAGGGACAAAAAATGAGTATAGATCCTTTTGATTAAATTAATTGTATAGATCTCGCTCTGGGGAGACTTTGAGCATGTTTTAACTTTTCTTGGGGTTTTGGGGTTTCGCGTAAACCAGTTCCATGGGGGTGTTTTCGGCTGTGGGCTGTTGTCTACGTTTAGCAATGCATGCCATAAATGCCGGTATGATATATTTTGCTAGTGCCACCACTCATGCAACTAGCAACAAGAGTCCTGTCATTGATAGAGATGTAATAGAGAGTATATGAGTAATCTTGGCCTTTGGTCCCAAGTGGATGTTGATCACTTTGGTACGGATTTTAGGGGCGGATACCTTGGACATATATTCTGCCAACTCATCCTGAGTTTCGTTTGTGCCTGGCAGGTAAGATGGTTGGAAAATTTTTGCAGATGCAGATTTTCTGCTTCGTAATACAGAGAGTGAGGCCCTATTTGCAAGGAACATGGTTCGTTGACTGTCATGATTCCTTGTCCTGCGAGACGATGAGTGAGTAACTTTTGTGTACTATGGTGGTTTCGGTTAAGGAGTACAGCCACGAATTTTGTCTATTGAGCTTAATTATTGTGTCCCTTGGGGGAATTTGAACCCTGAGACTACACTGTGGGTTTTCGTCTAATGGGTTAAACAAAGTTTGATGGTACATTCATCTGATTTAGTAGCTTTAGTGATGAGTGGGTTCAGCTTACCAACCCACGTATCCTTATCGATTCACTTTGAAATTTTGTTGAAAGATTTTAGGTTTTCTGGCTTCAGCAACAGAAATTCCTGGGTCTTGATTTGACTTGCCACATGGGAAAATCCGATATCAGATATTAATGATGGTTTGAATCCACACGTATGGGAAAACATCTAATCTGTTGGATTTTCATCTTGGGGATATTAAAAATGGGGAGTTTGATTCGGACAACTAATTTGTCCTGTAACAAATGTGTCTTGATCTCTGCTGTTTGATACAGAACTGTAAGCAGTCCTGCAGATTGGGACAAGTGGAGTGAGATTTGTGATAAATCTCTAGCAAATGATTTGGGGAAATGAAAAGGGTATGAATTGGATTATTTCTGCTTGACACTATTATGTCCAGTAGAGCTTGTTGTCTAAATTCCAACTCTATCATTTGTAGTGTCAGACTAGAGACGATCTCTTGTCTTATTTGGTGGGTTATCAAATCGTCTGTTGTGTTCTGCAGATTGTTAATCTGATAGGTTATCTGAAGCTGTCGTTCAGTCAGCGAAGATAGGGGTTTCTGAATTTGTACAAACGTGGTTTTTCTTACGCTGATCTCTTGCTTTTCCAGATCAGCTAAGGTTTGAGTATTTACCTCTAATTCGCTTAATCGGCTGTACACCTCTAGCTCGTTTCCGCTATCCATAGTACCAAAGAGATAGTGCATCGCTTTACCTATTCCATCAAAGATGGATCGGGGCTTTCGTGACTTAGACACTGCCTCTTTAATGGCATTGGTGCGTCTTTTGATGTTTTCCATCAGGGCGTGTACATGTTTGGTTTGTAGGGTACATAGATCTTGATTAAAAGATTTGTTACCACATAACTAATATACGTAGTGTCCGCACGTTCTGCCAGTTAAGGAAAGACAAGAAATTAAAAATCAACCCCCATAGTAAAAAATTCTCACAACAAAACTATGGAACAATTTCCAACGAAAACTATTGCAATCGAACAAGTCTGGGCTCTACCTATGACGTCCCACAGCATTGATAGCTATTCGCCACTTACAGTGTATCTACACTCAATATGAAATTCCGCTTAGGCTAAGGGAAGCAATTGAAAAAATGTTTCTATGTTCCCTACAAATACTGCTATATGAGCAGCATGTGTTAGATTAATTTTATTCATATGCCATATATTTTTCCATTGATAGTATAACGCTGGTTTCAACTGTAGGTGTTTTTATTTCTGCTTTCATCAATAATCGAACAACATCCTACCAAATGTATGGCGTTCGAGCTCGTCTGGGCTCTACCTATGACGTCACACAGCATTGCTGGCTATTCGCCACTTACAGTGTATGTACACTCAATATGAAATTCTGTTTAGCCTAAGGGAAGCAATTGAAAAAATGCTTCTGTGGGACCTACAAATACAGCTATACCGGTAGCATGTATTAGCTTAATTTCATTCATATGATAACATTTTTCTTATAATAGACCATCGCTGTATTTGTTTTAACTGGATGCAATTTTATTTCTGCTTCCATCAATTTCATGTCGTTAGGTCGATTAGGAAGTATGTTCGCGAGGTGGAATTGTAAATCATTGAGGGGACTTTCTTTTCTTCTGGGTAGGGGAATTTCAATTCAATTCAATTCAAATCATTTAATGGTTAAAAGTATCTAAGATATTACAATATTTTGTGATACAAAACTTAGTTGGTAAATTTCAGAAGCAAATACTAAATTCATATTAATATTAAACTAACAACAAGAAAAAAAAAATAAAAGACTAAAGCTAAAAAAAAGAAAAAAAATACAATGATAAGAAATAAGCAAAGCAAAAATAGAAAATTATAGTAAGGAACAAAATAGAAATTAAAAACCAGCAAAAAAACGAAGATTAATATAAGCAATAGCGATAACTAGTAGCAGTGCAGGGAGGGAAAGATTATACAAAACCAGAGGACATAAGTGATGGAAGAGAAAAGTGATAATAAAAATAAAAACGAAAATAAAAGCGCAATATAGAGTGTAAGCACAATGTCATTCAGAACTCTGAATAAACTGGCCGAGCTCGTTCGCTGCAAATCCGCCGGAAGGTTGTTCCAAAGACGAGTAGCATGAACAAGGTGAGAGCGTTCCGAAATTCGATGTTGATAACGGGGAACCCGCAGCATTAGGTGGCTGTCAGTGTTTAAGAAGCTGATGTCGGAGAATAGATAGCTGGGGCGCCTGGTGTAGATGATCTTATGAAGAAAAAGCAAAATTGTCAGTATCAGATAAGCATCTAGAGACATACCCAGCAGAGAATTACGGAAGGGAGAAACGTGATCGTATCTTCTTAATCCATGAATAAAACGGATGCAGTCATTGAAAGCGATATTCAGCTTCCGCCTACAGATCGAATCCAAGTGTGGGAAGACAATGCTTCCACTCGTGAAATAAGGCAAGAGAAGAGTCTTCACTAGCTTGGAACGAAGAGCAGCAGAGAGAATTCCCGCAGACAACCACAACCTTCGAAGTATTCCATAAATTTTACCTAATGTATTTTTAATGTGGTCACAGCAACTCATAGAAGAGTTGAGGATAATTCCTAAATTTCGAGCAAAGGTAACGTAAGGTAAAGTTACAAAGTTACAGTTGGAAACTGTGAGACATCAAGCCTCTCGCGATTTAAAATCTTGTAAGTTGATTTATTGGAGCTTAAAAGTAAGTCAAGGCTCTTGGATGACTCGAAGATTCTCTTCAAGTCTGAGTTGATTCTCTCGACACAATCCTCAATAAGGCCAACTGGCCTATCCAAATATATCTGAGCATCATCCGCATACAAGTGTATCTTTGAGTCTTCTATTACATTGGGCAGATCATTTATGTACATACTGAACAATAAAGGGCCCAATATTGAACCCTGAGGTACCCCACAAGTGAGAGGCAACCTTCTTGAAAGTAAATCTTTGACTTTGACTTGTTGAGAGCGTAATAAAGCTTCTGATAAGTGCCCCGGAGGATGAAGAAAAAATGAACTTGTCTAAAAACGCGGTGAGGAGCTTGGAATGGTTGACGCTGTCGAAGGCTTTCGAAAAATCAAGGAGTGTCAGGACTGTCAGGTGATTCTTATCAAGAGCTCTACGAATGTCGGAAGTTACCTTCAATAAAGCAGAATTGCAGCTGTGTCCAGCTCTAAATCCTGACTGCCACGGGGTGAGCAGTTGGTTTGATTCCAAGTAAATTAAGATCTATTCGTGCATGAGCTTCTCAAGCTCCTTGGACAAAAAACAAAGAATACTGATAGGTCGAAAATCGCTTGGGCCCTCAGGAGATGTGACCTTAGCAAGGGGCAGGACAATTGTGCTTTTCCAAATTTTGGGAAATCGCGAGGATGCCAAACTCACATTAAGAATATGAACGATAGGATAAACGAGCCAAGGCAAAATAATTTTAATAAAACGTGGCGATATTTGATCAGGTCCAACCGCCTCAGACCTACCGGCATTAATGGCGTTAACAACTTGGACAACATCAACACAGCTAAAGCTAAAGTCACCTTCATATGCCCGCGAATCTTCGACCCCAGAAGTGATAGGAGTAACCTCAGAATTGGCATGGAAAGAGATGTTATGAGAAGTTAAGTGCTTATTAAGAGAATCAGGATCAATATCGCACTCTGGGACGCTTTTCCCGAATACGCCAGCAGTTCTAAGATTTTTCACATTTTTCTTTGCGGTAGATTCGAATCGAATTTCGCTTCAAAGTACCGACGCTTAGCGGCTCGAATTTTTGTATTGGTAATATTTCTAATATGTTTGTAAGCATCACGATTAACTTCGGTCCTCATATGCAAAAATCTTCTGTGCAAAAAATCGCGTTCAACGATCAATCCCTTAATTTCCGCAGAAAACCATGGACAGCCCTTCTGTTTCAGAATACATGATCGAAGGGGAACATATTTATCAAAAAGGTAGGATATAATTGAGTTTAAGAAGGCAATTTGATCATCTACAGATAATAGCTAACGGACATCCCACCAATACTTGCACATTCTGTAACCAGTGCAGGCATATTAATGCTTTTGAAATCTCTGAAAATGAAGGAAATTGTTGGCTGGATTGGATTGACGGAAAAATTATAAGTTAAAAAGAGAAAGTCATGGTCGAAAGACGATGGAGAACTTAATTGATTCTGAAACAGCACTGCATCCGTGTCAGAAGTGGCAAACAGGTCTAACAGAGATGGATTGCCTGTATTAAAGTACGTGGGGAGTTCATTTATAACATTGAGGTGCAGAGACTGTAGAAGAAATATAAAGTCATCAGACCTTGTATTCCTGCAAAGCAAATTAACATTGAAATCGCCGCCCATTATGACCTTGGAGTACCTATGAGTAAGGCCACTGAAAATATTTGCGAATTCCTCGGAATTTCCAACATTAAAAACTTCCAGTGGGCAGTAAATAGAAGATAACACGCATTTATCAAAACCATTGTCAATTTCAACACAAACAAATTCGATATTTTGTAAACTCGAATTAAATAGTTTCGCCTTCAGACAATCTTTAACAAAAATAGCAACCCCGCCACCCATTCGATTTATTCTATCATTTCGAAATAGTTTATAACCAGGAATATCTACAAGAGATGAGGGGATATTAGAGTTTAGCCAAGATTCACTTATCAAAATACCATGTCTATCAGAACCTGAAAAAATATCTAAAATTTCATCCATTTTTGACCTAAGACTGCGAGCATTCAGGCAGCAGATATTTAGACCATTCGACCTACGGCAAAAAATGTTAAGAAGCACTCCCACCCTGCTATGAGCCTCATTGGAATCCACGACGACCACATCGCAGAGCGTAGCCAGTTACAAAGATCATTATAAATAAAACATATATGGTCACACTCACAGCGCTTAGATTAGAAGGCAAATAATGTAACTTCCCATGTGCGGTATGTCTCCCCAACCCTACAACTGGCACAAATGAAATTGAATCAAGAAAATAAGACAGATTAAATGAACAAAATGAGAATGCAAAAATTAGTATTAAAACTAAAAAGTAAAATGAAATTGCAAAAACTAAATTATAAGAAACAAAAACTAAAATTAAGAATAATAAAAACTTAACTAGAAAACTAATCAAAAGAAAAATGGAAAGAAAAATGTATGCATCAATTAACAAACTTGCAAACAAATCCATAAATAGAAGAAAACAAAAGAAAAAATCTGCCTGTATTAAGCGCCTGACCGGTTGGTAGGTGTGCAAATGGATAACAGCTGGCCTCGATTTGTAATTCTCATAGCACGATCCTCCTTCTTCAATCTAATGTGCATAATGCCATCTTTCGTAAACGTGGAAAAGAGCTTTTGCTCGGAACGAAGTTTTATAGCGTCTCGCAGAAGAGCGTTAGTTGCAGGGGAAACACTTTCACTGAAGAGAACTTTGCTGTTGGCAGTGAACCCCTCCAAGTCACTCAGTATAATACGACGATTACTCCAAACTGATTCGATAAACGCTTTTCTGCCAGCAGGGCAAGAGAGCTTCACAATTATGGGACAATCTGAATTACGATGATGTCCCTCCTGTCCTGATCGGTGCCTCAAGCGGAATGCAAATGCATATGGTGAAAGCTGGTGGCCGATCACTGAACAAATGTTCTGAATCAATTTCTTCACAATCTCATCGCTTTTTTCAGGGATCCCCCTTATCAAAATATCAGAAGAGCGCTTCAAACTCTGCATGCCCTCTTTAATTTCGATATTTTCGGTGCGGGCCGTTTCAAGCTTCCTCTGCAAAGAGTTTACAGTACCTTTCAAGGCAGATATGCGGCTGCTGAAAGTGCTGAACATTTTGTCCATTTTAGACAGAATGCGCTTCTCAAGCTCCACCAACATCATGTCGAGTTTTGCCATAATATCATTAGCGGAAAGAGCATCAGAGACCACCGCACTACTATGTATAGCTGCTACTTTGTTTGTTGATCTTGAAGAGCGTAAGAGTGGAACATTTGTAGAAGAGTCTTCGCTGTTATGGCGACTCTTGTTCTCTTTTTGCGACTTAGCACCGTTGTTGACAGGAGACATTTAGCAGCAGATAGAAATAATAGAGCAGCAAAATAGCGTAAAAAAAAATACAACACCGCTAGGTACGAGCGACAATGAGAATTTTGCACAAAAAGTAGAATTGTTTAATTAATCACAAAAACTAAAATTGTTTAATTTAATAACACGTTAAGTATGTAGGCACTGAGACAAGTCACGTAAATGGAAAAAAAATTAAACCAAACAATCGGAAGAACACGGGAGCAAAACTAGACAAGTCTACTCGCAAGCACTCATGACCATTGACATATATACATAGAGACGTCTTGTAATATGATGACAAAAAAGTTCAGTCGGGTGCAAAAGAGCTTAATAAAATTTTCATGTTTGAAGTTTTCAGCAATATTTTAACGCCTGCAATGAACAATTTTGGAATTTCTCCATTTATCCAATTGGAATGCAAATAACAGATAGCTAGCTTCCTATTTGAACATTTGGGAAAATTTGCGGTTGCATGCAATTAGATTATAATTATATATAAAGTGCATGAAATTTTAAATATTTTTGGTTACCAGTTTTTTTCATGTTTGGTTTCGGGCTTAAATTTTAACTTTAAAAAAAAAGTTTTTAAAAAATATTAATTTTGTGTAGTGCGTTAAATAGTGTAGTGCATGAAATTAGGTTGAAAATAAATGTAAAGTGGATTTTGAATATTTTTAATGAACACTTTTTCTTCACGTTTGGTTTCGAGGTTAAATTCTGACTTTTAAATAAAAAAGGCTTTTAAAAACTATTAATATTTGCATAGTGCGTTAAATAGTGTAGTGCACGAGGTTTGTTAATTTTGATTTTTTTGTTCATATTGTTTTTATTTATTATGGCAGAGATTTCTGTTGTAGGGAACTTTTCTGTAATTGGCGATCTGTTGCAACGGTCTTTCGGCTCACGTTCGTTTACTGAAAAAAAAATGATAATTCAAAATGGAAGACCGAAGCCTATATTAAATATTTCTACAGAGAGCAGGACATGCACTAGACATTTTACTGTAAAATTATATGATAGCGCAAATTGGCTTACCGGTTGTCAGAATAAGCAACAATTTTGTTGTTGGCCTTGCTTCTTCTTTTCATCAGAAAATAACGTATGGCGAACTTCGGGATTTAGTGACTTGAATAATTTCCATAAAGCAATAGATAGGCATGGAAAAAAATCTTCAGATCACTTCAAATCAGTGCAAGCTCTCACTAAATTTGGTTCTGGTCAAAGAATTGACCAATTAATTGATAGTAATTTCAGATCGTCAATTATAAAGCATAATGAATTAGTTAAGAAGAACCGGGAAATTATTAAAATCTTAATAGATGTAGTTTGCCATTTGGCATGCCAGGAGCAGGATTTTCGGGGGCACAATGAAGCCTCAAATTCAATAAATCGAGGAAATTACATTGAATTAATTTCGCTTTTGGCAGATATAACCCATGCGGTAGTAAGCTAATTGCCAGAGTTATGACGGTGCATCAGTTATAGCAGGTGAAGTAAGCGGGCTTCAAACTATAGTAAGAGCAACGTTTCCCAATGCGCTTTTTGTGCACTGCTTCGCACATCGATTAAATTTGGTCCTGTCCAAATCATGTGACAAGATTCGCGAATGAAAAGTGTTTTTCCAATCAGTAACCGCATTTCCAACTTTTTTCAGTCATTCAACTAAAAGAACCATTGCTCTTGACTCGTTTCTAAAAAGAAGACTTCCCAAATTAGCTCCCACCCGCTGGAATTTCAATGGCAGACTTATTTTGTCCACTGACGATAATATTGATTCTCTCACACTTCTTTTTGAATATATTGTCGAAAATGAGGAAGATATTTGGGATAGTAAGACTGTTAACAGTGCTCGGGTCTTTCGGTACTCTTAAACGATTTTCTGTTTATTTTTCTCCTTAAAATGTTTTCAAAAATATTTCCGCAAACTCACAGAGATATTACCTTTTGCATTAAAAAAATTAGAGACTTTCAAAATCAGCTTCTACATCTAAGAAACAATTTCACCGAAACATGGAATGAAACTTCTTTGTTGTGCGACCTACCGCGTCAACGTAAACGAGTACGTTGTATAGTTGATGGCTCCCAAAATATTGAATTAAGTTTTAAACGTTTATTCGCTGAAATTATTGATATTATTCGTGAACAAATTATATCCCGATATTCTTTCTCAGATAAATTTAAATTTTTAGAGCTTTTTCATTCTTGTAAATTTCAAAATTATACAACGAAATTTCCTGATGAATTGCGTCAAAAACTTGATGAATCATACTCGAAATTATTTGATAAAACTTCTTTAAAAACGAAACTCATTGTGCTGTTCTCTGATGACGTCTTCAACGGTAAAACCGTTCAAGAAATTTATCGATATTTTATTAACAACAATTTGCAAGATAGTTTTATTCAATGTTTTAAACTTCTACGACTTATTATAACTTTGCCAGTTACTAGTGCGTCCGCGGAGCGTAGTTTTTCCACGCTAAAAAGAATAATAACTTTCTCTAGAAACTCAACGTCTAAAGAAAGATTAAGTGACTTAGCTTTATTGTCCATTGAAAAAAATAAATTAAAAACTTTCCTTTCCCACGAAGAATTTTATAACGATATTATTGATGAATTTGCCAGTATAGAAAGAAGAATTGAATTAAAGTATAAATTTTAATTAAATTATTTGAATAATCTTTGAATTTCTTGAAAGGTTTTATGAAACATGTGTGTTGATTTTCTTTTTTATGCATTTAAAAAAAGTGTTTTTAACGCTTGTTTTTGTTGTTAAATGTGTAAACCTATTGAAGTGGTATTTCGTTTTGTTTATTTTTGTAGTTTAGTTTTATGAAGTTTTAATTTTTTTTCGTGCGCTTTTAAGAATTAATGCTGTCACATTAAAATCTACATTTTTATAATGCATGCTGTATAAAAATGTATTAACTTTTAGTAAAGCTCTTTATCTATCTACTAATATTTTAATTAAGCTGACCTATTCGGAATTTCGTATAATATATTATATAAGTAAATTGCGATTTTACTATAATCATTTGATTAGCTCTTCTAATTTGACAGCACGGGGCCAAAACACTGTATATAAAAAAAGAACTCAGTGTGCCTACTCTCACGTCCTCGATCGTGGTCCCTGGGTGCTTTAGAAGCAGCTAACGAGAGGGGTATAGATAATTTATTAGAATAACTGCAATAACTTTCGATGCATGCCTATTTAACGCTTTTATAAATTTAAATTTGATTGCTTCCCCTCGCATCAAGTCCACGCCACTGCCTGATGGCCGCCAAAGACAGAATCATGATAATCTTTTAAGATTAATTGAATCTTCTCTGAGCTCGTGATTTCTTCAGGGGGACGATTTTCGTCTATAATTTGTGGAGTGGTACAAGGTGGACTGTCAAGGTCCTCTGCTTCCTTTCATTGATGAGTTTGATCTTGTTGTTCTAGCTGTTTCGCTTGGCTTTCTAGGTTTGATCCACTTTCCTGAATGTTTCGTGTCTGGGCTCTGATTACTGAATTGCATTGCAGACACTCTTTTAGGTCCGATGAGTGTTTTTCCTCCTCTATATCCGAGTCCATTTGAAGGTGGACTATAGCTTCTACCGTGAAGGTTGTAGTTTCCTTGTTTTTGACATTACACCGTGGAATGCGGCTGAAGGCGTCGTGTAAAGCTTGCTCGCAGCTGCTTATTAATTCGGAGTCTTCCTGTACTGTTCAAATGTCGATTAAGTTATTGGCGAGCATGCTCAGCCTAATTCTCTCACTTAGAGTGTATGGCGTCTTACGACAGCCTATCTGAATCCGGAGGAGGAAGTAGGTATGATAAAAACAGTTACTTCTTCTCTACACTTTCAAAACTCGACTATCTTTATTCAAATCAACATCATTCTATTTATACAAAACTTACCCTTACTTTGCCTAAATTCTAAAGACACATTTCGTATTCTTAAAACATATTTCGCAAAACCTATAACAAAAAAATAACTTACGCAAGGCACAATAAAATCTAAACGAAATATCCACTGGGCGCCTTGCCTTCTTTGTTTACAAAATTTCTTCTTTCATAATCTCTCTTTGCGATTACTTTTAATGACCCATATCAGCAGGCAGATTCATTGTAGGTCAGTACCCTGAAAAGTATGTGAGAATCAGCTGACTGACTTGTATGACGCTCGAATGGATTGAGTTACTTAGCGCATTGTTTATGTTTATTTTTAGATTCTTAATTCTTCATGCTTCATGCATGGAAATCAATTGCTCAAGTCATACGCCATATGTGCTGACTCGAGGAAGTGAAAGTGTGGAAATTGTGTGAACACAATTTCATTACTTCCCGTACTATGTGAAATTCTGCTTGCATGATATGGTGCTTTTTAATTGTAATGCATATAATTATCTTTTTATTCTGGGATGTTTGATTTACTTTATTTTAGGTTCTTAGATGTGCATTACAGTCGGCATTCGTGTTGTACTTTACGGGTTTATATTCAATTTTATAATTGAACTCGGAAAGTTTATGGTGAAACCTCACTAGACGGGAAGTGGGGTCCTTAACATTGAAGACCCCTTTGAGTGGTTTGTGATCTGTATAGACCGTGAACTCTCGGCCTTGCAGATAACACCTGAACATTTTTAATCGTCCAAACTATAGCCAGTAACTCTGTCTCAATCGTGGAATAGTCATGTTCGGCTTTGTTCAGGGTACGGCTGGCGTAGGCAAGCAATGGGCTGCTCACCTCCTACCTCTCCTTGAGATAGGACTGCTCCAAGAGCGTCGCTGCTCGCGTCTGTGGTAAAGTTAAAGGGTTTTGCAAAATCGGGATATATTAGGACTGGGGGTGAAATTAAAGCGTTTTTAATGTTTTGAAATGGCTCTTGGCATTTCTCAGCCCATTTCAACTTTACATCCTTTCGGAGTAAGTTTGTTAGAGGACGTACTGTTTTCGAAAAATCGGGTATGAGTTTTCTGTAGTAATTGGCAAGGCCCAAACATGATTTCACTTGCCTTACTGACTTAGGAATGGGGAAATTGGACGCATGCCGTTTTGCTAGGGTCAGGTAGTGCTCCTTGGTTAGAACATTTGTGTCCCAGATACACTACCTCGCGCCTGAGAAATTGACATTTCTCTGGCTGAAGTTTCAGGTTATTTCCTCTTAGCCTGTCAAAGACTTTGCGAAGTTTTTCGTTATGGTCTGCCAGACTTTTTCCATAGATGACGATGTCATCTAAATAGACGAAACATTCTAGGCCTTGCAGGCCTATTAATATAAAATTCATTAAACGCTGAAATGTAGCCGGGGCTCCTTTGAGCACGAACGGTATGCGTTTGAATTCATAATGCCCGTAGTTGGTACTAAAAGCCGTTGTTGCTCGGTCCTTCGGATCGACGAGTACCTGATGATAGCCATTAGGTAGGTCTAGGGTGGTGAAGTATCTTGAATGACCCAGTTGATCGAGGATATCCTTAATCCGTGGTAGCGGGAAGGCGTCGCCAATCGTTTTTTCGTTCAATTTACGAAAATCAAAGACGACACGCCACCTTTTCTCACCATCTGGTCCCGCTTTTTTGGAGGCGACTAGCAGTGGTGAGTTCCATGGGCTTTTGCTGGGCTGGCCAACATCGTTGTCCAGCATTTCTCGGAGTTGCTCATTTATGACATTTCGCTGCGTCTCTAGTAACCGGTACATCTTTTGGTTAATCGGTGCTTGGTTTTGCACCAGAGGGATGTCGTGGGTGATGGCATTGGTATGTGTAAGCCTGTCACCCTTTAAAAAGGAATATGTCATCATATTCGTATCAGAGATTTGTTATCAAGGCTTTTTCCTCAGTGTTTGGGGTTTCATCCAGACTGAGCTCTTGCTCTAATCTGGCGAGGCGGGGGCTAAGCCTTGTTCGACTTCGTTTGGGAACAGATATCGTATATGTTGTAGGGTGCCCATTTGATCGGCGCTTATTGCCCTGTTGTTATTATTCTTATATCTAGTCTTATTATTATATTGTTACTACCCTTATTGATTTTACCTCTCAACCTACTTGTTTTATATATGAGGCGGTCGGCCAGGTGGATCTGCGGGAGTTGCTAACGGCAAACATTTTGTATGCTGGCCAGCGCCTGACGTTGGGGTTTTGATGAGGGACCCGCAAGCGTCTTGGAGCCGTTTCTTTTTACGGCTTAGTTGCTCAGGGCTCTTATGCGCTACCTTCTTAGTTTTAGATTTCATTATATTTTAATGCTCACCATCGCCGTAATTTCCATTCGACGGATGGGCGGTTGTAATATCTTTATCTGGCTCTCGTTTTATGAGGACAACAGTGTAGCCTTTAATGGGAACCAGATTCAGGCTCACGCTGTTTAGAACTACTTGCGAACTGCGTGTGTTGAGGATTCCTACGGGGACTGCTTTTAACCCACCTGAGAGTAAGCTGTTTGCTAGGAAGACTCCGTCGTCTATTTCTTTTGACAGACTGAGCATTTCTTCCTGCAACTGCTACGGAACTTTGACTACGATCCGAGACCTTACTGGAACGCTTACAGGCTCATTTAAATTCACCTGATGCTGTCCAGTCTTACAGGCCGGATCTTCGGTAATAAACTCACCCTTATCGCGTTCTCGTAAGTCACAGCCGACTTCTTCTGGTTGAGAAGCTTTGAGAACACGTGGGGTAGTAGGTGTATCCCCGTTGGGCTTAATTTCTTCTACCAGTGTCTCTTTGTTGACTGTGTTTTGTGAACACGGGTTGTCCGATGCGGTTTCTAATGAAACAGCAAACTCTTCCGGATTGATTTCCGTGCGAGGAAATCGCAGAACCTTGTTGGGTCCCTCAACATTGCAGTTTTTGGCTAGGAAATCATTTACTAGCAAGCCGTCGTCGGCAATACCTGGGATGTTCTTTACCATCTGAAAATTGAAAAGGAAGTTAGTTTTTAACATGAAGTTTCCTTGGCAACTTTCTAAGGTTTTTCCGGTGCCAAAGGGGCTCTGAAGCGTTAATTTTTTGTTGGGATTTATTAGCTCGCGAGATTTGATGGCTTTTTTCTTAATTACACTAATCTCAGCACCGGTGTCCACTATTAGTTGGGCTTGAACATTTAGGCCTATGTCTAGCGGAAGTCTGGCGGTGGGTACACTGAAGTCGGGCGACTGAGAAGACCCTTGTTTATTGCTGGTAGAGTTTATAGTCGAGCCGGGGAGTTTTGGGTCGACTCTTTGTCGTTTCCCTGCTTTTTATCCTCCCATTTTTGTTTTTGTCGACATTCGTCGATCTTGTGTCCGCGGTGCCCACAAAAGTCACATTTTTGTAATATATTAAAGACTCTGGGGCCTTTGGTATTGTTCGGGTCTGACTGATGCGGTTTGTTGCAGACTGTGTTTGGTTGTTTCGACAGTCGCGAATGTCATGCCCTTCTGTAGTTAGCGCAGAAGGGGGTGTTCTTACGTTTTAGACACTCCGTGTAGGTGTGTCCCTGCTTCTGGCAGAAATTACAGGTGATGTTTTGTACCAGATTTTGTGTATCCGGTTGTCTAGAATCCCTTCGTGGAAATGGCGGGCGTAGCGGTTGAGCGTGTATATAAGGTGGATTGTTAAACTGTTGGAGCTCTTTTGCTCGTAGTGATGCGTACATGGGTGGCTGTGGTGCTTGATTGTAAGGAGTTTGGCTGAGAGCACGAACTCGAAGACTTGGACCAATTGGTGCCATTTGATATGGCTGTTGCGTTAGTGGCGTTTGCACGAAGACTGTGCCTGCTTGTAGCTTTTTTCATATCTAAAGCCTTTTGTATCAGCTGCTCTATATCATTTTCTACCAGCGTGAGGAGGTACTGGCATAAGTGGGTATTTTTTACTCCACTTTTGAGGGCATTCTTAACGAAGTCCGCCAACTGTGTCTTCACAGCTGAGGCTGCCGTTGCTCCGTACTTCAGTACCACTGCCTCGTTGCAAAGCATCAACAACTGTTTCACTCTTGTTGTGACGGCAGTGAGAGTTTCCAACGGACCTTGCTTCATTGTGATCAGTTTGTTAACCAATTCTTGGTACGATTCTCGTGGTATATAGGTTCTATTCAGACGTTCCTCCACCTCACTAAAAGTAGTTGGAACGTTCGAAGCAAACAGCTGATAGGCATTGCCACGAAGCCTTGCGGCCAACATATGTAAGAAGGCTGCTTTTTCTTCCTCACTTAAACAGTGTAGGGTCTGTTTGCAACAGCCATTAAATGTTTGTAGCTCCCGACCTAACTGTGGGGCATTTTCACCCGAAAACAGAGGAGCAAGTTGTGCCGTGAGAGCTTGGCCACCTTTGTATAATCTACCATTGTGATTATCTTTTTGTTTATACTTTTGTAGGGTAGTCTATTGGTGCTTTTTTTTGTTTCAGGGCTTGGTTCTGGACTACAATCCGTGAAGGATACTTCTAGCCAGCCACTAAGAAGGCTTTCCCGTATTCTCGTCAGAGGGATCACTACCTATGTCACTATCACTTTCAGCACTTACAACTACACTGGCTGAGCTCTTAACTAAACCTAGTGAACGTGAAAGCCCGGCGAATTCGATAAGCTCCTGTTTGAATCGCTCTGTATCTTTTTTATATTTTTCGATATGTGTCAGCCTCTGCTTTCTGCCTTGACTTAATATGTGGTCAAGAGCGTCGCAGTGCGTGACCGTGAGCTTATCGGATTCCCGTGCCTCCTCTAATAACTTATCTAAAAAATTATCTAGATTTACTTTAGATACAACTGGGGGACCAGTTAAAATGGTTCCGCTTCGAATGCGAACTCCTCTTGTTTCCTGCGATGGATCTGGATTCTGCCGCTCCTGGCTACCTGACTGTGCTGCGTTGTCTTCTGGGGCGTTGTCCGGGAAGGTGGTGCCGTGAATTGTCACCTGGGGATTGCTGCGCGTCAGATGAAGGTGTAGAGTTTTCCTCTTGCATTTACGTCCCCGCGTTGTCCATTAAGGGGGACTTCGAGCCTTCTTAGGGTACTCCCTTCTGGACTGTTTTTTTTTGCTACTAGGCGGGCTCCTGCTGTCTTAATTCCCTTGGTTGAGATTGAAACGGGTCTTTTGCCAATTTGAGTTCCCTTTCAATCCTGGAACGAAGTTTCTTGCTTTGGATTCTTCTGTTTGAAGCCGGAGGGGGGGGGGGGGGGGGGGGGGCTAGGCCGGCTTATTTTGCTGGGGGGGCCTAGGCCGACTTGTTTTCCCCTGGATATGGTTCAAAGGGGGTCTTG
This sequence comes from Dioctria linearis, assembly GCA_963930735.1. Classification (NCBI taxonomy): domain Eukaryota; kingdom Metazoa; phylum Arthropoda; class Insecta; order Diptera; family Asilidae; genus Dioctria; species Dioctria linearis. The sequence continues at coordinate 92,381,927 of OZ005741.1, forward strand.
AAGTCGTGATCCCCTTCAACCCAGGAATGATGGTTTCTTCCTTCTGGAATTGGTTTTGAGTGGGGATGTCTTCGTTATCCGTCTTCTTGCTGCTGCCTGTAGAGCGGCTTAGGTTTGTGAGTGTAGTTCCTCGTTGGTTCGGTTTCAATCTTAATGGGGTGAACTCTTGCTCGCCTGGAGCAGGGGCACCTATAGATGTTATCTACCCCGAGCGTTAGGGCTGACGCGGCCTTATAGCTTGGCTGGTGTCACACGTTCCCCGTAGATTCGTGTAGGACCAAGGCTTTTCAAGCATTTCCGATCTTTTTACTTGACCAAGCTTCCTTGATCCTACCGGCTGTGCCAATTGTTATGTTTTATTTACGAAAGGGGTTACTTACAGCTTTCACTCCTCGGCACTGTCACCGATATCCCTTGGCTTGGTTCACCGCAGTAAAACTCCGCTTCCTTCTTTATTCAAACTTATTTATTGGAAGCACCTCTTCTTAAACAATTTTGCTTAAACAACTTTTCTTACACAACTTTTATTAAAACAACTCTTCTTAAAAACTTTTCTTAAACAGCTTTTATTAAAACAACTTTTCTCAAAAATTTTTCTTCAACAACTTTTGCTAAGGACTCTTATTAAAAACTTTTCTTCGAACAACTTTTACCAAGGAACTCTTCTTCGGAGAAAAGTCCGAAACAACTTTTATTAAGGAGCTCTTCTTAAAAACTTTTCTTCGAAACAACTTGTATTTTTCAAAACGCGACCGCCCGTTAGTATCTTCAAAACACAACTCAACTCAACTCTTGATCACCTTCATAGTCATCAACAGCCGTTGTTCAGGGTAGCAAATGCTTAATTGCTTTTTCTTACCCTGAGAAAATTTTACGATTCATTCTGGACTGGTTCAGACATGTCCAGAATTATTTGCTTCGGACGGTGGCTTCAAAAAAATGTAATCTTATACTTTAAAAAATAACAGCCACCTTCCCGTCGCTTGAAATCGCGGCGCGCGTATACATGCAATATATTTATGCGGCGCGCATTTCTTATCGTGGGAGCTTTTGTCGTAATATGTATGTACGTATGTACATACATATTGAATTTTTCGCTGCAAATCGTACTGAAGGTACGATTTGCCTTTTGATTTCTTTTTTAATTTTATTATTTCCACTGACAAATTTTGCTGTAGGTAAAATTTGTCGTGGTAATTGTTTTTGTTAAAACGACTTGGTTGAAAGCTGACGCTTTTGTTTTTTCCAAGTCGTTTTATAAGAAAAATTTTTATAAACTATGTGGAATGTGAAGAAAATTGCTGATGCAATTTTCTTCACCCATTTAAGAGATAAGCTAACCATGTTTTATGCATGATTAGCTTATGTGAAAAATTTACTGAATATAATTTTTATTTTCTGCTCTTTTTCAGGTTTATATGAAAAATGCCATTTATTTTAGGTATATAAAAGTACAATACTTTGAATATTTTTAAAGTGTCCATGTAAATTTTATTTATAATCAGAAAAATTTCCAGAAGTAAATCTGGAGTAAAACGGCCGGAATTCTACAAAGAACTCTTACAAGTGGCATTAACGGATGCTATCTACCACAATATGAGTATCTCCGGCTCGGCAAACTTACACAACATTTCGAAGACGACATTGATACAACATGCCAATAAGCGTAAAGCTTCCGGGAGATCACAATTCATTTATGAGAGCAATATCACGCACGGGTAAATATTTACAATAGAAGAAGAAGACTCTCTTGTAAATAATAGAAGAATAGAAACAATAATGTTTTACTAGAATAGTGTGACTGGTATAAATTGGTTAAATCGTTTATTTAAGCAGCATAAATCAATACCTCTCCGCAATCCAGAAGCGACAAGTTTGTCACGAGCGAGCGGCTTTACTAGAAGCAATGTTGAGGCTTTCTTTAAAAATCTCAAAGAGTGTATGTTACGATATTCTTTTGCGACGGATAGACTATATAACTTAGTTGAAACCTGAATTATTCCACCAAAGGGCGAAAAGCAGGTTGGTAGTACACCGGAAAAAATATCTATTGAAAATTCCGCTACTAATAGGCAACAAATTGCCAACAATGGTAGCGGAAATTTACACAACTTTATGCGCATTGTATAACCTTATGTAAAGCAATTTCGCACTGTATGTAATTTTACATCGTTTATGCATTTTTCAATTTCCGATGTAGAATGCGATATGTAAATTTACATAATGCTGTGGAACTAAGTTACATAAGTTGTACGTAATTTTATATTGTTTACGCATTTTTCAATATCCGATGTAAAATGCGATATGTAAATTTACATCATGCTGTGGAACTAAGTTACATAAGTTTAATGTAATTTTACATTATTTATGAATTCTTCAATTCCGTATGTAAAGTACACAATATGTAAATTTACCAATAGTTATGTAATTTATTTCAATTTCCAATATAATTTTTCGTACAGAAATTAATAAATTACATACATAAACAAGTAAAAAAGCTAGAATTGGTGTAAAACCAATTCTTATGACCATGGCACTAATATGTACGTATAGATTAACAATCAACATGTAAAAGAAGTAATACTAGTTTCAATGCTAACAGCTACACAGTAAAAAAAATTTACTACTCATAGAGTAGGCAATAGGTTGCCTACTGTAAGTGTAGTAATTTTACTACCTCAACTGATTGAAATTTACACATTTTAGAGAAAATATTTTACTATGTGTTTGTAAAATTACACAAAAGTTGTAATAAGTGTAAATAGTTGTGCGTAAAATCAGAGAACGGGTGTAACTATTCTAAATAGCTGTGCGTAAAATTACATAAAGAAGGAATTCATATACATATTTGTGTGTAGAATTCCTAAATATATCTGAACTCGGTTACACTTATTTTATTAATTTTATAATATGCGTAGCAATGAGCACATTTGTACATTCCTTACCAAAAGATTTATGAAAGAATCACAAGAATACTTCCTAATATTGTTGAAATTTCCCCCATTCTAATAATATAAATTCTTACCGATCTGTTCAATTTACACTTTCTAAATTTCTTTCAAAAATTTGAAAATTTCAGCTCTTTACATCATCTCCTTCAAACCAAGTATAAAAAAAAACTTTTGTGTTGCAACACTACAAAGGGGTTTCTCAATTTTACCCATTTGGGAACTTAAATTTTTTTAAAAACGCCGTGTCTAAAATTTGCAGCTAAGTCAACGCGTTATAGTACGGACGAACAGACAAATACGCAAAAATCAATATAACTTTGAATTTTATAAATTTTATTAAAACAAACAATATATCGTACTTATTAAAAAAAATCAAACATAGTATTTCGTTTTTGTAATCTCTACTTTCTGCGTATACTAATCACATACAAGTGAGTTATAATTCAGTCTTAAGTATAAAATAGTTATTTTAGTTTTCTTAGTAAGAAAACTGGAAAAAATTTACATTGTTCAAAACAAAAAACAATAAAAATAAAAATAAATTTTAGAAAATTGCTTCACTACATCAATATGAAGTAAAATAAAAGATATTTCTTTAAAAAAAAAACTAGCTCACTCTTATTACATCTTGATCAGTGATATCTTCTTGGAATGTACTACACGTGAGTTCCTGAATACATTGAACGAAACGCAAAACTTTTGATTGTGCATTTATATTTTTTTTGCCCCTCGCGTTATATCTGTTTGAATGTTGAAAAAAAATCTTTGGGTGAAATCGAGAGTTTGAGATATTTCGTTGGGATATTTGACATTAAAAATGAAATAAAGCGCAAATGTTTGCGAAAAAGCCTCTTTGAAATTGACTGATGACGAGATTATCATAGATTGATCCATAAAAATGTAGGAAATATACTGCCTGCCTGTATCTGAAATTAATTCATATAAATATACATATATTATAATATAAATCATATGGTAAGTTACGTATAAGTGTATACTCTTGGAATTTTCTACTTACCAACATAAGCAAATCAAGGGGCCGGTGTTGGAGCTTGGATCTCAGTTAATCTGTCCCAATCTAAATGTAAAAAAATTTGTATAAACTAACAACAGTTGAATAAGTGTAAAGTTTACCTGATAAAACCTAAAAATATACTCAATATTCTCCTTGAAATATTTTGTTATGAAGTGGAAAGCGATTTTGTTGTCATCATCATTCACATTTTGTAAGATACTTGACATAATTCTTGGTTTCTTTTTGTGTCCGTATTCAATTACTCGTTTGATTTTATCGTGAAAGTTTAAAATGACTGTCGCCATTGTTTTCCCAGTGAGAGCATTGAAATGATCAAACAAAAAATCTTTAGTTAATAGAAATGGCCACTCTTCTCTCACTTGACCTACAGAAGGGGTCGTAATGAAGTTGTTTAGAAATTTGCGTTGTTCGACATAGCAATTGGTCATAAAGCATTTAACTTCTTCGTACTCCTCTTTTGCCAAAGTCTTTAGCTTGCTCCATTTTATTAATCGTTCCTTTTTCAATAGTAAGCTTTCCTTCTCTTTAACAGTTCCTGACGAAGATGGCTGCCAGTTTGCGCATGTCATTTCAAATTTTTTTGAAAATTTCTTCTTCAACGGAATAAGGAATGCATCGCTCGAAGATCTCGGTGCCCGATTTAAATAATTATTCCTTTGCATAAGGCTGGTTACAAGAGGAGAATTACGGGGAGAGATCAAGTTTCCTTCTGTATCTTTGTAAGCAAATGTGTTTGGATATTTTTCACATAGTTTAGCGGCAACATTTCTAAAGACATCTACTGTAATATACTTTGACTTCGAGCGCAGCTCATCAACAGGAATGTGAACAACTGTCTTCAGTTCTGAGCCGAGTTTATTTTGATTTTTACAAACATCCATTAACGATTTCGGAAATTTTTCCCATGGAATTTCGAAGTCCTCAAATAGATTGTACATTTGGAGCTTAGCAATTAAATCTTCGTCACTCTCTGAAAAAAGTCCACTCGAAATGGACAAGGTAGTTGGAAGTGAATTCTCCGAATCGGTGGATTCAACATTGCTCGGTACGTTGAAAAACCAAAATTTGTTCAAAGAATTGGGTGAATGGGCCATATTCGGAAATGATCTTTCATCTTGAACAGTCTTATTATGGTCACCAGAGATTGTACAGACCTGTTGATCATCAGCTTCACTTGTTTTGACTTGGGGCATCCAAGTTTGACTAGCTTCCAGCAGCATGATAACGTTACTCTTAAAATGAATGAGTAACTCATCCTCGTCGATTATGCAAACATCATCTTCTAATACAAGTCTGTCGCCTCTAAACCCTTTTTTTGTGCTATAAAGGAAATATATAATAATATAAGTATGTGGAGAAGCTAGAAATTTCAAACATACCTTCTGCTATGACGCTTTCGATTGTTGGTGCAGCAAGAACGATTCGTCTATGCTCTCTGGGTAAATCCCATATTTTAAAAGGTATTTTATCACTGTGCATTTTAATTGTTTATATATAGTCGCCCTCTTAATGTCTTAATGTAATTAAAAATACGTATAATATTTAGATTTGTATTGAGAAATTGCAATACTTATATTAATAATTTAAATGTACAAGTTATAATAAGATCTTCAAAAAGTATAAGGTAGTGATAATAGTACTGTTTTAATACTTGTTTCATACAGAGTGAACGGTTGTGGAGAAATTAACTTTTCGTATGCTATTATAGTGAATAAGGAATTATCATTATTTATTGATTCAAATAAACCAGATTTGTAATTGTAAAATAAAGAAATTTTTTTCCCATAAAAATGTACTATGTCATAGGCCTCGCTCAAAAATATACTATGTATGACAATAACATCGATATATTGACTGTCTTTCTTTTCCACAAGAACACTTTTGCCTTCATTATACTGTGTACCTTTAATTTCTACGGGTTTAGTAACAAATTTAAAACTCGAGATTTGATCTTGAATGAAAGTAAACATATTTGCTTCTACAATGTTGGCGTGAGCGCATGTAATATCCATTGATATTCTCGAAGTATAAAGTGATGATTGAAACAATTGATGACGTTCTGATAAAAGCTTTGTCACATTTTTATAGTTCTTGCTTTTTCTTATAACATTTTTAAACAATTGATGTTTATGCTCAAAGGGCATCGTCCAAAACAACTTTAAGGGTCCAAGCTCTTTTATCAATCGGGGGTAGTGACTCAAGAAATGATGTTTAGGAAGAAATTTTATTCTGGGAAAGCATTTTATTCTGTATAAAAAAAATTCCTGTATTAAAAAGGACAAATATGTTACGTTTTGTGAAGTTATCTCAGGCGAACAAGCAATACGACAGATTTCTATTAGCCTGGTCAATAAAATCCATTCATCCATTTCTCTATTAAATCTTGATCCCACATTACAATAGGACAAAGGAATAAAAATAGCATATTTTCGTATGCTGTGCCTGCTAAACACTTTGAATTGTTTTTAAGACTCGGTAAACACAAATTTACCTTAAGTTTTTTTGCAACTTATTTAAATTTCATATTCAAAAATGTTAATGTTACTATTTTTGTTTTAATAAAACAATTAAGAATATGCCATAGATCTTTTTTACAAGTCCTTCAAATAAATCATGGGCTAAACAAGGAGGAAGCCCTGGATTACAGACCTTGTAATAAGAAAGAACATTAAGAGGTGAATCAAATTTTATGCCGGAAATCACTTTACTGTTTGTATTTTCTGTAAGCTCGTGTACCGCCTCTGTATAATTTTCGTTATTTCGACGAACTTTAGGTAGAATATCATTACCTTTAAGACTTTCTCTCGTAATCAGACAAAATCTACAAAAATGTGTAGATGTACTAAAGTTTTCCACAAATCCTCCAATTTGATGACTGGGGAGATTATCACCTACCATTGCAATTAACGAACCTTTAACAATGGCGAGTTGACTATCAAACTGAACTTTAATACCAGATTTTTCCAGCTCCACTATTTCAGTCATAAGATATTCGAAAACCTTTCCAATTCCAAAATATTTGACATAGTGTTCCTTGCATAACAAAACTAATTGAATGTTATGAATTTGAGAGCGGTTATGAATACTAAGGTTTCCTAACATCATATAAACAGCTACAAGGGAGTGTTTACCCTTAGAAGAGCTCAAAGGATTGCAAATTTCAAAAGTATCTTGATACAGTACTAACTCAATCCTTTTATCTTGGCCTTGAAAAAAACTATTATTTCTGTATGCCATACCATCTGTATAGTTTTTGTAAAAATCTTCCTGATTAGGCTCAGTAGGTCTTAAAAACTGATCCTGTACTTTTTTATTGGAAAAGAACGTTTTAAGTGTTTCCAAAATAGAAACATAATGATAAGAACATTCAATGTGAACATTGTTTCGTCCGAGATAAATCTCGATCGGTTTAATATATGTGAAATTTTTCTGAAAGTAATTGTTCCTTTTATGAGATGAATCAATATTTTCTAATGAGTTTCCTATCGAGGAAAACTCAGAAGATATTTCTGAAAGAAAGCAGCTTAAAATTTGACTATTCAAGTTAAATTTTCAGCAGATTGCTCTGACTTTGTGCTCAATCTGAGTGAATTGACAAGTTTGTAAAACATTTAGTTCTGTTATTATCTCCTGGATAGCCTCTTCAGTAATGCCAAATCGGCTTTTCATTTTCAAGAACATTTGGGGTAAAGTGTTACATAAACTAACATAGTTTTCTGAAGAGTTATCACCGGTGCCTTGAATTACCGTTAGATTAGAGTTTATCAGTAAATGCTCTTGATTATTCTCTGTAATATTGCCATGCTTCCTAAAGACATGACTTCGTAAGGAAGATATACAAGTAAATTCACAATCAATGTAAGGGCAAATGACACTTTCTCCAAGAGCTAAGTGCATTCTATGAATATGTATTATTGCACCACGCAATGAATTAGCAATATATTGGCAAACAGGCTTCTTACACACGTAAAACGTATTATTTTCCTTTAAAGTAGGTTTTCCTACTTTATGGTTACGAAAATTATGAGATTTAAATGACTGATAATTTGAAAAAAAAACTTACCGCAACCTTCACTCTTGCACTTAAAGGAAGCAAATGCTTCGAAACGATGACAATAAACATGTTTATTGTAAATTTCTATATTGCTAACCACTTTTCCACATATTTCGCACTCCATTTTTCACTTTTACCTTTTTATTTACCTCGAATTTCACACAAAACTATTGGAGCCACTGCAACTCAACCAACACTTTCCACGTCCGCACCAGAAATGACTTTCAAGAACAAATCTGTTTCGATTTTACTGCACCAAGAAGCAATTTTACAGAAATCATGTATAATTTTACTTATACCCGCGTAAATTTATTATTGGAATAGGAATTTTACTACACCGACCTTAAATTTCTAGAAATTGTGTGTAATTTTACGCCTTCCTTTGAATTGTAGCAATTAAATGTGTGAATTAACACATTTATGAAAATTACACAAAAGAATTTGTATTATTAAGAATGTTTGTAAATTTGTTTTTTTAGTATGTAAAATTTTACTTCTTTAAGAATAGAGATTTCCAAATTTTGTTTTACTGCGTATACCTAAGAAATCATAATTTTAAAAATCAATAAATATTTGTAGGTATGCAGCATTTCCATGATTGAGTTTTTTTCTAGCGAAACTCAATTATAAAAATACTGCGTCCCTAAAAATATTTTTTGATTTTTAAAACGGTTTTTAAGGTAACTGTAGGATCGAAACTAGTAACATTTCTTTACATGTTTTATGATTATTAATCTATCACCAACTCACTCCACAAAATCAAACTATACACTGACCGGTGACCGCATTCTGATATAATTTCCAGTATAATGATTCATAGCAACGACTCCTGATAAACGTATGAGAAGAGTACTGAAGGAAAAAATAGAGATACATGTAAACATCATTACTTGTGCTTTATTGAAATTTCATTCAATGCAAATTACAGTATTGTACGGAATTTCACGCAAATTTACAGTACGATACAAAAGTTTTGTATGATTAAATGTAAAATCACAGTACTTTATGTAATTTTACACAAATTTACAGTACGATACAAAATGTTTATGTAATTAAATGTAAAATCACATAAAATATCTAAAAAATTACTTACTTTACTTATTTTTGCAATTAAAAGTAGGAATTACAGTAAAGAAAAGAATTTTGTATGTGTGACTGCAAACCGACAGACGGACATTACAAAGAGAAGAAAAAGAAACAAAAAACTGTGGAGGCTTATTCTTCCTGGTGGGACCTAAAAGCCTGAAAAGAAGAAAAGTTATTTAATTAAAAAAAAAAAATTCAAGATAGCGAAAGACCTCAGCAACGCCGAACAAGTATTGGTTCACCCGGAGAGTTTACGACGTTGTTAAGAGGACCGGTCGAGAGAGAGAGAGAGAGAGAACGAAGAGGGGTCTCAGATGTTGTTGAGACCCCAGCTTTGGGTAATATTGGGCCCAGACGCCCCCATCCACCCTGGCTAAGCCTCCAAAGCCTTGATGATATGCTCAGCCCCATCGTAGCTAGTGTGTGTGTGCCAAGCTTACATTGCCCGCTCGCTACGCCATGCCATCCTTCAATATCTGCTTATTCCATCTTGTTGCGGCTAGACCAAGGAGTAGGGAATACCCGAGCCATACAATAGTATGACGCAAGAAAATAAAACTAATGAAAGACAGGAGCGTAAGTGTTTAACTCATAAAAGTTTAATTCATCATTTAAGTTAATTCTGTTTCCGCATTAGGCAAGATAAAACAAATAGGAATTTCCTTTAGATCTGTTCCCACGCTTCACTTATAATATTTTACAAAAAAAAAATTAATTTATCCTACTAGCTAAACTCATCACCTAGTAACTAAGGATAAGTAATAAAAATAAATTTAGATATTACACTATGAAGGTCCCTTTCAGTAAGGTGCAACTATGTTGTCCATCAGGTACTTTACTTCATAACAAATCAATAAAAATATAAAAGGAAAAGAAATAAATAAATTAAATACTACAAAACCTGGAGCCTCATCCCGGGAAGGTATAAGGCAGGCGGAGTCCCTCGCTGACACGTGATGACGACGGGAAGAGTGCACTCTTTGTTGAACAGATCAGCAATACTCATTTACATTCGTGGGTACATTGACGTCTTTTTTATTTATCCTTTTCAACCTTTTTAGGTGCTTTCGGATGTGATTTTTTTTTTGAGTTTGGGTGCATTGACCTCCTTTTTTTTTTATATATATATACTTATTACTCCTATTTTTCTATGTACAAATGACGTAGTAAGTTGCGGGAACAGTTGATAGCTCCTTTCATCACAAAAAAAAAATTCGAGTAACGTGGCCTGTCGCCGCAAGATGAAAATTAAATTTGAATGGCTAAAAGAATAACCCTGCAAGTACGGTACACTATGTATATGTCTAAAAGTTCCCGCTAAGTGAACTACACTCCCTTTACTTCTCTTAATTTCAGATTCTCAAACTTCACAAAAAAACTTCTACAAGTAAATTACCATATGTATGTAAAAATGTTCTGGTCGCACTATATTCGTATAACTTTCAGGGAATAACACGGCACAAAATCTTCTGCGGATAAGTACACTGTATATACATATGTTTAAATGTTCCTATTAATGTAACTAAATTTTTATCAATTTCATTGGAGAAAATTGCACAAAATCCTCTGCAGGTAAGTGCACTAGGAATATGTGGAACTGTTCCTGGTATTTCAACTAAATTTTTTTTAATTTCAGATACTAAAATTCACAAAAAAAACCTCCTGCAGGTAAGTAACTATACGTATGTTGAAAAATGTCTCTCATAATCCAACTAAATTCTCTTTTGTAATTTCACACAGTAAAACTTCACAAAAACCTTTCGCAGGTAAGTACCTATATGTATGTTGGAATGTCACTAATAATCCGACAAAATTCTTTCTAATTTCAGATACTAAATCGCGAGAGAAAATAATCCAGCTCACGGAAAAGCTCAACAGGTGAGCAATAATTAAATAACAATAAAATCATATAAAGACACGCACTAAAATTATGTAAATTCCTCTAGAATTTCCTCGAGATTTATTAATTTCTGTTTCTCTTATTTTCGGGCACTTAGTCGCGAAAACGCCTAATCCAGTTCATGGAAAAGCTCAACAGGTGAGCAATACTAAGTTAACAATAAAATCATATAAAAACACGCACTAAGTTTATATAAATTCTTCTAGAATTTCCGCGAAATTTACTAATTCCTGTTTCTCTTATTTTCAGGCACTTAGTCGCGAAAACGCCTAATCCAGTTCATGGAAAAGCTTAACAGGTGAGCAATACTAAGATAACAATAAAATCATATAAAAACTCACACTAAGTTTATATAAATTCTTCTAGAATTTCCGCGAAATTTACTAATTTCTGTTTCTCTTATTTTCAGGAACTTAGTCGCGAAAGCGCCTAATCCAGTTCATGGAAAAGCTCAACAGGTGAGCAATACTAAGATAACAACAAAATCATATAAAAAAAACACGCACTAAGTTTATATAAATTCCTACCGAATTTCCTCGAGATTTATTAATTTCTTTTTCTCTTGATTTTAGGCACTTAATAGCGAAAACAAATAATCCAGTTCATGGAAAAGCTCAACAGGTGAGCAATACTAAAATAAGTATAAGATCATATCAAAACACGCACTAAGTTTATATAAATTCTTCTAGAATTTCCGCGAAATTTACAAGTGTCTTTTTCTCTTAATTTTAGGCACTTAACCGCGAAAGCGAACAATCCAGTTCATGGAAAAGATCAACAGGTGAGCAATACAAAAATAACTATAAGATCATATCAAAACACGCACTAAGTTTATATAAATTCTTCTAGAATTTCCGCGAAGTTTACTAATGTCTTTTTCTCTTAATTTTAGGCACTTAACCGCGAAAGCGAACGATCCAGTTCATCGAAAAACTCACCGGTGAGCAACAATATTCTACCCAATTTTTCCAAGCACTTTAATTCAGATAATTCAAATTACTCCCACGAGCCAAGCGCTTCACGACCAAAAATGTCTTCATCCAACGATTTCTCAACAAGAACTCCTCGACTACACCCAGTCTTCCTACATTGCCACCGTTCTCCATTCCTTCCGACCGACCGACGAACGTTTTTTTTTTCTTTCTACCCGAATTCACGCCACAGCTGGTGCACATTCGAAACGAAATTTTCTAAGAATTCCGGGCGGGCCTGCTGTAATGCACGGCGTGATGGTATCGCGTGATGCTTTACAGCTAGGGAATTACCGTTTCGGAATGTCTGCTTCGAACGAAAAATTGCAATTTGTGCTAGTTTTGCGTGAATTGGAATTTTTCGCTTGGGCAAAATATATAATTTTTTCTTTCTTTTCAGGTTTTTATAAGTAAGATTCCAATTTGTGCGAGTTCTGCACGAATCGGGATTTTTCGTTGAAGAGTGATTTTTTTATCTTTTTTTTTTTGTATTCTGCAGGGTTTCAGGAATTTTGTAATATGGAGAAGTAGCATAGGGCCACTTCTTAAAAATGTATGACTTTTATTTTCAGGGTTGTTATTTGTATGGAGAAGTAGCATAGGGCTACTTTTCGAAATTATGTACTTTTTCACCCCTTTTCAGGTATCCTGGGAGAATTATGGGGGTTTCTCTACAAAAGGTAGAGAAGCCGAAAAGGGAAAAAGAACGAAGGGAGGAAGAAAAAGGGTAGCGTAAGGGGAATACGCTACAATGAAGGAGAGCTTCCTGTATTAAGGAAGGAAATTATTGATTTTGCCAATAAGGACGAAAGGTCGCAGGAAAATAGAGACTAGGCTTCTTTGCTGCAGATCTCGTCAACTTCTGACACTCTGGGTTTTCTGGGAGCTGCCTTGGGGGCAGACCTAGGTGCTGCTTGGGGTTTGTGAGCTATGGGTTTCACAGAAATATTATTATTAAAGGTGTGTTTAGATATTACCTGGGCGAAAGATTTACCTGGCTGCACGCAATTTCTTGTGGCTTCCTTAACGATGTCTTCACGTTGGCGACGTTCCTCATTCTTTTTAGCGCGTTGTTGTACGACCGCCTTGTACTTGGGGCAGCCTCTATAGCTGGCTGGATGTCCTTCAGCTTTACAATTGACGCAGAATGGGGACCTTCCTTCCCGTTTTTGCTCTCACACTGAAGCGCGATATTTCTCCCGTAAACAATTTGATTGAGAAGGCGATTTGTGGCCATGATGAATTTCATATCGAAATTACCACCGAAATTAATTACGAAGGAGTTTGATTCCTTGGTCCTGGGCGTTGTGAAATGCACGACAGTGTTGATTGTGAAACCACGAAGTTCTTCCACGGGACCTGCCTTCACATCCTCGGGTGGTAAGTATGTTGGACTCCTCTCAGCAGAAGTTTCGTCGTCCTGTCACTCTTCGACGTGAACGTATAGCTCTGCACGCCGATGTCCTTGATAATTCGGAAAAGAGTCCTATGGTCGTCCTGGGTTATTGGTTTAAAGATGCACTTGGTGCCCTTTGACGTCTTGATGACGAGCTTTGGCCTCATCTCGAGCTTATCGATTTCGTAGTTGAATGCTTTAACATTCAGATTATGACAGACAATCGAAGGGGGTCTCACTGCCTTTTCTACTTGAACAGTAGATGTCTTAGGCTGGATTTCAAAGTCCTTCCAGTTACCAGTGTTTTTCTCTCTGTGTGGTTGAATCTTTGTCTCCGCAGGCTTCCTTTTTACTGGGGTCCCGGCGGATAGTGGCGATGTCACTGGGCTTCTCCTAGCCTTCCGCTTCCTATTTTCAATGATTGTGAAATCGTTTTCATCCTCTTTACCCTCAGACGAACCTGATTCTGATGAAGATGACTCAGCCGAGTCAGTACACATTGATTCCGCATCTCTTGTTCCTTTTTCTGTATTCAAAGCTGGCGGAGCGTCTCTGCCGCTGAGCATGCTGCAAGCTGCTTCATTAATGGGAACTTCCAGGATACCCATTTCGGATTTAATGTATAATTTTCTTAGGCTGCTTTGAACAGCGGCCCTTAGAACTGATTTTTCAGCTTAAAATTTACTCTTTTTTTCCACTCCACTAATTTCACTCATGTTGAATTACACTTGGTGTTTTATTTTAATCACGAAAAGGTGTCTTTTATCACCGCACTTTTTCAAGTTTATTTTAATTGTCACTGTCACACACAGATCTATAGGGTGTCCTTATCACCACACTGTTGTTTTATTTTTATTTTTAAATTCCCTTCACTAGTGTTTATTATGTTAGTGGTTTTGTGTTGTACATCAATTTTTACTCTTTCAAAATATATCCATACCCAACACAAACCTCTAATCACTTTAATTGTTCCACCACACTCACACAAACACTTCTAATTCACATGAAATGCCGTTGCCAAATATGGGAATTGTTTTATGACCTCTCCGGACTTCCACTGTCACACTGATCTTGTCGCGATATCTCGCTTGATTGCTTGGCTGCTCAAACAGAACTGAACGACTGAACGAACGAATGAGGTGCTTGTGCAAGTTCAGGTTCAAGTTTTTTATTTGCGCTGAATAAATTTTTTACACTTAACCTAACATTATTTTTCTTATCTAAACCTATTCCCTGATTATAATTCCTACGGGCTTTTCTTTGGCCCTGAGTTCAATTTATCTAGCTGAGTTTTCTTATTTTCTAAATACATGAATTACTAACTAACATATGACTTACTTCTAAACTACGGCTAGCGCTACCTAGTTATAATTAACTAACAATATTTCGTAATTCTAATACTTAACTAACTTAAGTACTAGCTACCTAACTTAGATATTACATCAGGTTGCTACTATCTTAACTTCCTGGTACTGTTTGTAGTCTCCCTATTTCGGGTCTTGTCTGAAGCAGGGCGCATATATCCTGTCCTGCAGGCTGCAGTCCTCCTTCCGTCATCCTCTCCTAGCCTCTGTAGCTGTTTCCTTTTTCCCTGAAAAAAGTAAAAATTCCTTCGCGGTAGTATTTTCTATGACAATTTAATATACAAAAAGGCGATAAATATTTGTTAGTGGGTAAGTGGGGAAAATTTGTTAGTTCCTGTACAATTGGGTTTGGATGATTGGGGATTTTGGCTACCTGCTTCTTCATTACCTCAACCAGATAGTCCTGTATCGGAGAACTACCAGCTTTCTCGTACAGGACCTGATTGCGATAATGCTTTCCACAGGGCCTTCGGTAGAGTCCAGTGCAGATTCGGAGCGTTTTCCTCTCGAATCTCGCAAGGATATCCATATAGGTTGACGAAATAGTGTGCCATATGGGAAACGAGTACGTTAAGGTGGGCCTAATGAGCTGCTTGTACATCAGCAGTTTCGTGCTCAGAGTGAGTCCATTCCTATATCTCATTATAGGACTGACCATGCTGAGTGCAAAGTTTGCTTTCCTAGCAACTGCTTTTGCGTGAGGGTTGAACATGAAACGTTCATCGAAATTTATACCTAGGTATTTGACGCTCTTAGTGGGTTTTATCACTTCATTATTGATGGTGATTTCGATGTTTCTTGCGTTTTGACATACGCCTCTGCGTGAACGTGCAGTTCTAATGCAGAGTAAACTCGATTTAGGGACGTTGATCTTTATGCCCCATTTACGATAGTACTCGTAAAGCTTGGCAATATGATCACCCACTTTCCTTGTCGTCAATTTCGGGGACTTAGAGTGCGCATACGTTAATGAGTCATCCACGTAGAGAAGGGTCGTGACTCCTCCAATAGTCTGCGGTTGGTCAAACGTGAACAGATTGAAGAGGAATGGCCCGAGTACTGAGCCTTGCGGGACAAAGAATTGTCTCTGAGATATGAAGCTATTTATCATCCGAATGAGGTAGGGTGGGAACTGAAATCCAATCAGTTTGGAGATAAGACCTTCTCTCCAGATGGAGTCGAAGGCCTTCTCAACATCAAGAAAACAGGCCACAGTATGTGTCTTTTTATTAAGAGCTTGGGTCACATCAGTGTGAAATTTTAATAGTGGGTGCAGAGTGGAGTGCATAGCCTTGAATCCAAATTGCTGATGCTGCTCCATCTCCTTCTCCACGCAAGTGTCATCAATGTGCTGTTTCACTAATCTCTCCAGAAGTTTTCCCAAGTTGGAGATTAGTGAAATCGGTCTGAATTCCGAGATGCTTTTAGAAGATGCCTTCTTCGGAATTGGTATTATCTTAGACACTTTCCAGCTGTTGGGGAAGTAACAATTGTTTATACAATTGTTGAAGATTATTGTTAGCATTTCGATTGCCAACGGTGGTAACTTTCGGATTATGAAGTTCGGTATACCATCTGGGCCACTCGACTTTTTATTGTTGAGTGAGCGAATAAGGGCGGCTAGATGAAGCGGGCTGGTGTATATTTGCAGGTCATTTGGACTTCCAGCTGGATTTTCAAGACTAAATTCTGCCATTGGTGAGGTATTTTGTGTCTCAAAATTTTCTACTTCAGTTAAGACTTGCCTATGAAAGTTAGGGAGATGAGTTGGAGGCGAGCTTTTGAAGGTTGACTCAAAGTAGTTGGCGAAGGCACTGCTTTTCTCTTCAGGAGAATTTAAGCAGTTGTTGCCATCGAGTAGTTTTTCAGGGACTTGGGCTTTCCTGCTACATACTTTGTTGATTTCGCTAAAAGCTCGCGGACCTGGCTTAATAGCTTTCAACCTCTCGCGAAATTGTTGATCGACAAAGGTACGGGTTTGCTCGTCAATGATTATCGGCAGACACCTAAAGTGGGAGAGTCAAGATGAATATTCCGGGCTCTGTGTATTCAGATTTCGCCGGTAAATTCTGTTCAAGGTTTTCTTTAACTTTTGCCTATACTTGTACAGCTCTAGGATTCTGGGCGGAAGGTTCTTATACCGGTAGTTATTAGGTTGGTGCGTAGTGGAGAACGCTATGTTGTCCTGAAGAGCAGTTGTCAGCAATTTAACATAGAAGTCTATTTCTGTATTACACAGATTTCTATGCTGATCTGGCAAGAAATTGGGGAGTAGGCTACTCAGTCTATCCTGAAACAGTGGCCAGTCGACATTGGTCAGGGACGAAATTACTGGAGCAATTAGTGTGCTAGCGGAGAATTCTCTCTGTAGAGCTATTTTTAATTCTACTGCCAAATGGTCAGAATCAGAGATATGGGCCTGGCAGGTAAAATTTCTAATTTGGGGGAGAATGTTTATGAGATTGTCAGAAACGAGGAAAAAGTCTAGAAAAGAGCCACTTCTGGGGAAGGTTGGTGTATCCTGGGAGACAGCAATAAAATTCTGGTTGTGGATATTATCTTCCAACCATTTAGCTATGATCGTTCCAGCTAAGTTGGTCGTGGGATCGTTCCATAAGCTGTGTTTAGCATTGAAATCGCCTCCAACAATCGTATATGTGAATTGTTGGGAAAAGGCGCTCAGCGCGATCAGATCACTACGTACTCGGGAGGCTGGAGTATGGCACGGAATGTAGAGTGAAACAAGTAGAAGAGTTTCACCGGAATCAAGGTTTATCTTAAGAGACGTACTCTCAAAGTTGGAAAGGTTAATCTGGGTGGGTTCGAAGTGGAGATTTTTCTTAATGAGAATAGCGGTGCCACGCTTACCCTCACCTGCGTCATTTCTGAGCAGAGAATATTTTTCTAAAGACACTCTGTGTCTTGCTTTTAGATTTGTCTCTGAAAGAAACATGAAATGGGGACGGTGCTCCTCCAGAAAAAGATTTAGGGAGACTCGTTTCCCGTGAGACACAATGGAGTTGACATTGAGTGCAATCGCCTTCAGTTCGCTTAATTTCTGCTTCCGCATAGCGAAAACGCGAATTGCAGATAAGCGCTTTGTTTTTCCGGAATGGAAGTCAGCTTCCTATAGCTAGGAAGGAAAGTGTTGATTTTGGCCATAAGGCCGAATAGATCACAGCAAAAGAGTGATTTTGCCTCCTGATTGCAGAACGTGTCTGCTCCCAAGGCACTGGGTGAAGAGGATTTTGGATTGCCTGCAGTCTGGGGCCTGGGGACGGCTTCCTGGTTCTTCCTTCCTATGTGCTTACCTGAAATATTAGAAGAGAGGATTTGTGCAAAAGACTTACCGGGCTGCACATACATAGTTTCGTGCAGACTCCCTGAAAGATTCGTCCCTCTGCTTCTTTGTCTGGACCGCTGCTTTCTTCCTCTCCAGGAGCTCCTTATATTTCGGGCAGCCTCTGTAGTTTGCCGGGTGTCCCTCCTGTTTGCAGTTAATGCAATAGGGTTTACCTTTTGATGTGTCCCTGGTGCAGGCACCTGGTCCATGTCTGACGTTGCATTTCACACATCGGTATGCAGTACCGCAGTTACTGGCTACATGGCCGTATTTCTGGCAATTCTTGCACTGCGAAATACCACTGTTCTGAAACCGCTCCCAGTGAACGGCTTGATGTAGGATTCTGTCTACCGTGATGACCCGGTTGACATCCGTTTCAGCTTCGAAGTTAACCACATAGGAGTCTACTAGGCGTCCGCTTTTCCTTATAGCGGGAGTTACGAAGTGCGAAACCATAGTCACCTTTATTCCTGGTAGCTCCTTCTCCAACGCTGTTGCTACCACTTTCGGGTCGAAGCTGCATTGAATTCCTTTAAGCACCAAGGTCAATTTTCTGTTGTTCTTGGGTGTAAATGTGAAGCAATCTACCTTGATTGCCTTCACTATGTTGAAGATAACCTGGTGGTCCTCTTCTGTAGCTGGCTTCAGTGTTGACTTCGTCTTATTATTGTTCTTTAAGAAGAACTTAGGGCGCTTCTCCAACTTCTAGAGCCTCTCGAAGAATTTCGTTACATGTAAATTGTAGCAGATGATTGGTGGGGGCTTTGCGATCTTCCTCTCCGTTGATGTTGCATCGGTCTTGCTGCTGGCTACCTTGGTCTTTGGTTTCTCTGGTTTCTCCGCTGGCTGGATCAGTCGATAGTAATTCCCAGTAAGCACCTCTTGATCCCCTTTCCCTTTCTGATGTAGCTGCTTGCCCTTCTTCTCCACGTTGTTCGACAGTTGAGTCTTTGGCCTCCTTTTGTTCAAAACTACTTTATAGCTGTCGTCACTTGCTGATGTTGATGTATCTCCAGAGTTATCACTGTCATCATCCTCATCCTTTTCTTCCTCGTTGACGACTTTACTTCTGTCCAATACTTCCGTGTCATCGGCATCCATAAATTCATCTTGTTGGTTTTCAAGATCAGAACTTTTGCATGATGGTTCCTTTAAAACTTGCATCTGGCTGAGGATGCTATTCTCCACCGTCTTGGTAATCTCATCCTCTGACATGCGTTTAGTTTCGCACATCTGCTTCATCCGTCTTGCAAATGCCCTTGACAGGATTTTAAGCTCCATGTCAAAGCTTTCCGTTTGCTCCTTATCAGTCATTTTGGTTTACCTAAACTTCACTTACCTTACTGAGTCTTTTCTCACACGCACACACAGTAATAAAAGGTGTCCTTATCACCACACTCTCTTAGTGTTAATTATATAAGCGTCTTTGTTTGTACATATATATGTACTCTTACAAGCACTAATCACTAACTTGATACACTCACATATACACAATTCTCATCCACGCACTTGTGCATGAAATGCCGTCGGCAAAATATGAGAATTGCGGTTCCTTCGATGATATCCACTTTGATGTTTTTCTGCTAATTCCTTTAGTCCGCTCGATGTTCACTATTCGGTCGCTCGCTCGCTCACGAATCCTGAGGTGCTTGTGCTGTGGCTCGTCGCCTTTTTATAGCCGCCGTGAACCGCTGTTAATGCCCGATGTACGGAAGATTCTTCCAGCAGCCAAAGGGCAATTGCTAAATAATAACCTCGCATGGTATTGTTCTGCAACTGTCGATTATTTTGCTGATTAGCCCAACAGCTGGCTGCGATGAGCGCTTAGTAGAGCAATGACGATAACGATAATAATTAACATCCCATGGTAATTATTATGTAAGGCGCTTGTTTACAATTAAGCGACTCAGGTGCAGCAACCGGTAGAACAAACGACAATGGTGTTGGCGTTTCTTTACATCCGCGTTGTAACCAGTGAAAGTTTACTTCCGAATATCGGACATAAAAAGACTAATGACTGGTCTGGCGGGTGCCGTTGAACGATCAGCCAAGTTTTAGTTGCTGTTAGGGCGCGTCAAGTTTCATTTGTCGGTTCAGATTACCTAAGCGCCAGGTAGTCTACATTAACGTAAGATAGGGAAAGTCGCGGTGATGTTAAAATAAATTATATAAATAAAGAAGTGTTCTAGTATAATTCGAGAAGTGTCTTTTATTTAATTCGATATTTTCTTTGGTTTGATTGCTGGAGGGGCACGACACCGCTACGTTTCGGCTTCATGATGGGTTGTCCTGGCAACGCTCGATCTCAAAGTTGTATTCCATTGAACTTTGACAGCGGTGACACGAACTGACGTCATATCGTGACAATTTTCATTTGATGGCATTAGCAGACGTAAATAATCGGATGTATGATGATTCTTTCGTAAGTTTGTTACTAATTAAGCTTTTTATTTTTTTATTATTAATGCTTTTATAATTTTTTTAGATAGAAAAGTACAGGTTGAACCTTTAAAGATTCGATTATGTAGGGGTGGAGTTGTTCCAGTCGTGAAGGTGAAAGGAAGCTGCAAATAAGGATTGCTTTTTAGATAAGTGTTTTTATTTTGAACCTTGTTTTTAATTAGATACCTGGTGTTCGTTTTGTTTTGCTTTTCAGGACAACATATTGGGAAACCATTTTCATCAAGGGATATAAATGAAGTATGTGGACTGAACAAGATTCTTTCCGGTAATAATTTTTATTGAATGAATTATCAGTCCTTTTGACTCCTGTGACCTTTAATTAGGAACCGGCATTTTGCAGCCTTAAATAATGAGGTCTTGTATGCATTAAAATAATAGGTCTGTTCTTTGTTCTACACCAGTACATAGAAAATTTTAAGTTAAGTCTGTATAATAAATCTAGACTAATACTTATGTGGCAGATTTGTGGAAATAAAGTAAACTTTACAAATATTTAGGTACACATAAAAATGATTATAATAAGCAGTGCGCTTAACAAATCGAGGACCTTGTTTTCCAGATTACTTCACTCATTTTTGTTTTTAATTAAAATGTTCCCTATTTATTTTCACAACCTAGTCGCTTTCAGTTTCAGTTGACTTGAATTCCATAATTAGGCCGACTGATCACTGAAAATTCTTCACTTTGGTATGATAAATATCCGAAAGCACTCAAAAAGTAGGTCAGCGTGTTTAAAGGATTGTAATGATTTTTTTGTACATTTACTTATTGCACATTATTTTTAGCTCAGCCAGTACATTTTGAGTTTGAGCGTTCCTTTACTTGTCAGTTGCTTTAATTTTGGCATAACTTTCAATTATTCCACGTTTGTTAAAGGTTTTTCACGTAATATTAATCTTTTTTGCCCTCCTTGATCTATGATCAATAAGAGTACCTATCATTTAAAAAAAGAAGGAAAACGTAGAATTGGTCTAAGACCAATTCTTACGATATCCTATGTGAATTCCCGTATGTAATATTGTGTGGTCACCCCTCTATGAAAGTTGGACCGTTAAAGTGTTCTTTCGCTTCTACTTCTAGAACAGTAAAAATTTCGTAGGATTTTTTAAAAATGTCCACTTTCACCTGGATATAGATAGATGCTTGATGCTCGGTGGCTGTGCGCAAGATTGCTTGACAGACAACCCGGTGAAATAGAAAGACTTGTGACTGCAGACGGACGGACTGATGAAACTGCTGTGACCGACGTCCTTGCCAAACCTGAAAACCAAAGTCTGAAATAATGGTGTAAGTCTGAAAAGAAGGTAAAAAGTAACTCTTGCCAATGTCGTAACAATTGAACTAAGCACCCGGAGAATGTTTGAAACGAGCCTTAAGAAAGAGAGAGAGAGGGAGTCCCAGATGGAGTAGGGTCTTCAATTTTGCGTATTAGTTGGGCCCGAACGAACTCATCCACCCTGGCTAAGCCTCCAAGGGCACACTCATTTGCATAGCCCCATACGTATGTGTTAGGGAATAATGTCTCCTGGTCGATCCATCACCCCTTTACCCTTCATTAGAAGAAGTTTACTTATTCGTGATGCTTGACACGTAACTTGAAGTGAGTACTACATTTAAATGTGAAACAAACAAAGAAAGAAAAATAGTCATGTGAGTTTTTGCAATTAATTCAGCGATTCCATCTTGCTGTATCGCTTCCTCAAACTACAGTACTGTAACTGTCTAACTTGACAAACCGTTCTACCATCGGCTTGCTCCCATAAGCACACCGATGGACAAAAATTTGTAACTGACATACTAGATTAAAGTCAATACATTTTGATGACATTTTCCTCCACGGTTTCATCAGTCAATAGCTCGAAATAAGTCAATTTGATCTTGAAATCCTTCACGCCTCTACCTGATTTCATTGAGAATTTCCGTCACCATGAAGCTCGACCTCAACTCTCATGCCGAATTCAGACTTTCAAATAACTTCTGAAATCTAAAAGCAATACGAAAATTATAATCTCCAACAAGTGGACATCTATTAGCCGAAATCTTGAACTTTACCAAAAATAATACGAATTTAAAAAAAAACTTTGAGTATATCGGATTAACCTGTGTGGTGTTTGTGTTAGCTAGCTCTTCGGTTGGTGGGTACGTGATACACTCTCGGTATTTGTTGACAGTTACTTTTGAATTTAAAATAAATTACAGGCTGTTCTACTATCAAAGTCCATTATGTCCCAATAACAACAAAAGTAAAACCAACCGCCACACATCGGACATAAAAAGGAGAGAAAGGAAGGAACATCTCACGCCACCACCACTACATCACACCTCACGAAAACTCATCTTTCATCACATTATAATTACACATTTTATTCACGAAATACTAGAAAAGTTCTCTACTTAACCATTCTTTGTGGTCACCAAATTATAAACAAAGAAATCAAACTTCTTATCGTTGTTCAAACAAAATGCACTGTATTACAGCTCTAATAAAATATTTACATCAAAAATTTATTGGGTTCGTTTTTCTTTTTTTTGGCTAGAGAACTGCCCCGTTGTATGATAAAATTAATATACTACAAACAAACTTGGAATATCCTTTATTTTCATTTCAGGAAATCATGCTCTTTTTTTTCTTTACTTAAAAAAACAAAAATCCATCCTCAAGAAGATGTCTATAACAATTAATATGTCTTGCACTCCGAAGGATCTAAACAAACAAACAATACACAATCCCTCTCCTCCTTCTAGGCTAATCCTTTTTATAAAAAAAACTTTCTCTTTTAATTCTTCTTCATGAGCTTCGCGCTAATATTAATTCGTCCTGCCTGTATATTGAAATTTATTGATACACACTTTTCCATTTTTCTCTGTTGTCTTATTTTTCTAATTAATTTGCATTTATTTTATTTTCCTTTCCACAGGTTATTTTATATTTATATATATTCTATATTTTATTTGGTTTATATTTTTCTTTTTCTTTTAATTTAACACAAAAGAATTCAACAATTTCTTACCTTACAGATACTATCATTTCAGTATTTCGTTTTATTTTAACTTAAAATTGTTCATACCAAAATCTCTTAATATTGTTCATATTTTTTCTTTATTTTAGTTCCTTTTTCTTCTTGTTTCATTATTTTTTTCAGGACGAATCGGCCAGCAAGATTTACAAAACTTTAATATTATTGGCATTGTGCAACCATCATTGAAATTCTGGATTCAATAAAAATTCCAAGCAAATTTGTGACGATGAACGCCAAATTAATTATTGCAAATATGGATGCCATGACACTCGTCGATCCTCCATGCGATTTGTGCACATCATTTAATTAATAAATATTTTCTTTCTTTTGAACAACACTTTTACTTCTTTAACTTTATATCACTGGTCATGATTTTACATTTTAAAATAAACAACGCACGCTTGATATTTCTATCTTTTACTTTATTCCATTTTTCAGATATTTCTTTTATATAACAAAACTTTTGCTCCTCAGCACTATTCACAGGCGACTTCTCTCGTCAAGCCTTCAGCTCCTTCTTTTATTAGATATTTCTTCTACCTCTCATCATCTAACACGACGATTGCATCATCCCTTCATTAACATCATCTTTTCTCTTTTTCACCTGATAACACTAGTTAGAGCGACTGTGACGGGGATATCATTAAAATAGTCGTCAGCCGTTCCATTCCCGATTCATAATCCACTCTAAAGGCTTAAGGCCACGTTTATGCAAAAGTTGTTTCTTGAAAAACCTCAACCACGTTTCTGCGGACGTCATCAGCTACCGATGTTTTGTTACAGTACTGCCTGAGGTACGCCCTGCTACCCTAACTTAGGACTATGAGATGTATATATAACAAAAATCTTTAATGAAAAATGATGTCAAATATATGATAATATGCACTATAGGTAAGTATGTGATATAAGAAACATAAATCAGTATATGTATATATAAAATGTATTACTTACTTATGAGAAAGATAAAGAGGATCGCATGAGTTATTTTTTACTATCCTTTCTTAGGAAAAAAACAAGTTAAACAAAGTAAAATAAAATTGCACACTAGAACTTCGGTTCGAACACAAATTTTATTAATAACTGAATTTTTGGATTACACTTAGAACTTTAGTTCTAATACAAATTCATTAAAGAACTAATTTCACAATACACTTAGAACTTTAACTCTAATTAAAATACAATGGAAAAATACTTGTCCGACATCCACTCTTTAGAGGGATCTATACTTCTCGATTCCGGTCTTAAGACTGACTTTTTTAAACTTTGATATTTTCTTCAAGCTTTTTAAGAATTACATATTTTAAAATAAGAATGATGATTCGACTGTTCTCACAGAACTTTGATATTTTCTTCTAGCTTTGTAAGAATTACATAAAATAAGAATGCTGATTCGACTGTTCTCACAGTTAATTTCTGCTACTTTTTATCTTTTCAAGTAAGTTACGTTAATTTCTGTTGCTTTGTGTCTTTTTAGGTAAGTTGCATATCGTATTACTTTTTCATTTGTGAGAACGGAACTCTGTCTAGACGAATCATGTTCGTATATTTATTTTATTCATGAATTCTGTGCTTTGCTTTCTGCATTCAAAATTATAATTGTTTGAATCAGCATTTTCATTTTTATTTTCTGAATTACTTAGGTTTACTAACGTAACTCCTCCCCCGTTAGATTCAGGATTCTCCTGAATCCTGTTAACTAATTTTATCTTTAAATTTCTTTGTTTCAAAATACAAAATATTACAATTATGATACCCATTACAAAACATATTGGAAATGATCCTATTCCTAGCCCTGTATTTAGATGTTTGTGGTATTTCAATTCTTTTATTTCTTTAATGTTCTTTTCCTATTTCAGGACAATATCTTCAAAGGTTAAATCTGTTTTGCTCAAATTGAAACTATCACCTATTGGTACAATGAATTTGCTTATTACTTTATCTACTTTATTACTGTATGTGTTATCACCAACTTGTACTGTACAGTTTTGAAAATTTATAAAATAATTTCCATTTAAAACTATTTTCCTTTCGTCGCAGGAACTATTTAGATTTCTATTTTTCATATTACTTAAAATCAGAATGTCATCATCAATTTCAATAGACTCCTCCTCATAATTTGTTATAAATTTACAACTATTTTTAAAAATACAATTTTTACTAATCTTTAATTCTTTCAAAATTTTGTTTTTCGATTTCGTTTAATTTACTTGCTATTTTAAGTCGATCTGCTTTAACGGCGCTTGCAATGAGCGTAAATGTTTTATTGAAGTTATGTTGATTCTAATTTGTTGGTTGACTGTCTCGATTATTTCGTGGTTATTTCTGTCGTTTGTGTTTAAATGTTCAATAATATCGTTTCTGTCGGTGCCGTCCATGGTCCCGAAAAGCCATTTCAAAATGGTTCCGCCTAAATTAACAAGTCCTCGTTTGTGTCTGCTAGGGATGAGTGTCTTAACTTGGTTTCTGATGCTTTCGATTTGATGTACTGCGATGTTTTTATTGGTTCTGAAATTTACTGTGTTTATGGTTTCTTCTAGTCTATCAACAATTTCCAATATTTCTTTTGGATTAATAATATGCAAAATTATGTCGAATTTACTAACAATCTCTACTTCGCCTGTTTGAATTTTTGTGTAGCCTGCTTCTGATTTAATTTGGTCAATTATTAGTGTTTGGTGACTGAATGGTATCATCAGTATTACGATTCCTATTATTAGTAGTGGCTGAAAATTTAAATGGTCTTTTAATATTGTTTTCGTGAACTTTATCTAGTTTGTGTTAGTAGTTATTCTATGCTGGTTCTGGCGCACTGTTTTAGCTTCCAGGATTTCGCCACAGATGGTGCCACCATCGCTAGGTGGATTGAGTCCATACTAAATGTGGGTTTGTGTCTTGACTGTATGGGTTTATGTCTTGGATGTTGGGGATACGAGACCAATTTGGGGAATACGAGACCACTTTTAGCACTCTCCAGCATAGGGAAATAGCATAGGATTTCGAATTTGTTTCTGAAGTTCGCTTATTTTTCATCTGGAGTCTTGGGGATACGAGACCACTTTTAGCACTCTCCAGCATAGGGAACTAACATAGGATCTCGATTTTGTTTCTGGCGTTCGCTTATTTTTCATTCGGACTCGTAGCCTCTAAGTTGACATTAAGTTTTTCATCTCGAGTTTTGGCGATACGAGATCACTTTCAGTACTATGCAGCAACTGCGCCCTAGTGGCATTAGCCGATACTACCAGCATGCTCCGGTGTGTCTCGACTGTACTGGTTTATGTCTTGGATGCACCATTGAGTGTTGACTACACCCTAGCGGGATTAACCGGTACTACCGGGATGTGTCATTATGTCTTGACTGCGGCCTAGCGGCATTAGCCGGTACTACCAGCATGGTCCGGTACTACGGTTTTCTTGGGTGTGTGTGTGTGTAATTTGGGCTTGACTACACCCCAACGGCATTAGCCGAAGTGAAGTTTTTTGATTCACTTTTGGCCCACACGTGGCAGCATGCTACGGTTTTGGGAAGTTTTTTGCTTTACTTTTACCCACACGTGGCAGCATGCTACGGTTTTTGTGCTATCACGTAGCAGCATGCAAGGGTTTTTTTTATGTGTGGTGCGACTAAATGTAGGCTTTTGTTGTTTTCAGGTGTTGCGCCTGGTTTTGAATTAATATTAGTAATAATTGATTTTTCTTGAGCGCCTAAACGTAGGCTTTTGGTTTTGAACTAATAATTCAAGTGAATAGTAGGAAATTTTTGTTCATGCCAATGGATTCTAGATGGTGGGTATGTGGGGGAGATAATAAAGATATGGAGGGGGAGGTAATGAAGTTTTCATCAGAAATCCTCTACGGGATCTGGTTTTCGAGATATTAGCGTATTAATATTTCATGGAAATGAATTCTTGGCGGTGTGGGGTGGGAGGGGGAACGAGATTTTCATCAGAAATGCTCGACGGGCTAGCTAGTAGGGTTACCCAGCGGCATTAACCGGAACTACCAGCATGCCTTGGCTTTGTTCTTTATCTTTTATTAACAGTAAAGCTCTAGATATCAGCATGACGTCATCATGGTTTTGCTGTTTTCAAATGCTGCACGTTTTCTTAGGGGGAACTTGTAGATATCAGCAACATTCGAATTTCGCAACATGACACCACCTTGGCTTGATGTTTTCTCAGCAAATTAATATTATTGGGTTTAGGGGGTGCGTGTATTGAAAAGTCACAGTTCGAGTGCAAACACCAATTCTTGAGTAAGGTTCCCTAGCGACATTAGCCGGTACTTCATATGTTGTTCACCTCGAGGGAAAGTAAGGTTCCCCAGCGGCATTAGCAGGTACTACCACCATGCCTCGGTTTTGCTGTTTTCTTGCTTGACGATTTATTAGCGGGGAGGTTGTAGATCTCAGAATGACGTCATCTTTGTTTTGCTGTTTTCAAGTGGTGTGCCTAAATAAGTTTTCCAACTGATATTAATCTGTAGGATATGATGTCTTAGATGAGTAGTGGAAGTTATAATTGAAAATGTCTTTTATTGAAAAAAACAACACCAACAACAACTATAACGTAAGTTGTGGTCTGTATGTGTCTTCTATAAACAAGAGTGATCATGTTATGATATTCGATGTGTAAAAATTGATCACGACTGCATTAGAAGTAATGAAAATTAAAGCATTACAAAAGGTGGCCAGGTGGCTGGTAATTTGATATCTTGCGTAAACATAGCCGAGTAAAGCAGATAAATTTAGCGATTAATGTTTTTTTTGTATCAAGGAGTTTGTATTGAAAAGTCTGTGATGATATATCTAAAAATAGATCAGGCAAAGCTGATTGGAGCGCATGTGGATAGATATGCTCACTTAGACAGGTAATGGAAATTAGTACATGCCTAATTTTGCTCTTCAGATGGAAAGCTTCTAATTTTATTCCTTGCATAAACAAATTCGCACAGTCTAGTAAAGTAAACAAATTCGCAGTTGAATAATGTAAACAAATTCGCACTATAACTGTATGTAATACATATTTTTATTTACAATACACTAGACTTAGGTTATATGTTTTCTGCGGCTGCTCCTTGTTGCTCTGATGGAATTCAGTAATGATTCCCAATGGTAGAGTATCCGTTGTGCTACTAACATTTAATTCTACGGTTGGGCTTCCTTAATTCAATATAACTTTTTTGTTTCTCACATTCAGGAATATGTGATGCTAATGCATTAGCAGAATAAAAATAGAACAAACATCTATCGCATATATACAATCTAGCCTTATGTTTTGAAGTTTGTTTCCATGCAAGCCGTGAAAGATATTTAATCCAGCAGAAATGAAACCTGGTACTTTCATCATCATTACCATCAACGTCATCGTCATAATCAGCAACATCATCATCATCATCCTGCTCATAGTTATTTTGCATCATTAATAGATTCAAATGTCGCTTCATATTGTGTTTCGTTGGTCTAACTAGAACAGTGGTGAAGGAACGCTCTTTCTTTAGGATGAATACGCTTATTGATATATCGTTCTGGACTTCAAACTATTTAATTTGCTTAAGCGTCATAGGAAATGTTATTCCAGTTAAATTTAACACAGTAGAATAATGTGGATATGATGAGGTCCTATCGGAGTGAACATTTGCAGGATGTAGCGCTGATGTCACGGCCCAAGTGAAGCATGCTTCATCACTATTTTTTACATTGATGCAAGCTTGCTTTAAAGCAATCTCCATCGGGAGAGGTATATACGAAGACCCTCGGTGCTGTTCAAATTTGTTGATATGGACTGCTAAATGTATAATGGAGTGCAATGTCCAGCCACTATCTTTTTTCTGAAACTCATCCAGCTGAGTGAGTATTGAATCCAAAATGTTAACTTTATACCACTCATTTAAATTATCGTCCATATTGATTGGAGCAGTTCTTGCTTGTAAATATTTAATATCTTTTATAACCTCATTATCACCGATATCCTTAAGAAAATCAGCACACAACTTTATATTAACTTTAATATTGAGATGGCGTCTTAAAATATTCTTAATACGGCGTATAAATAAATCACCAGCATCCGGTATAAATAGCTTAGGATTTGTATGGTTTATATTTTCAATAATTCCTGCTCTAATTCTGTCTGTGAATACTGATTTTATTTGCTCCCACTTTACAAAATCACTTTTTCTTACACGCTGAGTACTTTCCCCACCTCGACTGGTGGCTTTCAATAACACTTTCGACGATTTAGTCTGTCGAATACAGCTCCACATATGCCGTTTTGTACCACTCTTTTTACTAGAAAAACTTTCATTTATTAGCGCGGTTGACATTTTTTATTTGACCTTTCGCTGAGGCTCACCAAAACTGACTGATGACTCCTATCATCTTGCATTGATACTACTACCCTCTTCTTTCGCCAAAGCCTTAATCAAAACCATTCTCAACCTAATGCTTTCATGTTTTTTTATCACCCCAAAACCTTCATGTGGTCTATTTTTAGATATCGAATTTCATAACATGCTGCAATGATCGCGATTTCCTCTGCTCATACTCAAAACAAGTATTAACATGTTCTTGACATCGATTCAACGTTTAAGGTTTATAAGGAAATGCAGGTACCTTCTAAAGCCTACGGACGAAAGGAGTAATGAATATTCATATAAGGCTCAGTCGACATCTATGAAATCGATGCTTTCCAGAAATAAAGAAGAAAGTTTTTCATCCAAAAACGAGTCGACTGTGTCCTACCAACAGGTCGAAAAATCAGGATATTCCACCAAAGATCGCAAAACGTAAAGACGGAGAGATGTTATTTGTGAAAATGCTGCACAAGGAACCTTCTAAAGTCATGTTGGTCTAAAGGCATAAAGAATATGCATTATAAGGATCAGTCTATAATCTTGGCTTTCCTGAGCTAAAGAAAAAAGACCTTAGACTTAAGCTATAATGTAATTAAAACAAATTATTTCATTAAATGGCATTATAACCATAATACAATTTTTATTTTTTCAAATATGGTAAGATTTAAAGATGAATAAATAATACTTCCATATACTACTAGACTTATATCATTCCAAATACCCATTCTCAACATCGCGGTCTTCACTATTGAACTTGAAGCATTATGAACTTGGAGACATTTGCGCTGGATCGCTTTTTGGACGTGAAATACAGAGAAAAAAGTTTATAATTTAAGATATAAAAATAGATAATGAATTTGATGTGGATAAATATTGGGTGAAAAATTGATTTGGTATATATTGTTTACAGTTGTTGTCGTTTTTCAGTAAAGATATTGGGAATCTTACATTTTCAAAGTTCACTACTCATCTACAATATATTCCACATATTACTCACAGCTATCAAGTACTCATCTAAGGCAACATATTATACTATATTAATATAATAACTCAACCTTCTTTCATCAAAACTTTTAATTTAATCAACTCCCAACCTACTTTCATGGTAAGATTTACAGATGAATAAATAATACTTCCATATTCTACTAGAATTATAGCATTCCAAATACCCACTCTCAATCTTAATTCAAAACCAGGCGCAACACTTGAAAACAACAAAAGCCTACATTAAGGCGCACCACACATCCAAAAAAAAACCGTAGCCTGCTGCTACGTGTGGGCACAAAATCCATAGCATGCTGCCCGTGTGGGTAAAAGTGAAGCAAATAATTTCTCAAAACCGTAGCATGCTGCCACGTGTGGGCCAAAAGTGAAGCAAAAAACGTAACATATCCAAGAGAATCCTACCACACATCCAAAGCCGTAGTACCGGAGCATTCCAGACACGCACACATACCCAAGAAAACCGTAGTACCGGAGCATGCTGGTAGAGCCGGCTAATGCAGCTAGTGCGCAGTCAAGACCAAATGACACATCCCGGTAGTACCGGTTAATCCCGCTAGGGTAAAGTCAAGACTCAATGGTGCATTCAAGACATAAACCAGTACAGTCAAGACACACCGGAGCATGCTGG
This sequence comes from Dioctria linearis, assembly GCA_963930735.1. Classification (NCBI taxonomy): domain Eukaryota; kingdom Metazoa; phylum Arthropoda; class Insecta; order Diptera; family Asilidae; genus Dioctria; species Dioctria linearis. The sequence goes on from OZ005741.1 coordinate 92,413,495, forward strand.
TAGAATCGGCTAATGCCACCAGGGCGCAGTTGCTGCATAGTACTGAAAGTGATCTCGTATCCCCAAAACTCGAGATGAAAAACTTAATGTCAACTTAGAGGCTACGAGTCCGAATGAAAAATAAGCGAACTCCAGAAACAAAATCGAGATCCTATGTTAGTTCCCTATGCTGGCGAGTGCTAAAAGTGGTCTCGTATCCCCAAGACTCGAGATGAAAAATAAGCGAACTTCAGAAACTAATTCGAAATCCTATGCTATTTCCCTATGCTGAAGAGTGCTAAAATTGGTCTCGTATCCCCAACATCCAAGACATAAACCCATACAGTCAAAACACACCCATCCACATTTAGTATGGACTCAAACCACCTATCGACGGTGGCGCCATCTGTGGCGAAATCCTGGAAGCTAAAACAGTGCGCCAGAACCAGCATAGAATAACTACTTGTGTTTTCTAAATTTAGGTTCTTCTTTATGTCTAACTGATTTATAGTTTCTTATAAAGCCCTCATCTCTTTCTTCCGTGTAATCTTCCCTACTTTTGTTTCTTTTATTTATGGCATGAGCCTTTGTAATTTCTAACCTTTCGCGAATTGTACTATGGTCTACTTTATGTTCTTGTACGTCGATTGGAGATGCTTTGATGGTTGAATGGAAAGTGTTATTATAGAATTTAACAGCTTTTAGCATTTGTATTTTAATCGGTAATTTCTCCTCTATGTTCAGGGTCCTAATTCGTTCCGTGATGGTGTTGTTAAAACGTTCTATGCCTGAGTTTCCTGTATGGCTATTTGGTTTAGTGACATGATACTCAATGCCTTCTTGTTCGCAAAATTCTTTAATGTTCCTGGTATTAAATTCATTATCGAAAACAAACTTCTTTATTTTACCTTTTGTTGCTAAATATTGCCTAAGTTTCTCTATTAGCGTTTGACTATTACGATCTTCCAAATAAAAGCTAACAACATGCTTTGAAAATTTATCGATGAAGTTTATGAAACTATGTTTGCTATTTGTATAAGTGTCAACATGAATGATTTCATTAGTCGTCGAAGGGGTTTCCGTTGAATGAAATTTCTTTTTGAATGGGTTCCTGTCTTATTTGCCTGCTGCACAAATGTCGCAATTGTTAATTATTCTGTGAACTGCGGTTTTTAAGATTGTGTTATAAATTCTTTTCTTTATTCCTTCGTATGTTGCTAGTATTCCTGAGTGCCCAAGCCCGTTTTTGTGAAAGAGTGATATTTCCCTATTAAGGCGTTCTTCGTCTTCGATGTCTACCGCAAGAAGACCGCATTTAACAAATTTTATACCACTGCCTTGTGCGAAAAGATTGATAATTATTTGCTGCAACAGTTTTATTTTCGATACTTCGTAAATCGACAAAAATTCTTCTATTTTTAAAAATATTTTCAAATTCTTTCTCCTTCGTTTCCTCGAGTATAATTTGCGTTCTAAATCGATTAACTATAGTTTCTAAAATTAGTATATGATCCTCACTGTTTTCTTCTTGGGAGTGAGTAGTTTGATTTTCTAAAGACTCGTTCTTGTTCGGGTTAACTTTTTTTTCTAAGATATTTCCATATTCACTTGTAATAGATTTTCTTTTTTGTTTGAATTCACTATTATTATTCCAGTCGCAAAATTCCTCTTTTAAATTGAAACTCAAATTTTCAGTTTCGAAAGTGTCTGTTCTCTTATTATCTCTTAGTTCTTTGCATGATTCGAATAATTTGTTCAAATCGAGTCTCAAGTCTTCGTTGTTTACTACATTTATTTCTTTTGTTTCGGAGTTGATTCTACTCAAAAAGTCCGTGATTACATTATCTTTACCCTTTATGAAATCAATTTTAATGTTGTATTCGCCTAAGGAAATGAGCCATCTCGTCAGTCTCGGGTTGATATCTTTTCCTGAGTACTTTGTTGCGAGCCAATTGATTGGCTGGTGGTCCGTTTGTAAGTCGAACTCTTTACCGAATAGATAGGGTCTGAAATATTTGCATCCCCAAACAATTGCTAACAACTCTTTCTCTATTGTTGCGTAATTTCTTTCATGGTTATTTAGGGTTCTAGATGCGAAGCAGACTGGATGTCCGCCTTGTGTCAAAACTCCGAGAGCGAAATTACTGGCATCCGTTATTAGTTTAAACCTTTTATTAAAATCCGGGTATTTTAGGATTGGATGGTTTGTAATTATTTCTTTAAGTTTCTCGAAGGGACTTGTATAATTCGGGTCGCTCCTTTCTTTAAATATCTGGTCACATCGGATAGGCCACTTTTGAATAGTCTTGCTCCTAAGAATTTCTTTATCTGTTTTGCAGTAGTGGGAAGTTTTACTTCTTGAATACATTTAATCTTGTTTGGGTTCGGTTTAATTCCCTTTGACGTTAGGATGTGCCCCAAAAAATCCTGTTTCTCGCTTGAGGAAATTACATTTATCTACTTGCATTTTTAATCCTGCTTCTTTTATTCTCTCAAAGACTTTTTTAATATTTGTGATGTGTTCTTCTAGCGACGTACTGAATATTAATATATCGTCCAGGTACACAACGCAAACTCTGTTTATGAGTCCTCTCAGCACTTGATTAATCATTCTTTGAAAAGGTGCAGGGGAATTCTTTAAGCCGAATGGCATTCTCAGATACTCATAGTGACCGTATGGGGTAGAAAAAGCAGTTTTCTTTCTATCCTCGGGTTTAACTAGTATCTGGTGAAAGCCCTTCGCCAGATCTATTGTTGTAAAGTATTGAGCCCTTCCCAGTTTGTCGAGGGTACTCTCGATGTTTGGTATCGGAAACTTGTCACTGACCGTAACTTCGTTGAGTTTACGATAATCAATTACTATTCGCCATTTGCGTTCCCCAGAATTGTCTAACTTCTTCGGGGCAATCCAAAGGAGGCTGTTATATGGGGACTTACTAGGTTGTATAATATTCTGTTCTAACATTTCCCTAATCTGTTTCTCTATTTCCTTTTCGTGGATGCGGGGATAACGATAAATTTTAGCGTACATAGGATTATTTGTAGTCGTAATGATCTCATGTTGGATTTCGTGGGTCGCGGTCAGTTTATCTCCTACCTTGTAAAATAGGTTTTCATATTGTTTAAGAGTTCTCATAACATTTTGTTTCTCTTCAGAGTTTAAATGGTCGAGGTTTAATTTTTGAATATTACCTTCCTCAAAATTACAAACTTGGTTTATGATGAAATAATGAACATTCGTTTTAAAATAGATTATGTTATTATTCACTTCGATGAATTTTTGTCCCAAGTCTATTTTTGCTTTTAATGGAGACAACAAATTGTGGCCTATAATTGCGTCGTATCTGCGGCTCGGTAAATTCATTAATTTCCAAGATAAGGTGCCTGATACATTGAATTCATATGGGATGGGATTGATTAATCTATGAGATACTTCAGATATACCGTTAATGGTTAAAAAGAAAAGAGGTTTTTCTAATTTTTGTTTGGGGTAGTGTGAAAATATTTCAGGTTTCAGAATACTTGTTTCTGAACCGGTGTCAATAAGACATTTTAATTGTATTTTGTCAATGGTTAGAGTAACTATTGGTAATTTTCCTCCCGAGGCTGGTTTTGAAAATTTACATCACTACATCGGATGATATCGATTTCCATCGGGATGGGGTTATAAGAATTATGCATATTGTTTGTTAGCCTTTGTTGGTCGTGGTTTTGTCTATAGTTCCCTGATATAATATTGTTGTAAGCATTGCCGTCTTGTCTAAAATAGTTATTCTGTCTGTATTTTCCCGACCTGTTGTTGTTATAAAGATTTCTATCTTGTCTGAAATAATTATTCTGTCTATATTGTTCCGAAATGTTACGTGAATTATTGTACTGTGGCGTAAAGTTTCTATCATTGACACTATTCCGGGGATTAAGTATTTGTCGATCGTTTTTAAAGTTTCTATGTTGCTCACTGTTATGTTGCGGATCTCTAATATTCTTTCTATACATATAATGGATCATATCACTTTCGTCTAATAAGCCTAAACCGTCAAAAATGTTAAAAGCTTCGTTTAATGACATTCCGTTTCGTATATTAGCACGATAACTACCTGTTAACATATCTTTTACAATATCTATTACGTTCTTATAGTTATTTGCCGGACTATAATTTGTCGGTTTACTATCGTCAAACTCGTATAATTCATTTAATTGGAAATTTATTGCTCTAATTTTTAAAAATAATTCTCTTAAACTTCCTACCTTTATGTTGCGGCTATCATCAAGTAGTTTTTTGCAACTCCTCCTCGGCCTGAATTGTGCTTTGAGTTCTGATTTTGCTTCCTCCCAGGTTAAATTTTCTCCCAGTCGCTGAATGCATTGCTTGGCCTCTCCTTGGATTTTCTCCTTAAACACCATCTGAAGGCCATGTTGTAAAAGCGTAATGTTGTTCCCACACAGAGCTTCAACATTCTCCACGGCACTGATGAATTCCTGTAACGAGTAGTCTCCTTTTCCATGAAAAGTTTTTATATTCTGGAACTTATTTAAACTTTGGTCCACTGATAGCTGGAACAATTGTCCTGCAGGTTGAGCAATAGGTTGAGCGAGTTGTTGCCTAAGGGCGGCAATTTCCCTTTGGTGTTGCTCCCTTAGTTCTTGAACGGCTTGTTGTAAATCCTGTATTTCCTCTTCTGCTATTACGTCTTGACGAATGTTTCTCCCTAAATCAAAAACTGCTTCTCTGCCTTCTCTCATAAACCACAAATCTCGTTTCTTCGCAGGAACTAATTTTAAAGTCACCACTATGTTTTCTGATTTGAGGTTCGATCACTGGATTCTTTTTCTTTTGAAAAGAATCCTACCGACTGCGCCAGTTATTTGTTTACTATCCTTTCTTAGGAAAAAAACAAGTTAAACAAAGTAAAATAAAATTGCACACTAGAACTTCGGTTCGAACACAAATTTTATTAATAACTGAATTTTTGGATTACACTTAGAACTTTAGTTCTAATACAAATTCATTAAAGAACTAATTTCACAATACACTTAGAACCTTAACTCTAATTAAAATACAATGGAAAAATACTTGTCCGACATCCACTCTTTAGAGGGATCTATACTTCTCGATTCCGGTCTTAAGACTGACTTTTTCTTAACTTTGATATTTTCTTCAAGCTTTTTAAGAATTACATATTTTAAAATAAGAATGCTGATTCGACTGTTCTCACAGTTAATTTCTGCTACCTTTTATCTTTTCAAGTAAGTTACGTTAATTTCTGCTGCTTTGTGTCTTTTTAGGTAAGTTGCATATCGTATTACTTTTTCATTTGTGAGAACGGAACTCTGTCTAGACGAATCATGTTCGTATATTTATTTTATTCATGAATTCTGTGCTTTGCTTTCTGCATTCAAAATTATAATTGTTTGAATCAGCATTTTCATTTTTATTTTCTGAGTTACTTAGGTTTACTAACGTAACTCATGTAGCAGATGCCGCATATCTGTTGGTGGAAAGGTTTTATCGCTGACTATGCTGTTCTTGCTGAAGGTGCACCCTGTTGTATCCGATCCGTTACTCCATTATATCATCAGGTAACCTAATAGCCTTCCATTGTACGTGCTGGGGTAAGTACATTGACCTCTGATACATACTTATTTTTGTGTTTTTAATACGAAACCCAATTGGTACTTTTCCTTTACTGGAAATGAAATCCAAATATAATATAATGCACCAACAATTGAATTTTTGGTACTTTTTCTCACTGAAGGAAACCTATTCTCGATTCCACCCGTCTCGATGCCAAGGTCAATTCCACCGTTTCGATCCGATTCGATTCGATCCATTTCGATATATGAGTATCATTGTTCCGTTCGGTTTCAACTTGACGCTTAAAGTTGTTTATACGATCTACAGATGAAAAAATGCGTGAATTATTCGAACTCTTGGAAATGTTATTACACATTTATTTATTGTAGATAATGTATAAAAGATCCAGAAAACCACATCGGAAAAGGTGGTGGGTGAGACCAGTTAATGGAGACAGAGAGATAAAGGGATACTTTGCAACAACATATAAAAAACTGAAACAGTTTGATCCCCACGAGTTTTTCTTACTTACCGGAATGTCAAGACCTATTTATGATTTACTTCTAAATCTTACGAAGGATGACCTGAGAAAAAAATCGAGGAGACCCGTTATATTAATAACAATTAAACAAACATGACACTATTATGGCATCTTAGGTGCCTATCACAAAGTGCAAGCCCTACTTTTCTTTATTAGAGAAAATCTTCTGGCAGGAATATTATCTTGGATACATGCGATAGTATTTGGCGAGTTCTCTCACCTGTCTATGTGTGTGGACCAAAAGAGCTTGAGTCAAAAAGAATTGCTGATGACTTCGAAAACAGATGCAACATGCCGCATTGCGTTTGCGCTATTAACGAAAAAGATATCGAAATACAGGCTCCACCAAATTCTAGCTCAAACTTCTTTAATTATAAGAAGTCATTTAGCATTGTTATGCTTAAAATATGTGATGCTATCTACACTTTCACGAACATATCCGTGAAGGCGTACGGAAGTCAGAGTGACGGAGGTATGAAATAAAATATAATCATTATATATGTAGGTAGGTATGTAGGTATTCTTAACGAATCAACATTTGGACGAGAATTATTTCAAGAAGTGCTCCCCATTCCGAAGGAGTGTAGATTACCAAACAGCACAAACTTTTTCCTTACTACTTTTTCGGAGATGCGGCCTTCCCTGTGAAGAAAAACTCATTATTGAGAATTGTTTTGGTATATTAGTTGCCCGTTGGAGAGTTTTAAAGCATTCCTTATTATTATTATTATTAATACCGGGGGATACAGACAGGACTCCTGCCTCTCATCTTGTCACCGCGACCTATAAGATATTTTTTGTTGACATTACCACTAAATGCCCTAGGGCGCCCATTCGTTCTTAAGGTCTTTAATAAAGCTTATGATGTTCTTGGGGGCCATTTTTACTACATCCTCCGGCAGCGGGAATGCCTTTCCTAGATGTCTTAGCTTTATGCGGCACAGAGCTTGACAGTTACAAGGGACAAATTCAGCGCTTTCAATGTCTTCCATACAGACAGGTCTCATCATCAATCTTACCCATCTGTTTAAGATGGTATCTAAGTGAGCAGTGCCCACTAAGTTGGCCCGTTTGAGCCTTAGTTCTTTCCTTTCTGCTGGGTGTGAGGAATGCTCTTGTCCTCTGTTGGGAATACTTTATAAACTTCTCGCTTGTCTCAGCCCCGGGGTATTTTTCCAGTGTTCCATTTTAGTTCTGTCCTCCCAAAGCCTTCCTTAAACTAAAAAATGCTGAACAATTTGTATTAGAAACCGTATTCCTACACAATTTTATTAAGCTTAAGGACAAAGAGAAGATATGTGTATGTGCCAACGAATTTCGTAGACTGGGCAGATAATGATCACTTAATTCACAGTATTGAATGGAGGCAAGAAGGCACCAATTTGCGGTCAGCATGATTTGGTCCTAACAACGCAACTCGTTCTGTGTTCAATTTAAGGACTGAGCTGAAAGAATACCATCTCGATGAAGGAGCTGTATCCTTCCAATGGAATAGGTAGAATAAAGATGAAAAGCTTTGTATTTAATGTTTTATTATATGACAAAAATTAAAAACGTTTAAAAAATATATATTCTTCTTCATTTTACATTGCATATTGCACAAGCACGTGCTTTTCTTGAATACTTCTTCTTTAAAACTGTTGTACTAATAACTAACCAATTGGAAAATAGGAAGTACTTGTTGTACTAAAAATATTCAGAGCTGCTTTACCAATTAATAACTGAAAAATATAAACTTCTTGTTCAACTTAAAACTATACACACACCAGTCTGGTTATCACAAATTAAACTTTAATACACTACATTTAATTAATTTAAAGTATTTCTTCGCTCATCTGCGCGGCTTCATCTGCGTTTAGGATAACGTTTATCTGGAAAACATTGAGCTCAACAAATATCCATCTTCGTCATCAGTAGACGAATGCTTCAGCTTATTGGAAAACTTCTAAAGTGTTTCCAAAAGAGCTTCTACTATGCTGATCGTTTGCATTGGCTCGAAATTGATGCCACTGAGGAGGCATCTATATCGACTTGGAACACTACTCTTCTACATTACTGTTCCAATTGAAAGTGTTTTCTGTCATTCTAAACTAGGAAAGCGCTTAACAATATTTACAAAATATTAAATCGTAAAAAATCTTACCTTCTCGGCTTTACAAAATTATCCAAAAAACTTACAAAAGGGAGTAAGTACCAACTGAGGCTATATATGGCGGCTGATTCCGATGGAGAGCATTTCTCCTTTTTTCCCTTGCGTTGCGGTCCCGAATTCCATTTCTTCTTTGCTACCTTCAATAGAAATCCTCATCATAAACATCTTGTAAATCAAAATGAAATCTTTAAACTTACCATCAGTTTTGAATTTCCCATTGAAATTTTTACAGATTTTATCTTTTCTTTTCATAACTATGTATAGTCTGTTACCCTTGTCATATCGCTCTTCATGTTTTTTAATATCCTCAATAAAAACTTCTCCATCCATCCTGAGTGAGTATACACAAACAATAAGCAGGTGATCTTTCTAGGTTATGTTATCCGTAAAAGTGTGCTCAACTTCTCCGTTTAGATTTTTAGGGTTCTGCCAGCACGCTACTTTCCTTTTGTTTATTTCCCCTTTAAAAATGTTTTGCTTCATTTTTATTTTTAATTTCCTGTGTCAGCTTTAATTTCTCGGGTACCTAAAAAGGGGAAAAGGTTATTTAATTATTTTGGAATGTAGCCCTTTGCTACTTTCCCATAAGGCATTTGTCCTAAAAGAGAAGAGAAAAAAATGAATAAAATATTTCCCAAAGAAAGATTCCAATTTGTGCAGAACACTAATAAATTACAATCTTTCACATGAATTCTAAAAGGAGAAAACAAAAACTATTTTACCGCTAGTCAGCCAATATTCCAAAAACGAAACTGTAATATGCCTAGCAGTAAATCATCGCGTGATACCATCACGCAATGCATTTTTTTTATTTGGGCGCCATTTGTAGCGAAGAGCGTGTCAGTCGAGAGGTCTGAAGATAGACAAGCGCTGCATCTGAGAGGGATTCTCAGTTAGTGTTGAGATCCAGGCTTTGGGAATATTGCGCCCAGATGCCCCCATCCACCCTGGCTACGCCTCCAAAGCCCCGATGCTCTTCTTAGCCCCATTTATATGTGTTATGCGGTGTTGTCCTTCACGCGATCCCTCATCCTTCAGCCATCACGAGGGGAAGCTTAGCCGATCATTGTCGCATTATCCCTGTACAACAAATCAAAACCTTCAAGACTGAACTGCACAAGCCCCCGATGTATTCTGATTGACCAGGGAAGAAGAAAAGAAATTAGGTGAGAAGGATCCGTCTGGACTTGGAGTTACTTATACTGCAAACAAACCAACAAAACTAGGAAAAGGGAACTGTCTTCGGTGACTCGATTGTGCAACAAACTCAAATGCGGAACGATTTCGATAGAATAAATTTGACGTAATCGATTTCTTTTTCTTTGCTTCCAGAGATGCCCTTAAATTGTTGCTAAATCCAAACTAATCGGTGTGTAACGTGACAAGAAAAAAAGCAAGCGATAAAATTATAAAACAACATTAGAGCTCTGCATCCTGAGCTCTATGTAGGCAGACACCGTTCATCCCTCCTTCACAAATGTGTCCCTAAGAATAGTGCAAAAGAGAATAGGCCCTACTAACTAAACTTAGCTATGTCTTAAGCTATCTATATTCTTATATCTATATATATACAATATATATAATATCATGCAAAAGATATATGTGAAAAAAAGAAACAATGAACTTACTTAAGTGGTGGTATACTACATACTACCCTAGGCGGATAACTCCCTCGCCGGACTATGTTGGCGTTAGTAGGCTGCACCTTTCGACGAAATCCTTGTGTGGCCTCAGATCCCTTGCTTTTTCTTTTTGCGTCATGGGTGGGAGACCCCCTGACCTATTTATTTTGATCCTTTTCACCTCTTTGGGTGCCTTCGGATTTTCAGTCTTGACTGGTTGTTTGCTTACTATGTTGTATTGAATTACAATGCCTTACATATTACCGCTACGAGAGATGTAGGGCAGCTCTTGAGAAGAGTTCGGAACAACAAAATTACCAGGAATTTAAACAACCAATTTAATGTGCGCCGATGGAAAGTTCTATATAACCTGTGAGAAAAAAAACATACAATACTCTGAATTCAGATAGTTAGATAACTGATTTAAAAAAATTATATTACTACACTACACTTTTTTTTCTTTATATTCGCCACAATAATACTTCTCATCACTACTATAAAGCGCATTTACATAACGATGTACAGATCACAATTAAAATTTTGAAATGTCTTCTTCTATTTTTCTCTTCAGCTAAAGGGAAGATCCTAATGAAAATGTTCAACAACAAACAACAAAACATATAAAAATTATCTGGAAAGTATCTAAAATTTCCTTGTCCATAATAAGCTATAAAATATGTACATGTATATTGATACCTGTGATGAGCCTAGTAGTAGAAAAATTTACATCAAAATCGATCGATAGTAGGTCTACCTACCGACATGATAATGGTTGCAATAGGCTGGCGCAGGCTTACGCAGTCGCACTCGCCCCCGTTTAGAGATTCTCCTTCTTACTTAAAAAATAAAAGAGTTTTGCTATGAAAATTCATAGCGAAATAAGTCAATATGAAATTGACTCAGTTTGCTGCTAAGTCTGCAGCTCGAGTATTGAATGGAAAAAACTCTTTATGCAAACGAGAAATCATTGAAAAAAGAAATTTCATTGCAAAAGATTTTTCGTTTGCATAAAGAGTTTTTTTCATTCAATACTCGAGCTGCAGACTTAGCAGCAAACTGAGTCAATTTCATATTGACTTATTTCGCTATGAATTTTCATAGCAAAACTCTATGAAGCGCTAGTCCCGCATTGGGCTAAATCTTGCTAGGCATTCAAGTAAATACGTAGTATTTCACCTCATATAATTCACACTTAAAATTTATTTTAAGTCTATATATGAGATCAGCTTGGCAGTTTGCTTTGCCGTATACGGCAGGCAGGAACCAAGCCGTACTGACGATTATACGGTTCCTGCTTATATGAAACGCCCTCTTTTTGCAATGAAATTTCTTTTTTCAAAGATTTTTCGTTTACATAAAGAGTTTTTTCCATTTAAAAAATAAAAGCCCAAAGGTATGCAAAATAAAAGAAATTTTCGGAGAAGTATAAAATTACCAGCTTATGTGGAGGCATCGCACAATCTCAGTTGAATGCAAAAGCGTTTCACTTTTGATGTTCTACATGATTCTTCTTGACTTTCTTATTTCTACGGTAGTACCTTTCTATAGGTTAGGTACTTATGTAACTAATTCTGTTGTGATTCCATTATCTTGCGTTTCAGAATTCGATTTTTCATGAACGCTATCTTAATAACTTTTTTTTAAATATAAAAAAGAAAAATAAGGTGTATTCCAAGAAATACAAAAGGAGAAAATTATTCTTAATAAGAATTAAAGAAAAAATATATTGTATTATATATACATATATATGTATTTGCACATAAATAAACAGAAATATATATAAAAAAAATAAAATACATGTAACCAATTCAACGGCAGAAAAAAACGAGATGTTCATACATAAATAATTAAAATATTGAAATATTATACATAAATTTAAAAGTAATAAAAAGAGATTAATTAAACAAATCCTTATTGGCAATAAAGAAAACTATCATTTGAACATTTTTCGGTTTTAATCGTCTTCTTCTTTCTTTCCGATATTATGAGCCCAGTTTTTGAAAATATACGCTCACTGGAAACTAAAGTTGCCACAATCCTAAGATTTGTCAAGAGGTTTAATCCGAATTCGCACTGCATCTTGAATAATGCCTTACTTGACTTTATTTAAGGCAGTAGTGTCATTCATCATATTAAATCCAATTTTTTTGAAGCGGGGATCCAAAAACGAGACTTCAGCAAGTTGTTTATTAGTCCCAATGAAATTTCCGAAATTAGTGAATGTTGCATTTTACTTAATGTACTACCAAGCCCTCGTGCAAGTAAAATAAGTTTCGATATAGTAACATCTCTTTCAGCACTTATCTCATTTGTAACTTGCTTCCCTTAATGTTTTCTATTCCAACAAAGATAAACCTTGGACGGGAATTCCAACGGGTTACAATATCGCTTTTGAATTTTAAGGGCTGACCATCAGGGTTCATTTGGTGTTGCAATGTGAAAATATTCTACAATTGACTTTACTTTTTGTTGTATAGTTTTTAGAGGTCGGATAGCGCTTTGTACCACTAAATTGAGGGTATGTGCGAAACAAGGGAGCTGTGTCCAGCCGGTCAAACGCACTGCAGCTGTAATATTTGCAGCATTGTCAGATATAACGCAATGCACTTTATTTCTTATTCCCCAGTTGTCAGCCAGTCGAAATAGCTCATTTTTCAAATTTTCAGCTGTGTCCGTTCGATATAAGGAAACATTCCAATAAAGAAGACTTCATCTCCCACTCTTCAGATATGAAATACCTAGTTACAGCAATATAACTTTCTGCAGTTGATGAAGTCCAACTATCTGTGGTAAGGTAGACAATTCAGCATTCTGGAGACTTTTTTTCAATACATCTACAACACTGTCATATTTTTGTGGCAAGAGTTGCTTACATAATGTTGATCTATTAGGCTACTTATACGATGGATCAAGTCCAGCTATAAGATCACAAAAACCTGCATCATTGACAATAGAAAATTTCTGAAAATAGCGAATAATCCTATTTAAGACAAGATTATCGAGCCATTTTTGACGAACAACTGATATTGGGCGAGTTATAAATGATTTGAGAGTGGATTGCACTTTTGCTTGTCCACTCTCAATAGCCGCAGTACTTGTTGAAGCAATTTCATCCTGATTAAATGGACCTGTTGAAAACAATGGCATTGTTCATTTTCACTTCCACTCTCCGTAACTAAATGAGATGTGGATGCTCTTAAGAAAAGATAAATGCAATAAAAAATAGATAGAAAATGGCGAAAATCGAGCTTTAAAACAGTTTTCCTAAAATTTGCTTGTAGAGAATGTGATAATAACAATAGAAAAAGTTATAATATTTATGTAAGACCAAAAATATTATACCCTAGATGAAAATAAAAGTTAAATAAAGTATTGTATAGCAACACCAAGAAGAGGTTTCGCGATTTGTGTCATACTGAAATTTTATTTACTATTTCTATAAAAACACCCTGCGTCAGCGGAATCGGGTGATAGATCAAATCATAACAGTTACCAGAAAAATATAACAAAAAATCAAAGTCATGTATTTTTAAAATTATAGACATTTGTTTTGTTTTCGAGAAACTGTACACCCTGTGATGGCTGTTTAGCTCCTGTTGCTACAAATCTTTACGTTTTTCAATTTTATTTTTCTTATGTAACCTGTTGCTTTAAATTCTAAGCCAACTGTTTCAGCTTGGGAAAAAATGTTACATTTTGCTACAATATTTCTTAGATTACGGAAAAAAAATGTTTCTTCAAGAAACCCTGTTTCGAAAAATTTCTTTTCACCTACTAAAAATGATTCTAGTGTACCCAAAGCTTGCCGTAAGACCGTAACTTTAAGTTTGAGTGGGACAGAGAGTCATTACATGAAGTGTGAGTGAGCAAAATAATGACGCTAGAGAGTCAAATCATCGAGTTTTTACAAATGTGCACCGTCTACTCTCCACAGAGCAGGCGCTTATACAGGGGGGGGGGGGGGGTCAACAGGTGTCATGACCCCCCCCCCCCCCCCCCAACGAAGCGCGCCACCTAACCTTCGCGTTGATGTGAGTAGTAATAGTGGATTGGGTATAATAGTCATTCGCTCGTAGCTCTTTTCTTCCTTTTCTTTTAATCGTGTACAATTTTTTTAAGATTTTCTTGCGTTTTTATATAGTGTCGAAAAGTCATCTATCATACCTATCACAGGATAGTAAGTAATTTTGGAATAAATATTTATTTTAGTATTTGGTTGTTTAGAAAATGACACGTAATACTTAGCAGCGCAGTTATGAAGATGCTTATTTATTTTTGTTGCGCCCATTACTCATATACATATATATGAAAAAGAACACAATTTCGAGTTTAAAAAGTGTTATTGTTTCTAAGAAATTGGTAAGCGATCATAAATTTTTTTACCTATCTGAAATTCACTGTCAAAACAGGTAGTCCAAAAGCTGCGATTGTGAATGAAGAAGATACTGAGATTTCATTTTTTATTATGTTTTGAGCGTTTTGAAACAGATTTTTATCGAGAATATTTTATATTATTTTGAAAGAATTGCAAAGGACCAAAGTGCGGAAAAGAAAAATTTAAAATAAAGAAATTAACTAAATTAAAATCAAACTAAATTCCAAAAATATCACGATTTTACCATTTGTTTTTAAACGCCTCGAAATATTCATCCAAACCATGTATTTTGTGTCAAATACTGGGTGTCTTGTATATCATAAATTATTTTATGATTTGACACTTCATAAATTTTCTCATCAAAATTCATTGACGCGCGTCTTACAACCTTGACAAAAATGAATGTCACAACAGTTTCATTCGTTTGATTTTGTGGCGACGACGGCAAAATTAGAAATTGATCAATCCCGACGGCAACTTCGTCCACCGCTGACCGTCACCTGTCGAAATTTGGGCATTCGCATAAGACGCTGTGCTTTTAGAAGCTTGGCAGCGGCATTTTTTCGTCGTTTGCCGTTGCCCGTCGCAATTGTATTTAAGCCTTGACTTAACAACTTTTGTTTTACGGTTCTGCCATCTTCCCAGATTCTTGCCAACGAAAATCCCTCATTTTGGACATAAAAATCCCTTAAAAACCCTTAATACCATATTTCAAAGAAATCTTTTGTAAAGTGACATAATCAATTTCGTACAAAATCATTTATTTCAGAACGAAATTATCACATTAAATAAATCTATGGTAAATAAAAAAGTAACAAGAACAAGTAAATAAATATTTTTCGCATTTGAGTAAAAGCCTTCACTTTTTGGGACACTCATAATTTTAAAATTTTGTTTATGCATTTTTCTGGTAGAATGTCTTTCTAGTTCAGATGTTCCACAAATAAGAATTTTATTGCAAGCCTATTTGAAGATTTGAATGACAAACAAATTTCAAAACCGCAAATCTTTTATTTAGCTTTTTTTCGTCATTGTACTTTTGAATCCAGGCTTTATATTTACTTTCGTTTTCCAACCAGCAATCGGAAAATTTCTGGACATATTTTTTGATTTCAACTTTTTTAAACACTTTTTTTCTGAGGAATTGAATTTTAGAATTCGCCATATCCTTTTGTTCCTACCTGAACAAAAAAATAATTTCTCAACATGTTCATACATAATTTCTTAATCATGTTCATGTTCACGTTCACTACAATTACCTCCCGATTTCTCAAATGCAAAAGAATTTGTCACTTTGCTTATTTTGTACATTTCCTCCAATCAGGTCAAAATTTAATCAAACGTAAGTTCACTTACTCATGTTCTTGCATCATTCATAAAAATATTTCACGAAAATATTTCCGCATGCATTGCCCCAATCTGGGTCAATGATTGCAAGGTAAACATGATGAAGTGAACTTACGATAATAGCGAAATTTATCATGTAAGCGTAAAAATTGTATTTAAGTTCTTGTATTAGCACAATAAAATCCAGTGTAAGTTTAGAATCAAAAAATCGAAATTCTTTCTTTTTTTCAAGTTACTTACGCCCGCTTAGCAAGCACTTAAATTATGTTTGAGTGTCTGTTACATGGTCCTTCGAGCCTCAAGAAGTGAAACTAACGCCTGTACAAAGTGAATATCTGTGCCCCCACCAGTGGTAAGCGCAAGTTCACAATCAAACATACATGCACTACCTACAAGCAGCAGTTCTCAAATTAAGTTTGAGTATTGCTGTACAATCATCGTCAGAAATATTCTTCAGATAACAATTCTCAAATTAAGTTTGAGTGTTGTTATACAAATCATCATCCGCAATCCCCAGGAAAAGCAGCAGTTCTCAAATTGAGTTTGAGTATTGTTGTACAGTCATCACAGTCGCCATAAAACAATTTCACCAATCACCAGGTCAGCTTAACAAGTTCTCAATTTAAGTTTGAGTGTTTGTTACATGATTTGAGTAGTTGTCATTACCACATCAGCCGGTTAAAAACAAGTTCAAACCATCGCCAACTGAAAACACTATTTGAAGCCTTGAAGCCACAAGCTCAAAGATTTCTCAAGAACTTTTGAAAGAGCAAAAGCAATTGGCTAAATTGATTGATGATTTGTTAAGGAATATCGGAAAAGATGGATCTTCTAGAAAAACTAGGGAATACATAGTTAAAAAGAGAGCAGAGCTGAACACACTTTGGGACAGCTTTACCACAAGGCATGAGCAATTAAAAGAGTCAATTTCTAAAGAGTATCTTTACTTCACTGAAGATCTATATGGAACAACTAAAAAGATAGCCGATGAAATTCTTAACTTGTTAGAAAGCTATGGAATAAATCCAACTCCAGTAACCACTACATCTACTAAACCAGCAGACACAGCAACCTTAACACATTCTGCGCTAGGGCAGGATACCAGACAACCTACATCTTCTGCAGCATCTTCCACACCTCTTAGTACTGATACTCAGGAAAGCACTGGCTCTAATACATTTGCTCAGAGCGACTTGTGGGATCCCACACGACACCAAATAAATACCAATCCATATTTGTCAGACATCAGGCAGAATAACTTTCCAAAACTGCCACCAATTAAAATTCCAAGATTCAGTGGAAACTACAAGGAATGGAAATCTTTCAGCGATATATTCATGCAGGTTATAGACCACAACCCCAATCTAAGCGAAGTTGAGAAGATGCAATACTTTCTATACCATCTAGAAGGCGACGCAAGAAAAGTAATAAGTCATCTACAATTGAATAATAGCAACTATAAAACTGCCATCAAGTTAATCCAATCAAGGTTTAATAATAACAGGAAGATCATAACAGAATATATCAACAACATCATGGATGCAAAGAAGGTTGAATACAGATCTCAAGAAGATATTATAGCCCTCTATGACATAGTAAGAGAATGCCTAGAAGCATTAAAAAATCTAAACTGTCACACGGACGAATGGGGTCCTGTGATTGTCTGCATTGCACTCAGAAAACTTGATGCAGAAAGTATAAGACTGTTTGAGGAGAGCCTTGCGAACCCAAGGGAGATGCCATCTACGCCTGAATTGTTAAATTTTTTAGATAAGCGCTATCAAATCCTAGACTGCATCAAGAGTAGCAAACAAACAAAACCAGAAGCATTTACCTCCAACAAGAAAAATCTTTCAACACGATGCTACAACGATCATGCATCTTCTGCAACAAAGATCATAGCATTTACCAATGTATAGAATTTAAAAAGATGAGCGTGCATGATCGTCAATCATACATCGCAAAAAAGAATCTTTGTATCAACTGCATGGCTCACAACAAATCTGAGAAATGCAAAACAAGCAAATCGTGCTTTTATTGCAAAAAAAGACACCATACGCTACTTCATCAATACAATGAGAACTCAAGAAATCAATCCAGTTCTTATATGACTACTAATACAATTGTAGAAAGCATTCCAGAGGCCACGGTAAATAAAGGGGTTATTGTTCTCCACAACAAGCTCAAAATGCCAAATGTGCTATTACCAACTGCCATGGTAAGAGTTACAAACATATTCAATCAACCAGAGCTTTTTAGAGCATTAATTTACCCAGGCTCACAGGTATCGCTTATTACCGAAGAAGCAGTCCAGAATTTAAGATTGCAAAAGGAGCGCATATCAGCCACCATATTAGGGGTTGGCGAGACTAAATCTGGAAAGGCATGCAGTAAAGTGAAGATACGCATCCAGCTTCAGGACAAATTACACACATATCTTTGTGTAGAAGCACTTGTCTTGCCTAAATTCAATTCATTTCTTCCAAACTCACCTGTATTATCAATTGATATAGGAAAATATGGAAATATAACTTTGGCAGATCCCACATTCAACAGACCAGGGGAAATAGACCTACTACTAGGTGCAGATGTTTATGCCAGTATATTGTTAAAGGGGCTCAAACAAGAGCATCCGGCAGCTCAAAACACAAAGTTAGGTTGGATCCTATTTGGAACTATCCCCAGAAGTTACCAGAGAACCAACAAAGTTTCAAGCTTTCTCTCTCTAGCAGAAATGGACGAAAAAATCGAACAGTTTTGGGAGATAGAAAACAGCGTCATATCCAATGAAGCAACTGATTATTGCACAGAGCATTTTAAGACGACACACCAAAGAGATGAAGAAGGCAGGTATGTTGTCCGCCTGCCATTTAGAGAAAGTGTGGGAAACTTAGGAGAGTCAAGACACAAGGCCGTTGCTCGTCTCTTGTAAATAGAAAAGAAACTTCAGAAAGCCCCGGAGGACATGGCGGCTTACAATGCCTTCCTGAAGGAGTATCTCGCCTTAAATCACATGAGCCCCGCTGGAGCTTACACAGGTGAGAAGTCCAAAATATACTATCTACCTCATCATGCGGTATTTAAAAGAGACAGCACCACAACAAAATTGCGAGTAGTATTCGATCCAACACGGATTCTGGATTGAGCCTTAATCACTTGCTGTATAAAGGACAAAAAGTTCAACAAGATCTAAACCAAATTCTCCTAAGATGGAGAAAACATCGTTACGTTTTCACTGCGGATATAGAGAAAATGTTTCGACAGATCAAGATCGCAGAAGACGACAGAAACTATCAACGAATACTATGGAGGAAGCTACCAACAGAACCTATTCAAGAATTCATCCTAAACACGGTCACTTATTGCACAGCCCCAGCCAGATTTCATGCAGTCCAAACACTATAACAATTAGCCAAAGACGAAGGTGACCAGCTACCTTTGGCAAAAAAGGTGCTCAATGAGGACTTTTACGTAGACGACATGCTGTCAGGAGCTGATACAAAAGCTGAAGCTCGGGTACTACAAAAACAAATTACCTCTTTATTAAATATGGGGGGATTTAATCTGCGTAAATGGACTTCAAATAATGAAGCACTATTAGACGACCTTCCCGAGAACATGATAGAGAAGGGAATATTAGAAATTGGAGAAGATGAAACAATCAAAGCTCTGGGAATACATTGGAATCCCAAACAAGACGAGTTTCAGTTTAGAATACGCTTCCATAACAATGAGGCAAAATTGACGAAACGAAAAATACTGTCAAGGGCTGCTACCATCTTTGATCCGCTAGGCTGGTTAGCACCAGTAACCGTTACAGCCAAGCTCATCATGCAGTCACTGTGGAAGGCAGACACAGATTGGGACCAGCCTCCACCTGAAGATATAACCAAACTCTGGACAAGCTTCGAGAGAGATCTGCTGGGCTTAAAAGCAATTAGAATCCCACGATGGGTTGGACATCGCACGAACCAACAAATTCAACTTCACGGATTCTGCGACGCCTCTGAGAAAGCATATGCCGCAGTAGTGTATGCACGCACGGTTGATGCTTTTGGTAAAATACATACTACATTGCCAACTGCAAAAACCAAAGTAGCACCATTAAAACAGAAGATCACTTTACCACGTTTAGAGCTCTGTGGTGCATTACTCCTTGCCCGGATGCTCAAATCAACCATTGAGATTCTAGCGATAAAGTCACCTCAGATTTTTGCTTGGTGCGATTCTGAGATAGCACTAGCTTGGATCGCTAAAAACCCAAACAAGTGGCATTCATTTGTCGCGAACCGATTGAGCGAAATTCAGAGCCTAGCTGACAAAAAAATATGGAGACACATAGCCTCTCCAGAAAATCCCGCCGATATAGCTTCCAGAGGAATAAGTCCGAAGAAAATCGCTTCGCACACGATCTGGTGGAGAGGTCCACTTTGGCTAGGCCAACCTGCTGAAGCTTGGCCATCAAACAAACTAAATATGGAGACAAGTGAAGAAGAAAAAAAACAGATCAAGGTCTTCAATACAGTTTTCTCAACAGAGAATATTTTTTCATGCTCATCTTATACCAAACAGTTAAGAATTACTGCATATTGCCGACGATTCATCATGAACTGTAACATCATATCACCAGTCTCATTGTTGATCATTCTCACCATCAAACGCTACACGGAGAACGCAACTCATATTAAATTTCTTAAGGGTACGATTCTGGATAATCGATGCCAAAAGAGTAGTACAAGGAAGAATCCACAAAAGCATCAAGTGTGTCAGACATCGCCAAGAAAGCACACAGCAAGTAATGGGCAATCTACCAGCTGTTCGCATAACCCCATCACCACCGTTTTCTCACTGCGGAATAGATTATGCCGGCCCATTCATAACCAAGATGTCCAAAGGAAGAGGCACAAAAACAAACAAGGGATACATAGCACTTTTCGTCTGTATGGTAACAAAGGCCATTCACTTGGAATTAGTAAGCGATTTAACCACAGACGCATTCCTCGCTGCCTATAGAAGATTTGTCGCGCGGCGGGGAAATTGCAAGCAAATATTTAGCGACAATGGAACGAATTTTGTTGGTGCTAAAAACAGGCTAGATAAAGACCTGCAACTTGCAATTTCCAGCTCCTCCCAACGAGCAGCAGAGATTACAGCCAATGATGGGACAGACTGGAAGTTTATACCCCCAGCCAGCCCACATTTTGGAGGTCTGTGAGAGGCTGGCGTTAAGTCCGTTAAGGCACACCTCAAACGAGTGCTGGGAGACATCTTGCTAACATATGAGGAATTTACCACCGTGCTACATCATGTGGAGGCTTGCTTGAATTCAAGGCCAATCGGACAAAATTCATGCGATCCCACAGATCTAGAACCATTAACTCCAGGTCATTTCTTGATCGGAAGGCCTCTGCTAGCACCGCCTGAACCAGATATTCAGTGTAAAGAAATCCACCAAAGATGGAAGCTTGTTACATAATTATACCAGGACATTTGGAAGAGATGGTCACAAGAATATCTGGCACTACTACAACAAAGAAGCAAATGGAGAACAGACAAAAAGAATCCAGTTTTCGGCGAGTTAGTTCTAGTAAAGGAAGACATCTTGCCCCCACAAAAGTGGCCGTTAGGACGAATCGTACAGCTTCATCCTGGCGAAGATGGAATAGTGCGAGTAGTTTCTGTGCAATATAGAAACATTATCAAGAAACGGCCACTTATCAAACTGTGCCAGTTGCCTATGAATATACATAAATCTGACCATGAAGATGCCGGCCTCAGGACTTTTACAGCACTGACCACTCTCAAGAAATCCACAAAAAGGGGGTTACCTGACATTTCAGCCGAACCTGAGCTATGGTCGAAACCAGAGCACTTTGATACGATTTCCACCAGTAAAGATGGAAAGGGGCCTGAACCGACTACAGCTCGACATAGCAAAAGATTGAAAATCGCACCATGTACATGGGCCTCAAGACTGTTACATTCCACCTTGCTGATACTTTATTGGTTGACTGTAGCATTCGCACAAGACTATGAGATCATACAACCCAAATCCAGCCTCTACATAGAGAATTTAGGCAGAGCCAAAATAAAACGAGGAAATCTGCGATTGCAGGTGTCACTTCCAATGGTTGACATTTTTGATGACGAAAAAAATATCAACTCCACTTGGGAACAAATATAAGAAATGTGTGACAAGACTGAGAAGCTCACTGAAATCACGCGCTGCTCGCAACTATTCAGGCACTTATCCACAAGGAGGAAGAACCTTTTAAGATCAATAGATGAAATCCGATTTACAGAACCAAGGAACGGAAGTAGAAGAGGTCTTCTTGGTAGGCTACTCACCAGTATATTTTGCGTCAATGAGGAGGTTTATGCAAATATTGACGCATTAGAACACAATCAACAAAATCTCTTACTTTCAACAAATCAACAAATGCTGCTCCTCAACGCGAAGGTTAATCAGTCCAATTTTATCATACTAGATAAATTGAAGCATTTTGATGCCAGATTGGCTCAAGCCATTTCTTCAATTAACGAAATGGCTACATGGTACTCAGCAGCAGATCACAATAGGCTTAGCATTGAAGTGATAGTCGCATACCTAAGTGCAGAAGATTACTACGACGAGCTCCAGGAGAAGTATGCTTACTGGTTAAATGCCATACACAATCACGGTTATCTCTTGAATTTCATTTCTTTACACGAAATCCAAACTGTTATTCAAAAGGTAGCCCGGAAAATTGGTTCCAACTTCATTATCTTACCAACACCACAGGAACGACTAGACGTGGTAAATCAGAATGGCACAATAATATTGTATGGATACTTAAATATTGTTGAACCAAACATGTACGATTTGATACATATAACACCAACTCCACACTTAATCAAAGGCAACGAATTTGCAGTGGTCGACATTAAATCTTCCACCTTGGCTGTTGATTATACCCATCAAACATATTTCAATCTAGACGAAAGGGAATTGATGAGTTGCACTACTATAGCCAATCACGTGTTCCTGTGTAGCCCAACCATAGTGCACAGCATCGAAAACAGCCCATCTTGTGTAATTGATGAAATTTATGATCGTTATCCAAAGACCATATGTGAGATGCGTCAGTTCAAGCTGACTGGTACAGTTTGGAAGGCCTGGGTGACGAGAAACACTTGGTTATACATGACTAATGAAACCAAGGTCGCCTCCATATTCTGCAACGGAGCTAGAAAGGAATTACTTCTAAATACCACAGGAATTATACACACTGCTGATTACTGTTATCTGAAAACAAGAGAGATAACCTTAAAAACCAAATTGGATCAAACAATAGAGGTCATCTCCAGCCATATAAGGGAAGTTCCCCCACGATTAAACATTTCCAACTTTAATAAATCACCAGCATTGCTGCAACCAGGAGTTTTGATTCAACCAGACGAGCAAATCTTACAATATATGGAGGAGCCCAAGATAGATTCAGCTATCCTACACAACACGCTGATACTCTACTCAACCACATCAATATCATCTGCCTTCATTCTTTTCCTGGTCATCCTCATCTAGAAGTACTGGTTCACCCTCAAAAGGACCTTTCAATTTTGTTATACTGGATGTTCCAAGCGGCAAGCAAAACCCAAGGAAGGAAGACAACCATCACCACAAACTTCAATAGAACAGCGATTCAATCGTGTATTGGAATCTGGCGGCCCCCAGCATGTTTCTACCTGAACAAAAAAATAATTTCTCAACATGTTCATACATAATTTCTTAATCACGTTCATGTTCACGTTCACTACAATTACCTTCCGATTTCTCAAATGCAAAAGAATTTGTCACTTTGCTTATTTTGTACATACATTTCCTCCAATCAGGTCAAAATTTAATCAAACGTAAGTTCACTTACTCATGTTCTTGCATCATTCATAAAAATATTTCACGAAAATATTTCCGCATGCATTGCCCCAATCTGGGTCAATGATTGCAAGGTAAACATGATGAAGTGAACTTACGATAATAGCGAAATTTATCATGTAAGCGTAAAAATTGTATTTAAGTTCTTGTATTAGCACAATAAAATCCAGTGTAAGTTTAGAATCAAAAACTCGAAATTCTTTCTTTTTTCAAGTTACTTACGCCCGCTTAGCAAGCACTTAAATTAAGTTTGAGTGTCTATTACACCTTTAATGAAGAAAAATGTCATATTAATTTCTAATGTTTCTTCCACTATTTACTATCTTTCTACTTTACTAATTTATTTCCAATACAAGATATTCCTCAAAATAGACCAACGGTAAACTAAGCACACGTACAACGCAGCGCATTGGGCTTATTATTACGTAACAAATATAACATAGTATAGCATAGTGGCAGTACACAAGTCCCTCACAATCAAATAGAAACAGTCACTCGGCTCAGAAAATATTTTGTACATGTGATATTAATAAAGAAAATAATCTAAATTTGCTTCCTCAGTCAAAATCCCTTGATTTCAAAGTTTTGTGTCTCAACCGAACTTTCAAGGAAAAATCCCTTAAAAAAGGGTTTAATGCATCAGATCTGGGAACACTGAAAAACCCTAGTTCCATGCAATCAACGTCTAGCCACTGTCATAGCGACACTGATTCAAGAGTTGTTCAAAATTTTAACGTTCATAGCATTTCATTTTTCTTAGAAATACACTTGCAAATTGTTCTTAAGAATTTGAGCCGACAACCGTCTAAACGAATTGATGCATTGATTCTGGTGGCTCACTCTTTTCGGACAGGGGCACATGCATTCAGTTTTCTTAGAAAGATCTGAAAATTTTTCTTTAGATTTTTCATGCACTATTGGGGGTGGACAATGATTCCAAAGAGTTATGTTGATTCAGGTACCTTGGCTGATCTGGGTCGCTAAAGATATTTATAAGCATTGGCAAGCATACATTTTGTTCTTAGTAATTTACTTAAACATTTTTCTTTCGAAATTTTTTACGCTATTGGTTGGTGAAAACGATCAGTTGGATTTATTAAAATTGATTCTACAATTTTTACGGCAAGACTATAAAAATAAAAACCATTCGCTTTCCTCTGCGGTAGTTGCCGTTGCTTTGCATGTACTCTCGTATTTAATTCAAGTAGTGCTGTTTAATTTAACTTCATGTTTACTTTTAATTTATAGGAGAAGAATAAACTTGCTACAACAGTTAGCGATGGAGGTAGAAATAGTAGCGAAAGTGGAAAGCAAAAGACTGATAAGACCATTGATAACTATTTTCAGAAGAAAGCAAGATCAGCAGTTCCCATCAAAAGATATAGTCAGTGACATATCATGCATTTCTACTCCTATTCCTTTGAATGTGATTCAAGGTACAAGCTCTCACTCTCAGTCATTTACTTCACCCGTGACAGAATCGGTTGCGTGACAACTATTTCTACAATCTTTGCACGAGAAAGAAAATCTGAATATGAGACCTTAATGTCTGTCCCCTCTGAGCTCGACATTTGTGTGGATAATATTATCGACAGGTTTTCCAAATCAAACCGAAAATTGGGTTTTGTGATATCTAACTTAAATATGATAAAAAAAAATTAAAAGCGACTACTTCCAACTTTTTTCTCCCCTCGAACATTTTAGGTGTGACCCCCCCCCCCCCCCCCCACCACCACCAGGCTGAAGGTCTGGATACGCGCCTGCCACAGAGGGCCAACTTCCAAACCAAGTACATGGTGAAGGAAGAACTTCCTTACCTTACGAGGACGTAGTACTTCAAGCAGTTGAAGAAGACCCAAGTACTTCGGTACGTGCAAGCCAGGAAAGCACAGGAGTGCCTAAAAGTATAGATTACCGAATTTTACAAAAACATGAGCTCCAGAATTACGGAAGCAGTTGAATTTGTCAACAACGGAAGCTTTGCCTGTCTGATAACCCGATCCTTTTTAAGAAGATGTCGAACTTGTATTGCAGCTGAAGGAAGGCAGTTTAAATATCTTTTGTAAATAACAAATCTTAGCATCCAAATAATTGGTGTTTAATTTTAAGCTTTAGGAAAATTTATCCTAAATTTACCAAAAAGTTAGCATCTCTAACTTGAAAGCGTCACTATCTGTCTCACTCACACATCATATAATGACTTTCCATCTCACTCAAACTAGAATCTTAAAGTTACGGTGTTACGGCAAGCTTTGGGTACACTAGAATCATTTTTAGTAGGTGAAAAGAAATTTTTCGAAACTGGGTTTCTTAAAGAAAATTTTTTTTTTACGTAATGTTACCATTTTAGAATCCTTATTAAATGCGTCAACTTTTAAAGTTACTCGCCAAACTGGCGTAGTACATTTTTTCTTCATTACAGTCAGTTAAAGTTGGGTGAAATATTAATTTTATATTGTTGGTTCGGCAAAATGTGACATTTTTCTTCCAAGCTGGAGCAGTTGACTTAGAATTTAAAGCAACGGGTTACATAAGCACTATTCGGGATTACATAAGAAAAATAAAATTGAAAAAAGTAAAGATTTCTAGCAACAGGAACTAAAAAACCATCATAGGGTGTACATTTTCTCGAAAACAAAAGAAATGTCTATAATTTGAAAAATCCATGACTTAGATTTTTTTTATATTTTTCTGGTAACTGTTATGATTTGGTCTATCACTCGATTCCCGCTTGACGTCAACTTACGGGACACCCTATATATATATTGAATATAATAAATACTTGCAACAAAAAAAAAAAGTTAATTCGGGTTTTTAAAAGTGCTTTATGATATAATATATGAGAATAAAATTATAAGTTCAACGATTAAATCTAGGTACTCACCGGTGATCCCAAATGCGCATATGCGATGCCGGTATGTTTAATGAAGGATAACTGATTCCAAATGAATCCCCAAGAAAGATTATAAATGCTTTCACAGCTTCCCCGGGTTTATCTCATTAAATCAGATCCAGCGGTTGTGTAGCGGTCAAATGAATAACAAATTAATGTATGCGAGTTTTTTTTCACTTTATTGTCTCTTAAATCTAAAAAAAACTGCAATTAATTATTCTCACTATTTGGTAATTTCACCTTAATGCTAGACAAATTATAGTGCGACTTCCACTCAATTATTTTACAGATTTCGTTGATAAAATGGCAAGTGCCACGTGCCGAATTACAAGTATTACATGTACACTTGCTCGTGGCAGCTGCAAACGATACAAAAAAAAATCAAAAAAATTATCTGCTTAGTTCCGTTGTTCGTATGATGGAACCTATTGCCACCGCAACTGCATATAGTAATGGTTATGCACAATAGATTGCCATGTAACCATTCCATACAATTGGATGTTTAAATAAGGTTTTTATTTTTTTTAACTTTCACATTCGGATATTATTATTTTTATTAAATTGCATATAAAAATCATCATGTACCAAGAGTCATGAGACAATTTAGATACAATGTAATTTGTAAAATGATGACAACTTACTGTTAGTTGTTGTCGATGACCTTTTATTGCTTCCAATTAACTTGATCACCACTAACTGTCTGATCACTAGAATTTCCAACGACTGATTGACCAAAAAAGAGAGAGAGATGCTAGCTATGCCGCGTCAGCTTTTTATAAGCGGGTCGGCCATGATGGTTAGGTACCGGCCGTGTTGTGGTGTAAATAATTGCATATTATTCACCAGTGTGCTCAATATTTGTCACTTTTCCGTGGTGAGCTTTTTTCGAATTCGATTTTTCTTTCTTTATTAGAAGTTTAAAAGAAAAAGGGAAAATAAAGTTTATTCAGCTTTTTACTGCATTTATCTGGTCGCCCATAATAAAAAGATGGGTTATATGTTTATTTTTGTATCAGGTAAGTCTTATTTTTAATTAGTGGTTTAAATTAAATTCATTTCAATTCATTTTGCTTTTCTTAATAATACAAATAATCGTCTTGTTTTCTTCCTCTAGGTGAACTGTTGTTCCCGTGGAACTGCCATATGGTGGGACGTCTGCGATTAGAGGTGAGTTCTGCTCAGCTTAACACAGACAGATCTTAACCTATCCTTCTTTTTCTTTTTAAGAATGGCTGAACACGGTGCTTTGTTGTTTAGGAATTAAACAAATTAATGTTTCATTGTTTTGTTTTTTATAAATAAAATTTTTTTGAATTCTGCTGAAATTCTTCCGTTGTTGGCTGGGGTGGGGTTTTTTTTTTGGTTTCCCCTTGTGTTTTTTTTCTTGGGTGAGTTTTCCTAAGATGCTAGTGAGTTAAGGAAGACTTTGACGCCAGGTTAGAACAAGAGGTGCCTTTCCCCTGCTATTTTTAATTTGTATAATGGTTGCTACTACAACAAAGGGTATTACGTGCACGTGGAGGCTACTTGGCCCTCCTATATTCTTTTGGCAAAGGCAAGCGGAACTTTCGCCCCTTTTATCCGGACTGTTATATAACTATATATCGCTCACCTTGTGATTGATTCTGGGTTGCGGAATTGTTAATCCAAGTCTACGAACAACACTTGCTTGCATTTTTCTTTGTAAACCACCTTTTTATTTTCTTCTGGGTTTTTGTTTTATGCTTATACCACTTTAATATATTTTGGTCTAATTTTCTTCTTTTTAAACGACCAGCAGATTGAAAAATCTCACTTAATATATTTTGATAAACTTTTATTTTTATTCAAATCAAACAGCACAAATTGAAAAATTCTCACTTAATCTATTTTGATATAATTTTGCTTTTAAAACTAAACGAACAGCAAACATAAAAAAAAACTTCGAACAGAGTGAAATCAAAAAAAAAATTCTTTTCTTAAAAAAAACTCAATTCTCTCGAGAACCGGGACCACGCCGCTTTTTCGTTTTTTAAAATCAACTCAACTCTTGATCACATTCATCGTGATTAAGAGCCCTTGTTCCATTTTCTTATCCTGAGAAAATTTTACTTTTTCAATTCTGGACTTGTTCAAACATGTCCAGAATTATTTGCTTCGGACGGGGGCTTCAAAAATGTAATCTTACACTTTCAAAAACATCAGCCACCGTCCCGTCGTTTGAAATCGCGGCGCGCATATACATACAATGCATTTATGCGGCGCGCGTTTCTTATCGCGAAAGCATTTTACGTAATATGTATGTACGTATGTACATACATATTGTATTTTTCGCGACAAATCGTACTGAAGGTACGATTTGCCTTTTGATTCCCTTGTGAATTTTATTATTTCCACTGACAAATTTTGCTGAAGGCAAAATTTGTAGTGGAGCTTGTTGCTATTAAAAAGACTTGGTTGAAATCTGAAACTTTTGTTTTTCCCAAGTCGTTTTATGGCAAAAATTTTATGAGTTGTTTGGAATGTGAAGAAAATTGCTGATGCAATTTTCTTCACCCTTTTTGGAAGATAAACTAATCATGTTTTGTGCATGATTAGTTTATTGAATTTTATAATTTATGATTTGCTTTTCTTTTTTCTTTTATATGGCCAATTTTTGGTTTTTAGGTACAAGATTTTGTATATCTACCCATTTATACATATATGTATATATGGTACATATATGTATCTAGGATTTTATATACAACAAGACTCTGAATAGGCTCGTCGGAGGTGCGCCTCAAGAACTATGCGCCCCCCGACTCTTTAACTTATACTAACTATATCCTTTGCTTGTACTTTAATTTCAGTTCGGTTAACCAACTTCCTTAGTCGGGTTCCCATGTGACCTTCACTTTCCTTTTAGTTCAACTTAACTTCACTTACTTTCTTCTGTATAGGTATAAATAAAAGAACTTCACTCCTACTTTACTATTAAAATTTCTTCAACTTTGAGGCTTAAAAATTTGCCACCTTGATGATTTGTTGATCTGTATGCCTCGGGTTCACTATTAGAAAAGAATGAAACTCGTCGAAGATTGGTCGTCCTTCTGTTACATAACTATAAGTCTAATTAGTACTTATCCATATCCATTACAGGGTCTTGTTGCTACGCGCTTTTAATTAAGCGGTATACTAATTTGTCCCTAGCGACTATAATTTTCGACCAGTTTTCTTTTTCTTTTTACAGAACTCCTAATGTAAGCCACGGATTCGGAAAAGCTTACCACCCTATCCGGGTATGGAACCTGAGATCTGTCGTAATGCTGTTGGCCATTTTTTGTTTCTTTTTTTTTACGCCACCTATGAATATACGTTGTACCTATATGTGGGTCTGTTTATACCGACTATTTCGCAGTATGATAGGATTAATTAAATTAATGGGAGACGAATTATTTGTTTACTAATCAATTCCTTTCTTTTTCCACCTTAATCATAATTTTATATGCATCTCAATGCAGCAATCGTTACAACTTACTTACAACGATATTACCGGCGACATACAGATGTGTGTATATGGTTTGAAAATGATATTCGTTGCCCCTGGCAAACTAATCATTACATTATAAATGCCCAAAAGTATGCAAAATAAAATAAATTTTCGTACTTGTAGTTTATGTCGAGGCATCGCGCAATCTCAGTTGAATGCAAAAAAAAAATTTTAAAGAAGCAGATTCATTCGAAGCGAATCGAACCTGTATACGCCACGCAGTGGGCTGAAAAATAAAGAAGAAAAAGGAAGAAGAAGAAGCGTTTCGTGTCAGCAGAAAACCTTCCACTCATCGGTGCAGCTGCTGCTTCTTTAAAAAAAAATTTTTACATTTTTTGAATAAATAAAAAAATTGTTTTATTTTTCTCAAACTTTTCATTTCTTTCTTCTTTTTTTCATTTTTTCATTTGTTTTTCAAATCACCCAATTTCGCTATTTGGGACCTGTTGATGAGTCAAACCAAGACTTGAAACTTGTCACCAAAAATTAATGAGTTGTGTGATGAAATGACAAACTAGAACATTTTTTAGCTTTTGCTATATACCGGAGAATCCCAAAAAAAATTCTTTCTTGAACAAAATTAAGTTTAACCCGGTAAAAAGTCCAAAAGAGTAATCCTTTTATTTATTTCCCTGAAATACAATTCACAACTACTTACGGCTATTTCCGGTACTCGTTTCTCCATGTTGGGGCTGCGTTTGCTGTGCTTCTCCTTCAACTAAATTGTTGTTTTGCAACTCTTCAAAAATATCAGGAGTTACAAATATCATGTCCTCCGAAAAACACGGATGGCACATACAGTTCTTAGGAGATCCTGTATATAAACGCAATATTTATTATCTATACATACTATTTTGCAGGCTTAACAAATGATTTTCGAAAAATAGTGCACTCTATTTAAGGACTACAAAGCTGAGGAAGCGATATGTTTTTCCCTTCTCCTTAACATGACTACATGATATCAAGTCTTTAAATAGTGTGCACAACTTTTCGAATACAATATACTTACAGTTACATCCTCCCTGTTATTCCGATTACTCAAATTCTTGCAACATAATGTTATGAAACTATGTCAGAGTGATTGGCTTGGACGTGAAGTCCAGACTGCCAGCATGAGCTGACAGATCACTCGGTGGACAGCGTTGACTGCAGGGCGGCACGGTAGCTCGTCTTGGCTATTGGCGGAGAGTGTGGGGAGGTTCCACGAAAACCTGCCGCTGTGCCACCAGCGATATACAAAAATATCGTGCTTGCCAAAGCAAAAGCCGTAGCACACATTCAGTCCTGAAGGGACCTTTACACCACCTACCACTTACGTAATTGAAAGCCCAGGTGTTCTGCTTCCACCGCCATTGCCCCAACCACCCTGCAATACTGATGATACAGCATCCCTCTTGGCTACCTGATAATAGAGAAGTAGCGTACCTTCTCGACCCCTACATCAAGAGGGCTACAGGAGAGTGAAGGGAGGAATGGAAAAACGTTAGAATTGCATTACGTTATAATCCTCCTTTAATCATTCTGAATTCTGTGGTCTAAGTCCTACCGTACTTAATTTTAATGGTTCATATTTCACAAATGCTTACAGCGCTAGCCTACTCGTGTCTATGACCAAAGTAATATCCTACAAGTTCCTGTTCCCTTTTTTTTTGTTTTCTTAATTTTAATTTTCAACATGATTATAATGAAATTTAGTTAACTAAATCTAGTACTAGTCTTAGCTTTCTTTCTATCTAGTGTTTTCCTGCAAAAGAGCCGTTCGGTGATACTTCCAGGCAACCGCAAAATTATAATACATTTCAAGTACTTATACGTTTATACTTTGAACCCATACCAACTGTTATTTGAAATCGTTGAAAATAATAAAGAGAAATTTAATAATTGATATCTTATTCTTTTTTCTATTCAGTATTTATTTATATATATGCGGCCAGTTGTCTTTACTAATGTATAGTTACATTTTACTTAATTAAAATCCTTACGTACTGAAAGAGACTTGGAGCCCTTTTTCCTTCCTTGTCAAGCTAATAGGAATTGTCCAGTGAAGAGAATTTAAATGTTAATAGGTCTTAAGGTATATAAATCATTTATCTCAGAGCGTTATTTTGATCTCACTCTCATTTATTTTAAACTACTTCTACCTCTCTTCTGTGCACCCGTCATAACTATGGTTAGTGGCCTTTGCATCATAGTATGAGATTAAAACAAATACTTAACTAATGTTGATAAGAATAATTTGATCTGAACTTACTCTTTACTCCACGTCCTCGAAGGAGCTCCCTGGAGGATACTGGATCGCATTGAGGTCTGAAACATAAAAAAAAACAAAAACCAATCTAATCAATTTCAAAAGTCATTCCCCATTTTGTTCTCACAAGCTAATTCATATCTTAGCATCTCGTTTTAATTTTAATGGGCGCTCAAGGAAATTCTACGGGACGTATTAAGCGATAACGTTTATACCTCTTCTAGAGGCTTAATCTGAACTTGCCACCGAGCAATATTCCCATATCACTTTGGTCAATTCTTCGCGTGGGCGACTATCTTGAACAAAACTTATTGATATATTTATAATTCATCATTGTCAAAACTCTTAATAACAAAATTGAAAACAAGAGGAGGCAATATGAATAAACAGTGAACCTATTACTATCAGCCTGTCATAGCTTGTTCTCTCGAATGAGTCCTAATTAGTTTCATCCTTCACGACGTAATCATAAATTACTGTATGTTTTTGGCATTGATTTCCTGCACCGCTAATTACTGTAACTAAAATTATTCCTATCAAGCCACCGGATCCAGTTTGTGATTTACAACAAAAATCTTGACAATCAGTTGTTTTTTGTAGGTTAAACTTCTCTAAAAAGGCTTCTAAATTCTGTGGGGAATAAATTCCTGAATTCTGAGGGTTGCGGAAGGCTCCAATTTTTCATTTTATGCCTCAGGTACCAAAGAATTTTATACTGGTGAACTGGTTGGATCACTATGTGTGTCACATACATATGTATTCTATATTCTACGGATATATATTGGAACTTACTGACAGTAATCTTATACTCTATGGTTCGCGCTTTCACACTCCCTCGTCGTACCGTTCTTCGCTGACCTTTGTTTGACCTTAGGATTGGGCCATGCGTCGAGCCACTTTTGTTGGAGCTACTTTTGCATTTAATGCTTAGTTTACTCCTACCTGGCAATTAAATTCCCGCCAGGATGCCGAGGGAGTCCCACCCTGCAGTGCCAATATTTTAGCCTGCACTGTACTTACAGAGCCGGTACCTGGCCGTCCTGGAACTATTTATCTAATAATTCAAGATTATAATTTTTGTGCGATTTTTCGTTCTTTATCTACATACCTATCTAATTATCCGTGTTTTTACTGCTAGTGATGACGGATTCCCGCTCAAGCGAAATTGCTCGGTGGATGAAATTTTTACCACTTTATCTCCTTTTCCGGCGCACTATCGAATCATTTAAAATAATTTCCCCGCACACATGCTACTTTTCCGATGCTCGGTATTCTAATTTAATTTTTGTTGCCTTCTCGGTACTCACATTCACGTCAACCTTTTGGTACTTTTCTTTCTAGAAAAATGGCTGTCATGGAAATCACGAATGTTTCCGGTACTTCAAATGCTTCGTCTTCTTCGAATGCTTCTTTATCACCAAGACCACACTTCCAGCCGGTACCAGGACATCCTGCTACATTTTCCCACGATCCTTATCAACAAAATAACACATCCGCTATGACATCACTTCCGGTCTAAATGTACATACACGTAGACGCTCACAGACCGGAAGTGAACTGTCAAACCTTATTACCAACAAGCCAACAGCAATAGCACCCTTATCACTAACACCACACATCCAACCAACAACAGGATATCCTGCTAAATTTTCCGAAGATCCTTATCAACAAAACCACACTTCCGCTATGACATCACTTCCGGTCTAAATGTACATACACGTAGCCACCCACATACGTACACGCACACACCCACAGACAGGAAGTGAACTGTCAAACCTTATCAAACACTTCCATCATAATTTCAAGGTCAAATCTCAAGGTCAAATAGGTACGTACAAGTACACGTTCCTTTGTTTACATTTTGGACTTAGAATAATTTTTCCCAGAATCGGCATAGTCTACCTACTGATAAATTACCATGCCGACAAAAAAATGATCTCACTTCATTTGGTAGTTTAGCCAAAACTTATGCCGACACTTGGTGACTAAAGGGTTACATCCACAAAACCAAATAAAAAAAAAACGGAAAATAAACTTCTCGTATAGTTTATTTCTATATTTATGAACTTGTAAGCACGCGCTGATGCCCGATATCAATTTCAAAGAAATGATCTATTCATTTTTAATACAATTTTCACTTAAACTCTGTAGTGATCGATAAAACCGAAAGGCAGACACAATGCAACGGCTCGATGAGCTCCGGAGGAAGTTCTCTCTTCCATCGACTCATTTCACAATGTGGAGGTCTCGATCATATATGTTGATTCCCCAAAGCAGCTATACGAGAGAAAATCAAGTACACTATACATCGCTCACACTTATTTTCATCTCCATTGTTGAGCTTTGGTTTTCAGTGGGTGCCATGTCATGAAACGGCAACTGCTCGAACAAAGATACAACCTGTTGACGCGTACGATTTAAAATTTTGAGATCGTCTAATCAGTTAATCGATCAGGGGATAAGATAGAGAATACTACCACTGTGAGGTGTACCAAGGGAAGGGGTAGAAGTTAATAAGAGAATTATACTAAATAATCGATAATAAGTAGGTTTAAATGCTATTTCCTACTGCATTAATAGTTTGCTTCTAATGAATTGTCAGGACAGTCCTATCTCTAAGTAAAAGGTGCAGCAAACTTCAGCTAATCTAGTAGCTCATATGCATGTATATGCAGGTATGTATCTATATACGTGAACCGTAAAGTGTCATGGCATTGCAACAAAACTGACAAAATTTCACGTAAAATTTTCAGGTAGAAGTTTAATTTCCAAATACAGCTTAGTACACAAGTAAAACAAAAATTTCTATTTATTTATTTAAAATTGAAAGATGGAGAGAAACAGGCGCACCATAAGGACAATATCCTAAAACCACTTTTCAATAAATTTAGGTATTTAAGCGTTTGTTAGTAATTGTTGCGAATTTAGCTTTTGCTTTTATTCATCGGAACATTACAGACCAGCGAAATGTACTTTAAATTATTCGCATTTTGGAGCAAGGAGAGGAAGAAAAATGTACTGTAAGTCACTAGGTTTATCTCAATGCTTGACAATTTTGCTTATTTCCAGCAATTAATGAACACCCCCTTTTTTTCCAAGTAGATTAAGACAGTTTATTATTTTAGGCAACACTGGTTACAAGGATAAAACAATCAAACTAAAACAATTAAAGATATTTTGTCATCTCAAGTATCACGCTGCGATATGTAAAATTAATTAATTTATTGCAAAAATAAGATTAAGAAAATGTATCATTTCAAGAAACAAGAACCATACTGCGCTATGCAGAATAAATTCGTTTGCTGGAGAAAAAGTGCGATATGCGGGATTAGTTAATTTATTACATCACAACCATAAACAGTGAAACTTGGGGATCGAGTTACTACAATATTTCCCATTTTTTTTCAGCTTTCGTTTTCAGGGCTCCAATATTTCCGGACCTATTATTTTTCAACACATAAAAAGAATACTATCAATTACTAGAATGTTGTTTCAATAATATGTATATAAAAAAATTGATAGAATATATATATATGTATGTATAGATATAAGTATATGTATATGTTTTTAAGAATTAAAGAAAGGATATTCGTATATATGTATGTATATAGTAAATGAGAGCGTTGAGATCTGGATAACAGCTGCAATCTACTTTCAGGTTTAATCCAACGTCCTTCCTTCTTTAGGTGTGGGCACGTCACCCCACTGGATCACACCAGAAACGAGTCAGGAAAGTAGTTACGCTATGGGGATTCTGGCCCACTTTTTCCATACAAAAAGTGCAAGGTAGATTCCAACTATTTTGGTACCTATGGACTGTGGTTCTGGGCCACTGAGAGGGATTCCGTCTAGTGGTATACGTCACAGGGCATGCCTGGAGAATTCCTTTCCTACCGTCTGGCTGACCAGGAGATGACATTAACTTTTTTAGTAATAATTCAAGTTTTATTTTTTTTGCTCATGGTGTGCTGCGCCTAAATGTAGGCTTTTTTATTATGATTTTGCTGTTTTCAAGCGTTGCCCCTAAATGTGGGCTTTTGGTTTTGAACTAATATTAGTAATAACTAAAGTTAACGCTATGCTATTCTTTTTCATACCAATAGATTCTAGAAGGTGCCAGCGGATAGGGTATTGATACTGTTGGGGGACAAAATTTTTATCAGAAATCCTCTACGGGCTATGGTTCTCGAGATATTAGCGATTTTACCTTTTTAGATATAGTTAATATTAGTAATAATTCAAGTTAACCCTATGCTATTCTTTTTCATACCAATAGATGCTAGGAGGTGCCAGTGGATAGGGTATTGGTACTGTTGGGGGACAAAATTTTCATCAAAAACCCTCTACGGGCTATGGTTCTCGAGATATTAGCGATTTTACCTTTTTAGATATAGTTAATATTAGTAATTATTCAAGTTAACCCTATGCTATTCTTTTTCATACCAATAGATTCTAGGAGGTGCCAGTGGTTAGGGTATTGGTACTGTTGGGGGACAACATTTTCATCAGAAATCCTCTACGGACTGTGGTTTTCGAAATATTAGCGTATTAATAATACAAGTTACCCTAGGGAGTTGTAGATATCAGCATAATGTCGCCTTGGATTTGCTGTTTTCTTACTTGAATATTTCTTAGTGAGGAATTTGTAGATATCAAAAGTTCCGGATAACTTTCTATAGGCGTTCTGGGGCAGTGGGGTTCTGGGCATCAAACTAAACATTAGGCATGCTTCCCCTGTTTATGATGTAATTTGATATCACCGCTGTAAACAAATTCGCATTTAAGCTGAATGGTTCATAACACCCGTGTAAACTTCCTTTTTACAAATTCGCATTTTAGCTGAATGAGTCATGCACACCTGTGTAAACAAATTTAGGCAATATCAGCACATTTATTCTTTTCATATAATTTGATGCCACACTTACTGTAGGCGGACAAACATTTTTATTTTATTGTTCCAAGAATTGTGTTTTATTGTTTATTCGATATCATCCCAGCCTGTAAGCAAATTCGTTGGAATTCATCCTGTGCAATGATTATTGCAGCAGCAGGATCATTCATGTTTACAAACTCTTGCTATAAAAGCCCAAGCAAACTCTTGGGGAGCATCACTCAGTTTTAGTGAGTCTCAGTGATAGTTTAAAAACATATAAAAAAATTAAAAATGTCTTCGGTGTTAGTAAATAAAAATTTTTTAATAATTGAAAATTTGCGAAAAGATGTGATGGAGTGTTTAAAAAATTCAGTGAATAAAGACTATATTGTTCAAAAGTGCAATAGAACCATGCATAAAATTCAAGTTGCATTTCGGAAGTGCAATAAGAGTGGAAACGACATTTCGAGAGCTGTCTCGAGCAAATTAAAGCATTGAGAGCACTATTGAGAACTCCCCGTCGGGGTGGAGGAATTACTCGCGTAAGAAGAAGTGATTTTGTAAAGTGGGAGGAAATAAAGACAGCGTTCGCAGACAGAATTCGGCAAGGTGTTATTGCAAATTTAAAACATATCGATCCGAAGCTATTTATGCAAGACGCTGCCAAATTATTTACGCGTCGTATTAAGAACACTCTAAAACGCTATTTTAATATTAAAGTTTCTACAACGTTTTGCGGCGAATTTATTAAACAAAGTGCTGACAATGAAAACATAAAAGACATTAAATATTTCCAAGCAAGAACTGCTCCAATTAGTGCAGATGATAATTTGGAGGAGTGGTTTAAATCAAACATTTTGGATCCAATAAACACTCAGCTGGAAGAATTCCAGGAAAAAGACAGTGGCTGGGCACTGCACTCTATAATACATTTAGCGGTGCATATCAACAAGTTTGAGCCGATTCGGGGATCTTCGTATATACCTCTACCAAAGGAGATTGCATCAAAGAAATCTTGCATCAATGTACATAATAATGATGAAGCATGCTTCGCGTGGGCCGTAATCTCAGCGCTATACCCTACAAATGCTCATTCTGAAAGGACCTCATCATATCCACATTATTCTACTGTGCTAAATTTAACTGGGATAACATTTCCCATGACACTTAAGCAAACTACGCAATTTGAAGGCCAGAACGATTTATCAATAAACGTATTCATCCTAGAGAAAGAGCGTTTCTTCACCACAGTTCCAGTTAGACTTACGAAACACAGGATGGAGCGACATGTAAATCTCTTAATGCTACAAGATGACTATGATAATGCTGCAATGGATGAAGATCATATGGATGACGATGATGGTGATGGCAGATATCATTTCTGCTGGATTAAAGATCTTCCACGCCTTGCATTGAGACAAACTTCAAAACATATGTGTAGAAAGTATATATGTGACAGATGCTTGCTCTACTTTTACTCTGCTGAAAAATTAGCATCACATACTCCCGAATGCGAGAAGCAAAATTATTGTAGGATTATGTTTCCATCAGAAGAAAAGAAATGGTTAGAATATAAGAATTATAACAATAAGAATCCAGTCCCGTTTTGTGTGTATGCAGATCTTGAATCAATATTGAAGCCGATTCAGGGAAACGATCAAAATACACAGCGAATCCAGGAACATGAAGTTCATAGCATAGGATTCTACTTCCACTGCAAACATGATGCTAAGCTCTCATATTACAGAGCATATCGAGGCAAGGACTGTCAAAAATGTTTGGCATTAGAATTTCAAAAAATTGCATCCATAGCTGTACAGGAGAAGCTGAACATCAGGCCAATGCAGCCCCTGACTAAAGAGGAACGGCGGTCACATATGGAAAATACTTGCTGCCATATATGTGAAAAGTCGTTTGCAGCCGATGAGGAACGAGTCCGAGACCATTGCCACTTAACAGGTAAATATTGAGAATCATAATTCAATTCATTTTTTCATAATTTCTTTTAACAGGAAAATACCTAGGGCCAGCGCACAATGCATGCAATCTGATGTACCAAGATTGCTCCATAGTTCCAGTCATTTTTCACAACTTATCCGGATATGATGCTCACTTCATTATTAAGGATATAGCTAGATCTATTCCTGGGAAAGTGGATCTCCTGCCAATAAATAAAGAAAGATACATTTCGTTCACCAAACACGTTGAAGGCAGCCACATCAAATTCAGATTCATCGATTCCTTCCGTTTTATGGCAGAATCCTTAGATAAGCTATCATCATTGCTGCCAATGGATAAATTAAATATTACAAGAGCTGTATGGCAGGAATTGGATGATGATGACTTTAAACTACTCACGCGCAAAGGTGTCTTCCCATACGACTTCGTTGACGATTGGACAAAATTGGATTTCCAACACTTGCCAGCACAGGAGCAATTCTATAATAAAATGACTGACAGTGATATATCTGCTGAGGACTACAGCCGCGCAGAAAAGGTGTGGAGGACATTTGAAGTACATCAAATATCGTTGCACTGTGGAAGTTGGGTGCTGCAATCCGAGCTTTTGCACCATAGCGACCTTCCCACTTTATGCAAAGCTTTATATCGCTATACTTGCGAACATTTTCCATAGTCTTACCAAAAGTCGCATTATTCATCTTCTTATAGCTGTCCTTCTCATGATCGCTGGTAGCCTGCTTCCGTTTGGTAGTATTTAAGTCAATATATGGTTTAAGTCAAGCTGATTGGTTGAATTGAAGAACCCGGTGCACTTTTTTCAGGATGAGACCACGTGATAAGCATTGCTACAAATTTCGGTAGTGTATAACATATTTAGTTTTAGGATGTAAAGTTTTCAAAAGCTTTTCTAATTTTGCTCCAGGTGGTGCTGCATGCTCAGAGCAAAACGGTAAATCCTTATGTGTATCATGTAAATGTTGAGGATAGTCCAAGTCGACTTCGAATATGTATCCAATTGGTGAATCATCAGGAATCTTGAAAACGTTGATATTGGTAGCATCAGCCCATTTGAATCCTCCGGTTTGTAAATGCTGTGACATAGCCCATCCATAAAGGTTATTTACATCATAATACATCAGGTATTTCTCTTTCTCATCGGGCTTAAAATCATCCATATATTTATTATTTGCTTTACTATATCTGTTCGAGCATTGACTTATACCACCTCGAATACCTCTCTCTATGAATAGCAGTATATCTACGTCGGTTATCATCTCTAGTTTCACTTTGGTATATTTTAACATTGCATCCCATGTTAGACCTGGCATGGTGTAATAATGTGTAGGATCTAGGATCTCGAAAGTTCTCAAACACGTCAGCCAATAAAAGGATATCAGTTTTCAGGTATAGATCGGAATATTCGCCAAGCGTCTGTATTTCAAATGTCCTCCACACCTTTTCTGCGCGGCTGTAGTCCTCAGCAGATATATCACTGTCAGTCATTTTATTATAGAATTGCTCCTGTGCTGGCAAGTGTTGGAAATCCAATTTTGTCCAATCGTCAACGAAGTCGTATGGGAAGACACCTTTGCGCGTGAGTAGTTTAAAGTCATCATCATCCAATTCCTGCCATACAGCTCTTGTAATATTTAATTTATCCATTGGCAGCAATGATGATAGCTTATCTAAGGATTCTGCCATAAAACGGAAGGAATCGATGAATCTGAATTTGATGTGGCTGCCTTCAACGTGTTTGGTGAACGAAATGTATCTTTCTTTATTTATTGGCAGGAGATCCACTTTCCCAGGAATAGATGTAGCTATATCCTTAATAATGAAGTGAGCATCATATCCGGATAAGTTGTGAAAAATGACTGGAACTATGGAGCAATCTTGGTACATCAGATTGCATGCATTGTGCGCTGGCCCTCGGTATTTTCCTGTTAAAAGAAATTATGAAAAAATGAATTGAATTATGATTCTCAGTATTTACCTGTTAAGTGGCAATGGTCTCGGACTCGTTCCTCATCGGCTGCAAACGACTTTTCACATATATGGCAGCAAGTATTTTCCATATGTGAACGCCGTTCCTCTTTAGTCAGGGGCTGCATTGGCCTGATGTTCAGCTTCTCCTGTACAGCTATGGGTGCAATTTTTTGAAATTCTAATGCCAACCATTTTTGACAGTCCTTGCCTCGATATGCTCTGTAATATGAGAGCTTAGCATCATGTTTGCAGTGGAAGTAGAATCCTATGCTATGAACTTCATGTTCCTGGATTCGCTGTGTATTTTGATCGTTTCCCTGAATCGGCTTCAATATTGATTCAAGATCTGCATACACACAAAACGGGACTGGATTCTTATGGTTATAATTCTTATATTCTAACCATTTCTTTTCTTCTGATGGAAACATAATCCTACAATCATTTTGCTTCTCGCATTCGGGAGTATGTGATGCTAATTTTTCAGCAGAGTAAAAGTAGAGCAAGCATCTGTCACATATATACTTTCTACACATATGTTTTGAAGTTTGTCTCAATGCAAGGCGTGGAAGATCTTTAATCCAGCAGAAATGATATCTGCCATCACCATCATCGTCATCCATATGATCTTCATCCATTGCAGCATTATCATAGTCATCTTGTAGCATTAAGAGATTTACATGTCGCTCCATCCTGTGTTTCGTAAGTCTAACTGGAACTGTGGGGAAGAAACGCTCTTTCTCTAGGATGAATACGTTTATTGATAAATCGTTCTGGCCTTCAAATTGCGTAGTTTGCTTAAGTGTCATGGGAAATGTTATCCCAGTTAAATTTAGCACAGTAGAATAATGTGGATATGATGAGGTCCTTTCAGAATGAGCATTTGTAGGGTATAGCGCTGAGATTACGGCCCACGCGAAGCATGCTTCATCATTATTATGTACATTGATGCAAGATTTCTTTGATGCAATCTCCTTTGGTAGAGGTATATACGAAGATCCCCGAATCGGCTCAAACTTGTTGATATGCACCGCTAAATGTATTATAGAGTGCAGTGCCCAGCCACTGTCTTTTTCCTGGAATTCTTCCAGCTGAGTGTTTATTGGATCCAAAATGTTTGATTTAAACCACTCCTCCAAATTATCATCTGCACTAATTGGAGCAGTTCTTGCTTGGAAATATTTAATGTCTTTTATGTTTTCATTGTCAGCACTTTGTTTAATAAATTCGCCGCAAAACGTTGTAGAAACTTTAATATTAAAATAGCGTTTTAGAGTGTTCTTAATACGACGCGTAAATAATTTGGCAGCGTCTTGCATAAATAGCTTCGGATCGATATGTTTTAAATTTGCAATAACACCTTGCCGAATTCTGTCTGCGAACGCTGTCTTTATTTCCTCCCACTTTACAAAATCACTTCTTCTTACGCGAGTAATTCCTCCACCCCGACGGGGAGTTCTCAATAGTGCTCTCAATGCTTTAATTTGCTCGAGACAGCTCTCGAAATGTCGTTTCCTAGCACTCTTATTGCACTTCCGAAATGCAACTTGAAATTTATGCATGGTTCTATTGCACTTTTGAACAATATAGTCTTTATTCACTGAATTTTTTAAACACTCCATCACATCTTTTCGCAAATTTTCAATTATTGAAAAATTTTTATTTACTAACACCGAAGACATTTTTAATTTTTTTATATGTTTTTAAACTATCACTGAGACTCACTAAAACTGACTGATGCTCCCCAAGAGTTTGCTTGGGCTTTTATAGCAAGAGTTTGTAAGCATGAATGATCCTGCTGCTGCAATAATCATTGCACAGGATGAATTCCAACGAATTTGCTTACAGGCTGGGATGATATCGAATAAACAATAAAACACAATTCTTGGAACAATAAAATAAAAATGTTTGTCCGCCTACAGTAAGTGTGGCATCAAATTATATGAAAAGAATAAATGTGCTGATATTGCCTAAATTTGTTTACACAGGTGTGCATGACTCATTCAGCTAAAATGCGAATTTGTAAACAGGAAGTTTACACGGATGTGTATGAACCATTCAGCTTAAATGCGAATTTGTTTACAGCGGTGATATCAAATTACTTCATAAACAGGGGAAGCATGCCTAATGTTTAGTTTGATGCCCAGAACCCCACTGCCCCAGAACGCCTATAGAAAGTCATCCGGAACTTTTGATATCTACAAATTCCTCACCAAGAAATATTCAAGTAAGAAAACAGCAAATCCAAGGCGACATTATGCTGATATCTACAACTCCCTAGGGTAACTTGAATTATTAATACGCTAATATTTCGAAAACCACAGTCCGTAGAGGATTTCTGATGAAAATGTTGTCCCCCAACAGTACCAATACCCTAACCACTGGCACCTCCTAGAATCTATTGGTATGAAAAAGAATAGCATAGGGTTAACTTGAATAATTACTAATATTAACTATATCTAAAAAGGTAAAATCGCTAATATCTCGAGAACCATAGCCCGTAGAGGATTTCTGATAAAAATTTTGTCCCCCAACAGTATCAATACCCTATCCGCTGGCACCTTCTAGAATCTATTGGTATGAAAAAGAATAGCATAGCGTTAACTTTAGTTATTACTAATATTAGTTCAAAACCAAAAGCCCACATTTAGGCGCAACGCTTGAAAACAGCAAAATCATAATAAAAAACCTACATTTAGGCGCAGCACACCATGAGCAAAAAAATAAAACTTGAATTATTACTAAAAAAGTTAATGTCATCTCCTGGTCAGCCAGACGGTAGGAAAGGAATTCTCCAGGCAGGCCCTGTGACGTATACCACTAGACGCAATCCCTCTCAGTGGGCCAGAACTACAGTCCATAGCTACCAAAATAGTTGGAATCTACCTTGCACTTTTTGTATGGAAAAAGTGGGCCAGAATCCCCATAGCGTAACTACTCAGGAATGTTACCTCTGCCTTAAAATACTTTTTTTGTTTGTTTAGCTTTTTTTTTTATTAGGAAGCTAGTAAACCCAACAAAAAAATTGGTGCGTACTTTATTTGCTGTTTTGTTATTATTGCTTCTATTATTATCTTTTTTTTCTGTTAAGTTCTTTACTTTAGAAAGATTTATTGATTGCTTTTGTTACGTTTTATTATGCAAAATGACGGTAATTGGAAAAAATTGGAAAACTGATTGAAAAACTTTAGCTACACTAGCTGGTTGATTTCACTAGTTATTTTCACAAAAGTTATTTTTCACAAAATTGATTCTACTTGTTTTATATACACGGGGTGCTTTTTTCCAAATTGGGATCGGTACCGCTGCCACCAGTTGTTGTAACACAATTGTCACCGTGCTTTCCTTTTTGGAGAAGAGCGACTTGGGGAAAGTTCAGGTAGGATTTTCCTTTATAAGGGATAG
Source organism: Dioctria linearis (assembly GCA_963930735.1). NCBI lineage: Eukaryota > Metazoa > Arthropoda > Insecta > Diptera > Asilidae > Dioctria > Dioctria linearis. The sequence continues at coordinate 92,457,870 of OZ005741.1, forward strand.
TCAAACACTTCTGGTTACGAAGTTTAAATTTTATATTAAATTTCTTTAATTTTACACTTTTATTAAAAATAAAACCATTTTATTAAAACACAGTTTTTTGTAATAAATGACAAATTAAATTAAACTTGCTAGACTAACAAGGAGAGGGTTCCTACTCGTCATCACCCATTTCATCCAAATGCACAGTATATGTTGGGCTTAATTACAAATGAAAATGACGCAACTGTGTACTCCAGATGACCAAGCGAAACCGAAATAACATTTAAGTCACTCTCTTTTCGTTTTCTATAATGTGTTATCTTTCATATACAAAAAACCAGAAATTATTATACCAATTAGCTTAAAAGCATTTTCCAAAATAACATTGCGAGGTTTGTTAAATTTCTTTCAACTTATTTTAATTAGCTGCATATACAGTAAAGCTACCATCCCTTTACCTCCCGGCCAAATTCAACCCGATTTTCAAAATTCCTCTTGTTAAATTCAATGTGAGTTTTTTATGATTTTTTGAATCTATTACGAGATTCTTACGGCAGCGGGTTACAGAGTAGTAACCCACAACCATGTATTATACAAAAAAAAATTAAAATTACTTTTCCGCGGTGGGAGTATTTATTTTATATTTTCCCAGCTGTTTAGCATATTCGTACAAAACCTCTTGAAAATCGCATGATAAATTCAATGTAAAAAGTTCATTTATATATACCAATGGGTAAAATTTATCTCATTTCCCGAATTCGGGTGTTCTGAGGGAGGTGGGGGTAAATATTATCGAATTTGCTAATTTCTTTTTGCTAGTTTTTTTCTGAATTCCCTTCTGATTAAGTTGCGAAATTAAATTTTCGACGGCCAAAATTCTGTCTGAAAACTTCATTTCGAAATGTTTTTCTACAAGTTATCGATTAATCCAGTTTTTGTTTTTTTTATGGATGCGCTTTTATTAAGAGATTATTTGTACAAAATTTCAGGAAGATCGGTTTTCATTTACCTCTTTGAAAAAAATTAAATCTATAAAAATTTTGTATACCCACTTTTCCCCATCTACCGGCTATCTTGAAAACGTATGGAAATGCCGCTTACATAATCGGCAATCTACATACATACCTCCTCTGTGGTTGGCATATTACCCGAATAAACTTGGCACTTTCGTTCAAATTTTGTTGCAATTTAACCACGACAACTCCCGCGCAAATTTGAGCATTTTCCAAGGGCTAAGCCTAAAAAACCTTGGGCTCCCCTACATTATGCATTATTTCGGTTTCGCTTGGTCATCTGGAGCTCCCACTTACGTCAATTTCATTTCTACTCAGGCCCTATTTATACTCTTATACCCTCTCCTTGTAAGAATATCTCGAGCCCGCGTGTGCACTTTAAGAGTGTCGATCCTGAACTTCGAATTCTCTAGCGTTGAAACAAATCTTTATTACCGAATTAGTTGACGCACCACTCGCGTCAGCAAAAAGTATCAATTATCAAACACTTTTCGTCATTGGTGCGTTTAACTGACCAATCAGATAAAAAGCAAAAATTTAAAGATAAGGCAATTGAACTAGGTAAGACATGTGCCTTCGTTAATATCTTGGCTGGGGTCTTGTAATTTGATCTTGCTCTTGAAATTTCGAGCGATAAGCAAAGTGAAACACATTAACTCCGTGAGTTGTGTGCATGAAAATGTCAAGTAAGTATTTTATGCAAGTGGGCTAATTATGTGAGAAGAAATTTATGACGGTAAGTAATTATGAATATGCCTGTTATGTAATTTTAGATATTTGTGCATATTAAGAAAATCTATTGTAATATGCATGGTGTGGTATTTTATGACCACAATACTGATGCTTATGCTTTTGTTTAGAAAATACATTGAGGGTAAGTAATGAATATGAATATGATGTGATTTTGGGATCAAGACACAACCTTAAGAAGTGACTGTGACTGTTTACATGTTTTGCAATTAGCGTAAAACGGGTCCAATATATTGCGTCACATCTTTCTGCCGGAGTTAAGCAAATAAGTGCAAATAAGCGATTTAGTTTTAACGTGCCCCAAATCACGAGCACGTAAATAAATCATGTATTAATGTGCATTAATAATAATAATAATTAAAATAATAAATAAGCTAGCGATACTCCAATAAAGGTGAATTGATTTAATTAGTCAGAGATAACAAGTAGTCTTTTATTTTACCACCGAGCATCTGCTGTTTACAGCTGCGCCAACGTACCGTCTTTCATTTCGATCCTACTACCGGGCATCTGCTGTTTACAGCTGCACCCGTCGTAGTAGCGGCGGTCTGCTTTTCACAAAGCTTCTCCAATCTCCTCTACGTTCATCTTGGCGATCCACAACGACGAGCTTTCATCTTCGTTATTTAACTACATAACGACCGAGCTCATATATATATGACATCCCAAGGAACAATTTTAGCAGCTATATGGTTGCGAAAATTGTATCTGTGTTTTGAAAGGGCTTTATAATGGATTCACGTGACAAAATTGTTTTATAAAAGTTGCAAGATTTGCTTTTTGGTTTTTGACACTAAAATGTTTTATAATGCAGTGTTAGGAATGCTTTCCGAACTAGGTATAAAACTGTTTGGCTTCGAGAGCTACTTCGTTATATAATGGTTTTATAGTGGTCTGCAATGCCATTTATCTGAACCCTATTAAAACACTTTGGCTCTGGATGCTATTAAGTTGTATAAAGCTTTCATAAAGCCTCCGAAAACTGCATTGAGAGCCATTATAAAACAGTTTATTGTCGACAGCAAATCAGTAACAGAAGTGGCAGTTATAAAACAATTTAGCTATCCTGAAGCATCATTGGAACCTTTTCAAAACTTGGGAGCTATTTTGTTTCAAAAAGTTTCTGAGAAGACTTTTATAAAACCATAGCAATACCTATAAAACTATTTACCGTTCTGTCATATTCTTCCAATCGCGTTCACGCTATAAAGTGAAAGTTTTGTGGATAATGGATTTTGCGAAGTGGAATATGCTGTAAATAGCATCAAGTGTAAATTAATAGCAGTACAATCAATGACGAAGAAACTGTATGTATACCATTACTTCATACGTTATAAAACGATTTTAATATAAAAAAAACTTCAGTTTATTTAGAAAACAAAACAAATGTATTCCTATATATTATTTTAAAATTATAATTCTTTATCCATATGGCATAACATCTTAATTCAACAAAAACAAGAAAATATTTTTCTTATCCATTTATTTGAACCCCAATCTTCTACTGATTGGGTTTGGATGGTTTGGGATCAACTACAGCTTAATGTACTTACTTATGTATTATTAAATTATTTGTAATCATAAAAATATACATAATAAAAACGAAAATAATAATCCTTCTTTTTTTTATATCTTCCCCATTTCGGTCATACAGTCTTCATTGGATAGTTTTTTCTGCAATTCCTCAAGCTTTTCAAGTGATGCGATACTGCAATACTTGACGGATAACTATCACATGTATTGATGGTACTGCATGCGGGCTGCTTTTGATACTGTTGCTATATGAGAAATATTATTTAGTTATTTGTCCCAAAATTATTAAAATAATACCTACCGCTTCTAAAACTTCATTAAAGTTGACTTGGAGTACGCCCTATTTTTTGTCTCAAAAATATTTTTTTATTTACTGCTGATTTTTTTAAGATCTTACAACATCGTTGTTATCACTATCAGAAATTTCGGTCATTACATTTTGCCCCTCTGTCGCAGCTTCATAAGTATGAAAATTGCATCGTTTTTTTATGCAAGCCTGTTGCGACCAGTCAGTCTGAGGCTGCGAGTACTTATCCCTGATTAGCTTGTTAATATTGCTTGAGCGTTCCTTAGGCCAATGCAACATTATCAGACTCCCAAGCTGCAGGCGCTATAAAAAGAAATGGGTTGGAGTACCCTTTTTCGATTGTTTGCACAATTTTAAACGACATAGTTATTCAATATGACTTCTACGATCATTCTACGATAAACGTCAAACTTGGATATTACCGGTAGGGATACGTATGTTTTTTAGGAGTTCTATAATAGTTCGATAGGAAACCAAATAGCTCTATCGTTTTATAGAGGCTATGAAGGAAGCTGAAGTATTTTAAGGGTTCTAAAAAAGGCAAAAGAGCTGCATGGTTTTATTAAGGTTCTCAGAGTAACTAATTAGTTCTCAAGCGCGAAAATCTGATTTAATGGTTTTATAGAAGTTTTAGAAAAAACTATTTTGTTTTATTATAGCTCTGGAAAGAGCTAAATGGTTATTTTAACATCGGCCATTTGTTTCAAAAATTATAAAGCTGCGAATGCCGCCATTTTGCGAAAGCACACATTTAATATTTTCTGAATCTAAATATTTGGTGCATATATGAATTTTATGCTAAAAAAAAAGAAAGTAACGGTCTATTCTGACTATTTTTAATCTCAAATTATCTAATAATCCAAACTATACCGGACCTTAGAGCAATGTTATAAATTTTCAGAAATTCACAGGCGCGTTGTACTATTTCGAGCTATATTTAAAACTTTTACGGAAAAATTTGATTGGCAATAATTTTAATTGAATATATTTGGCGCAAACTTTATTTTACTTTCAAGTAGACAATTTTAATACATGCTAATACATTTGCCATATATGTATGATTAAACTTATAAAGATAAATACTTGTTCATTTATAGGATGATATCGCATACCAGCAAAATTATTTGTATACATATTTTACATCAGGAGAAAATAATCACATATATTGTAAAAAGTGCAATAACCACGTCTAACAGACACATTTAAAACTTGAAATATATGTATATGTAAATACGGAGAACGTTCTCACAGCAATAATAAATCAGTTTTATAAACGCTGCTAGCATGTTTACTCAACACGCTTATACAAAAAACTCGTTTTATAAGATGTTTTATATGTGCTCCTAGAGCGTTCCCCGGAGGAACTTAAGTATCGTATTAAGGTTCTATAAAGTGGTTCCCATTGCCTTTATACAGTGTGCCCAAATTGGCTTTATAGAAAATTTATAGAAACTGCAAGAACATTATAAACACTAACGTTATAAAACGTAAAGTTTTATTAAAAGCTGTGAGAATACTCTTGCAGCTCTTACAAAAGTTGAATTGTTCGTTGGAATATATCATCATTAATCAGTACATGGCGACTGCAATATATTTCCTTTAATTATTACAATACTATTAAGCTATACTTCAATCGGGCAAAAGATAGAATTAAGAAAGCCAACAAAATAAAAAATTCTGTGTCTATCCTTGAATGATTGTGCTAATACTAGCATTTAATTAATGTTAAGTTTTTCCAATTCCTAAAAAAAAATATGAAGTTCCTGATTTTTATTACTTTAACGAAGAAAATAAGGTTTTGTTATGGTTTAATATATATATATAACAAATACATTTATATTGTCAACTTTTATTTTTCCGTGTTTTGTAAAATTGCCTACTATCAATTATCTACGACGACATTTACCGTTTTCCTAACAAATAGTTTCATAAGCATTGAGATAGTGGACATGAATATAGAACCAACTTTTTGTTTCATAATACAAATTTTTTATTATAATTAATATAAGCTACCATAATCAGAGGAATATCTTACAAACTCAGTTTGTAAGATATCCTTCTGTTGATCACACGCGTTCATTAATTAGAGTAAAAAAAATTTTATTATTAAGCAATATGTTGGTTCTATCGTCTTGCCCACTATCTCAATGTTTATGAAACTATTTGTTAGGAAAACGATAAATGTCGACGTCAAGAAAAGGGAGGGAATACATTAAGAATCTCGATTAGAAAATATTTAGAAAATGTTGCATCCAGGTCTTCGAAAAGGGAAGGAATGCGTTAAGAATAACTGCCAAAAAAGGCAAAGATTTCCATTAGAGAACTATAGCAAATTGTTAACTCATGTCGATAAGAAAATATTAAGAAAACGTTACATCGAGTAGAGAATAACAAAAGAAGGGAAACTATACGAATCTTGACAACCATTATGAATTACAGATGTATCGTTTGCGGCAAAAAAAAGTTTACGCTTTCTAAGAAGTTTAACGAGAAGCTCTCGTTTTCTTAACGTTTTCGGCAAGTTGTGTTCACTGGGTAAGGCACATTGCTCATATATCTTCACATATTGTTAAAACAAGCATGCGCTGGTTGTATGGTAGGTCATGGACAGCCCAATGGCGCTACATGGCCTAAATCGGTGTCGTGCTGAGGCATTGCCGTCTTTATTTTCAAGGCCGTGATAGAAAACGATTTTGCTACTTGCAAAAAGTATTAAAGTGGTACGATTTCGTACTTCTCTTAGCATTTGTTGTTATAGAAAAATGAATTACTTTCCACTTCAACTTTCTGCATGGCATAAACAAGCCTCCGTACTAAAAGTTTGATTCAGGAATTTTGTTGTTCAATTCTTTTTGCATTTACCAGTATAAAAATCTAAGTACTTTCTTTAAGAAAATTGTTAATATTTTTTCACTCAAACATAACACTACACATAAAAATTATGACAATTAATGTCCACGAGACCACGACTGGTGTTAGATTAATCTCACTTATGATATGAGGAGCAATTTAAAATTCTCTCCAAAAGTCAATACCCAAGTAATGTTCCTGGCCTAGACTGGGAATGAAATACAAGATAAGTATTTTTTTCATTATAAATTATAGCAACCTTGACAAAGCCGGTAATTTGCTAGACAGAGCCATCAGCAACATGAACAGAAGTGTGCAGGGACTGAACACGAACACCTTTATGTTGATCAATGAACTCTTGAGCCTTTCTTCCAAGACAACTAATATTAGCATCGCTATCCAGCAAACCAATCATATTTGTACCCTGTACTGATACATGCACAAATGGTCTGCTGTCTGAGTATCGACGAAATTACTGGTTTTGATAGGTGTATGTTGTTTTTTAGCCAATTGTCTAATTTTTTTTATTTATGACGTAAGGGTTGTCATTATATATTTTTTCTCTGACTCGCATATAATTCTTCCATCTGTGAAGAAAAAAATTTGTCACCACTTCATCAGGAAAATCTACATCAATGTCGGGCAAATGTTCAGTTTATGATATTTCAGTTTATCGCATTTGAGTATTAATCTGAGCGGTTTTCTGAGGTGCCCAAAGTAGTACTGTCTATTGCGGACGCATTGCCCCGTGAGACTTCGCATCCTTTACCTGGTTTTCCGAATTGCAATTAGGGCTTTTAGGCGTAACCACCCCAGGCTTACCACATTTATAGCAAAACAAATTTCGTATTTCAGAGGAACATTCGTAAAATGCATAGCCTGGTAACCGACAGTTCCAACACGTCAATGGTCTGCGCGATGTTAAATGATTTTGGGCTCACACTTCTTCCGCTTGTGCCGCATATGGAACAGTTAAAAAAGTTAAGTCAGGTGAAGGCATATCAGGTGCACCAATGTAAAGTTGGGCCACCTCATGATCCATATCAATTTCATGAACACGAAAAGATGCCAATGGTCTACGACCAGGTCTATTGGCTGTTTCAGCTTTCATACACATTTTTCGCAGGTCATATACAGATGCAACAGTATGACCAACCGTAAGTGGACCCAAACGCAAATTCAAATTATGCATCATTATATTAACATATTCAGATACTGTCATTAGTTCCTTTATACGATTATGAAGAGCCGTCATTTTGTGCAAAAATTCATTGAATGCATCGAAACCCTGTTTAAGTTCTAGTATAGACTTAATTACACTGAAGTCGTTGTTAAGACTGCAGAATTGAGACAAAAAGCTAGCATGAAAATCAATCCAGGTTGGACGACGACAAGCTCTTCTAAATTGTTACCAATACCAGTCCAAAGCTCGGCCCTGAAGATGAGACACGATATTACAACAAACTTCCTCATACGAATGTCTGAGTCCAAAGCTAAAAGTTTAATACGATTGATAATTTCTTCAGCCGATAGCTGGTCATTGTTTGCTGGGAAACGAATGTTCCAGTGCTGAACCAAAGAAGGACGTCGAGCTGGAGTCGTGAAGCGGTTCACAGCTCTTACAGGAGCCCTACATAACAATTCATCATTAGAAAAAACCAATTATTTGTATACTAACAATATATTATGGTATTTAAGACCTCCATTCAACTTAACGAAATCCTCACACATGAATAAAACAATAACAATATATTCCCAGCCACATTCTCCCTTTTTTTTAATTCACCCCATCCGCTTCAGGCAACCGAATATATAAACCAAATACTCCCAAAACGATTGCACACAAGAAAAATGCAACTTTTAGAACTAATTTTAACATTTTTACGTTACTTTTAATGGTTTTAATAATTTTCAACAACGATTTGATCATGTTGTAACATGAGAAAATGTGTTGGATTCTATTGCCTTCATACCAGCTTTCATTTCTCTGTGTAACTTCAAAGTGGGAGCAAATATTTCTTAAAAAAGATCTTTGTTTGTTTGAAACTACTTTTCTTTTAAAAATATGTAAATAAAAACCTAATGTATAAAGTATACGACCGTCTAGAAAATAGGCTAATGTTTGAATTTCCTTTGAACTATAATTTAAATGTTGCCGGCCTATCGTTTCACAGCGCAGTGAGCAAGCAAAACTAACGAAAATATGACTCGAATGTGTGGCTCTGCCGATTGATTGATTAAAAAAATACTTTGAGTCATGTTTGAAATGCAAAAACTGAATTATTTGATATGGAAGGTGGGAAATGTTTTTAAATTGATGGAAGCATTAATGGATAATATAAAAAAATGATTACCATTGTTTTTTTGTCCTTCCTATACTTAAGAAGTTACTGTGTGTTAAACGTTGAAAGACTCATTTTTTTCATATAACTCGAATGGCAAGCATAAAGCTCTGATTGCTTTCTAGTGTGGTTTGTGGTGTGAAGGCAACAGAATTCAACAAATTTTTTCAATTTTATGTGTAGAGTTATGCTTGGGCGCAAAAATGTAAGCAATTTTCTTAAAGAAAGTACTTAGATTTTTATACTGGTAAATGCACAAGGAATTAAACAACAAGATTCCTGAATCAAACTTTTAGTACGGAGACTTATTTAGATTATGCAGATAGTTGAAGTTGAAAGTATTGCATTTTTCCATAAGAACAAATGCTAAGAGAGGTACGAAATCGTACCACTGTAATACATTCAAAGAATTCGATGTCACGGCCTGGCTGAGGCGTTTGTTTCTACGTAAACAATGTAGTACGTTGTCGCGATATGCTAAGAATAGGAAAAATGTTGAGTTGACAATTATTCTGCTGGATTCATTGTCAGTGAATCGAAATGGAGAGAGTCAAGTCATTGTTATGAACATATTGGGAATTTGTCTTGAAATGAAAATGTTTTGTAATTTTAGTATTCTTAAGGTGGCTTCCCACGGTGCGTGATTTCACGAGCCAAGCCAGCTTGTGCTCGCACGGCGCGGCGCGTGAAATCACAGGCCGTGGGAGGCATTGTACGTGCTCGCGCCAGAGTTCTTCGTTTGTTTTGGACTGTATATAGCATCTAAGAATGTCGACATGACATTATAAAACAGCCAAACAGTCTTGTAAATTTCGCCTGCACCACCGCCCGTCTTCATGAATTTTTTTTAATTCACTTCCCAATTTCCTATAAGTTACCATTAAGCTGTCCCTCTTCTTTCTTATTTCCTTAATGTTAATGATATGTTTCCGTTCTTAAATTTGTTTTTAACCCTAGTCCACGTATCGTGCTGATCGTTGTTGTTTTTATGTTCTGCGCTATTTGTATTCCACAAAGCACGAACCCGCTTTTGTTGACCCCCTTGTGTTGATTACAATTGGGTTATATCTTAATAAGCTCAATCTAATTCGTTGTAAAGGTATTGCAGAAGCCACAAAAGTACAGTACAGTAAAAGCAGCAGAACGACAAAGCAGCATCATTATTCTAAAACAAACACCGCATGGACCAAATCTCGAAGGAATAACGGTTCCCGACAGCATTATGCCAACTGTACTTCCACCAGCTTCAATCAGCTTTGTAAAATTAGGATATTTAACTTATAAATAATTCAAGTATTCTCTTCAAACAATTAAATTCACTTTAGATAATTAATTTCATTTTAGGCAAATATCACTACCTGTATGTATATATATATATATAATTGTATGTGATTTCAAAATTTTTAGATAAAAAAAGAAGAAGAAAAAATGTCAATTGATTAATGCTTGCATGAAATAAAGCGGAGAACCAACAAGTGGCAGGAACAGTCAGTGAGTACAAAGCAATAAAATTTTCATTTTCCATTCTGCATTAAAACAATTTAACATAAATAAATTTAAATGTAATTAAGATTTAATTCGCAATATATACACGTACACAATTACATATAAAAAAATATATATATTAAGTATATTTATATTGACAGAACCTAACGCAATAATCATTTAGACTCAGTATCTTAAGTAAAATAACAATAAGATAGCAAAATCGAAATCATATATACGTGTACGTATACTCTTGAGATACTTTCGAAATACTTTTGAGATACTTTTCAAATACTTTTGAGTTAGTTTTGAAATACTTTTGTGTTACTAAAGCAGTGTCTTGCAAAGATAAATATTGAAATGGCAAATGATTCTAAAGATAACAGCGAAACCTCCAGCGTAGTCGAATCCATCGCGCTTCGCCTACCCTCATTCTGGGCCACCTCCCCAGCAGCTTGGTTTATTCAAGCCGAAGCGCAGTTCACTATCGGTAAAATCGTTAAAGATATTTCGAAATACAATCATGTTCTCGCGGATTTACCTCAAGATGTGATTGAAACTATAATTGATATTATACAGAAACCACCTGACGCGGATCTTTACGCTAATCTCAAGGCCACATTAACGCAACGACATTCCTTGAGCGAAGAGAAACGAATTGAAAAGTTGTTGTCAAATGAATAATTAAGGGACCGAAAACCTTTAGATTTTTATAGATCTTTGGCGCATTTAGCAGGCTCTTGCAACGCTATAAGTGACAATCTTGTTATGAAGCTTTGGTTGCGTAGATTACGGCAGTCAATTAATATTGCACTAATACCTCAGACAAACCAAACAATTAATGAATTTACATCATTAGCCGACAAAATCTGGGAAGCCCTTCCTAGCCCAAACAACATATCGTCAATTGGTTCGAGATTTAATCTCACTCCATCAAACAATTCCTCCAATGCTGACATTCAGAGGCTAGAGAAAGAAATTTTCGAACTTAAATCTAGAATTAGAACACTCAGCATCAATCGCAATCGCCAGCCTACTCGCAGAACAGGTTCAGCGCGTAATCGGTCTAACAGTAGGCATGGCAGCAGAAATCATACCAATCCCGGAAAAATATGCTGGTATCATGCCACATACAGACATAAAGCACGCAATTGTCAATCACCGTGTACATTTCAAACAAATCACGCAATCGGTGCGGAAAATAATCAAAAAAACTAGATAAGTCCACTTGTGCAGCGGCAAACAGTGGAATAACCAAAATTTCTGGCTGCCTATTCATAAAAGATTGCAACAACAATCTTAATTTTTTAATTGACACCGGAGGAGATGTATCTTTAATTCCACACCATACATTTGGTCCAAATAAGGAAAACCCGGACTTAATTTTGACCGCAGCAAATGGAGGCTCTATCAAAACTTACGGCACCAAACTGCTTAAAGTCAACTTAGGACTTCGACGCGAGTTTTTCCATCCTTTCATTATGGCTTCGGTGAGCAAAATTATCCTAGGTGCAGATTTTTTGACAAAATTCGGACTCTTAGTAGACTTAGGTAAAAGAAGGCTTATCGATAATCTCACGAATTTAAAAGTAAACACTGTATTCATCAAAACAGATATCCTCACGACCTTATATTTCAAAATTAACAGTGACTATGGAACACTTTTGAAGCGATACTCGTCACTACTACAACCACAAGATTTCAATCATCCAGTGAAACATAATGTAGTACACCACATTTTAACACAGGGCCAACTTCCATTTTCAAAGCCTAGGAGACTTAACCCCACTAAGCACAAAACTGCAAAACTAGAATTTGAAGACATGGTGAAAATAGGTATCTGTCGGCCATCTGCTTCATCCGCAGCTTCACCGTTACATTAAGTACCCAAAAAGGCTAGCGGCGATTGGCGTCCTTGCAGAGACTGTCGCCTTAACACAATAACAGTGCCAGATAGATATCCTCTCCCACACATTCATAGTTTCTCTATGCAACTAAATGGGTGCAAGATCTTCTCTAGGAACGATTTAGTATTATTTATTTATTTATTATTATTATTCCGGGGAATGCAGACAGGACTCCCGTCTCTCATCCTGCCACCGCGACCTAGGAGATCTTTAGTGACATTACCCCTAAACGCCCTAGGGCGCCCATTCGAACTTAAGGTCTTTAATGAAACCTATAATGTCCTTGGGGGCCATTTTAACAACATCCTCAGGCAGTGGAAATGCCTTTCCTTGATGTCTTAGCCTTATGCGGCATAGGGCTTCACAATCACACAGGATATGCTCAGCAGTTTCATCGTCTTCCATACAGAATCGACAGGTCTCATCATCGACCTTACCCATCTTCTTGAGATGGTATCTAAGTGGGCAATGCCCAGTAAGTAGGCCCGTTATGAGCCTTAGTTCCTTTCTGCTGAGTGTGAGGAGTTCTTTTGTCCTCTGTTGCGAATACTTTATAAATTTTTTCGCTTGTCTCAGCCCCGGGGTATTTTCCCAGTATTCCTTTTTAGTTCTGTCCTCCCAAAGCCTGATCTGAGCCAGGAGGTGACTCTTTGGGTGTCCAAAGACAGGCTCCGGGCCAATAAACGGAGATTTAGCTCCTTCCTTTGCAAGGTGGTCCGCAATCTCGTTCCCCTTAATGCCTTCATGTCCTGGTACCCATATTAGTGTCACCTTATTTGTCTCAGCCAGTTGCTTCAAGACAGTAAGACAGTCCCAAACCAGCTTAGACTCAAACGTAAACGAGTTTAACGCTTTAAGTGCTGCTTGGCTATCTGATATTATGTATAAATTTGCTCCACGCATATTCTTATGGATTATCTCGCGAGCGCAGAGTTCTATTGCGTGTATTTCTGCGTGAAAAATGGTTGGTGAGGCCCCCAGTGCCTTTGCGAGATGGCACCTTGGCCCATATATGCCCACGCCTGCTTTACCTTCCATTTTGGACCCATCCGTGTACCATTTAAGAGATCCTTTTTCAAAGGGTAGGTCCCCAGTGTGCCACTGTTGACGGTCCCCCAAGATCACCTTAAATGGCGTTTCAAAGTTATGGCGTTTTTGCATAACATCTGAAATTGGGTTAGTCATCGGGTCCTCTACGAATTCCTGGAGGACTCTCAGGTGGCCAAATTGTTTGTGGTTTGGAGATTTGCCCTTTGCAGTCTTATTGCACTATGTATGACCTGCCCTCTCACATGCAAATGTAAGGGTAGCAGGTCCAACACAGCCTCTAAGGCTGTGGTTGGGCAGGTACGCATGGCACCTGTTACTCCTAGACATGCAAGCCGTTGTAGTTTTTGCAAACTAGCTTGAGCCGTCTTTTGTTCTGTTTTTGGCCACCAAACGAGTGAAGCGTATGTGACCATGGGTCTTATAATAGATGTATATGACCACAGAGTCATTTTTGGTTTTAGACCCCAAGTTTTGCCAAAAAGCCTGCGGCATGTCCATGTTGCCACTGTAGCTTTATCTAGTATTCTTTTTAAGTGAGAGTTCCAGGTTAGTCTATTATCTAAGGTAATACCCAGATATTTGACCTCCTTTAAAAATGCCACTGTTGTTCCCTCAAGAGATGGTGCTTTCAAACAAAGCTTCCTTTTTCTTGTGAATGGAACAACTATTGTCTTGCCAGGGTTGGCTCGAAGTCCCATTGTTTGGCTCCAGTTGCAGACTATGTTTAGGGCATTCTGCAATAGTTCAGAGATTATCTGATCATATTTACCCCTAATTGTAATAACCAGGTCATCTGCATATCCCTGATTTTCAAAGCCGTAGTTGGTTAGCTTCTGTAGAAGATCATCTATAACCAGTGACCATAGTAGAGGTGACAGAACCCCACCTTGGGGACATCCCTTAGCAGCCACTACTGTTATAGAGTTATCGATTTAGTAAGAGCCTATCATCAGATCCCCATAGCCTCCGAAGATGTACATGAAACGGCTATCGTAACACCTTTCGGTTTGTACGAGTTCACGCGTATGCCCTTTGGGCTCAGAAACGCAAGTCAACCTTTCAGAGGTTCATCAACGAGGTAGTAAGAGATCTTAACTTTGTGTTTGTCTACATAGACGACATTCTTATCTCAAGCAAAGATGAGAATGAACACAAAACACACCTCACGCTCTTATTTGAAAGATTAACTAAATACGGTCTTAACATTAAGGCATCAAAACGCATATTTGACGCATTAGAATTAAATTTCCTCGGTCACATAATTACTGCGGCAGGCATGCTTCCGTCCAAAGAAAGAGTAGAAGTTATTGAAAACTTACCCGCACCCTCATCAATTCGACATATACAGCAATTCGTGGGTATGGTTAATTATTACCATCGCTTTATACCCAAGTTAGCCGAATTGCTTGTACCGATATACGACCATCAAAAGTACCTAATCAAATTATGTCATACCAAACCAAAATTTTCCTGGCCAGAAAGCTGTGATAAAGCATTTAACAACATCAAAACAGCCCTTGCCAATGCCACACTACTGGTACATCCAATAGACTCTGCATTATACAGCACTACAGCAGATGCGTCGGACGTAGCTGTAGGAGCAGTTATGCAACAAATTAATGATAGACACCAGCAGCCTTTAGCCTTCTTCTCTAAGAAGTTAACCGAAACAGAAAAGAAATATTCTGCTTTTGATCGAGAGCTATTAGCTATTTACCTAGCAATAAAACACTTTCGGTACCTTGTAGAAGAAAGGCATTTCATAGTGTATACTGACCACAAACCCCTAACCAAGGCCCTCACAACAAAAACAGATGGAAGTCCTCGTCAAACACGCCATCTGAACTATATTTCAGAATTCACGACGGACATTCGGCACATAAGTGGTAAAGACAATGTGGTTGCCGACATGCTCTCTCGGATTCAACCAGAAATTCATGGAACAGAACTGAGTCTTAAAAATCTCGAAACACATCAAAAGTCTGATCCTGAGCTGCAAAGCATTTTAAAAAACTCAAACAACACAAAGTCAAAGTTCAAGCTTGAGCTTTTAACTATACCTGTTTCGAAGGAACAAATATGGTGCGAAACGAGCACCGGAAAGAATCGACCACTCGTCCCAAAACAACTACGCAAAATCGTTTTTGAATCCCAACATAATCTTTCTCACTCAGGCATTAAAGCAACTCGGAAAAAGCTTTCAGCAGAGTATTTTTGGCCGGCAATGAACCTAAACGCAAAACACTGGACCATGTCCTGTTTGGGCTGCCAAAAATCAAAAGTTCATAGGCACACAAGATCTGAGTTTGGCCGATTCCAGCTTCCGTCAGCTAGATTCGAACATATTAATATGGATCTAGTAGGACCGCTACCTCCGTCAAATGGGAAGACCTTTGTCTTGACAATCATTGACAGATTCACACGCTGGCCAGAAGCATATCCAATTAAAGACATGACGGCATTAACTGTCGCAAGAACATTCATCAGAAATTACATTTCACGTTTTGGGATTCCATTAACAATTACCACTGACCAGGGCAGTCAGTTTGAATCGAAAAGTGATGTTAGTTTACGTTTAGAATTAGTTTGTCCCTGTTTAGTGGGAGAGCCTTTTAGATTGAGACGTTTGTAAGCTCTTTCGGTCATGATTGAGACCTGTGATCCAGAATCCATTAGTGCTATGAATGCTTGCGTTTTTCCTGCTGGTGACGAGATTTTGATTACAGCTGTTGAAAATTAAACTCTTTACATATTAGCGGTGAAGAGCTTTTGTATTTGTCCCTCTTCTCCTGGAGCAGATGGGGAGTTTGAATTTTGTAGTAGGGTGTTCGCTGCTCCTGGACATTGTCCGTAGTGGAGTAACGTGTTATGATTTTGTCTGCAATGGTAACATCGTTTGCTGCTTGTGTAGTTTAGTGTAATGCGATTATGTGACAAGCAATTTTGCATGAGTGTTTCTTTCCGACGGCGTCTTGTCGCTAACCATTAGTTAGTTGTCTGAACTTCGGACATTAAATTAGCACTATTATTTTGAATAATGTCTACCCCGAGAGAGTGCGAAAATTCTCCAAACTCTTGCAAGCTCTTTTTGAACTTCTCTGTATTTATCTTGAATTTGGCGATTGTTTTAAGTCTTGCTTTTCGAGATTTTTCGATTTGTTTTTCTACCGAATCGCACTGAAATACAGAGAGTTCGGAGGAATTTCGCAGTTTCTCTTCTAAATTCTTTAAATATAATTCTAAATTTAAATTACTCCTTACTTGTTGGGAACCGACCAGGATTGTCCCGCTCCTAAGGGTGACTCCTTTTTTACAACAAAAGAACTCCTTTCGTGGTAGAATTTGTTGGGGTGTATGATTATCACCCTCTGTTGCTGATGTTGCTCCCGTGCTGCTTCCTTCATACCGGGCGGTATTTGCTGTGCGTCGTCCGGCGAGGACTATTGTTGTGGAGTTGATTGGGTGTTTTCCGGCGGTGTTTCTTGGTGGGAGCTATCCTCGATCATTTACCACCGTGCATAGAGCTTGCAGCTAGGGGGTTCCTGCCGTCTTAATTCCCTCGGTTCGAATTGAGAGGGGGGCTATTGCGTCTTCGAAGTCCCTCTCAATTCCAGATCGTTGTCTTAGTCGCTTGGAGTTCTTTTGCTGCCGAGGGGGCCCTTGGCCTTCTTAAATTCCCCTGGATAAAATCTGAAAGGGGGGCTCGTTGCCGGCATCGTAGTCCCTTTCAGCTCCGGATCGTAGATTAATGAGTTTAGCTGATCTTCCTTGTATGTCGGATGTGAGTTTTCCCTTCTGAGTGAGGACGTCTTTAACTTCTTTGTTTGGGCTGGGATGAAGCCCGCCAGTTTCCCACGTAGGCACTTAGGTGCTTTCATGAGGGGGTGGCTGCGTGTTTTTCAAACAGAGGGAGTTAAAGTTGTCCGACCCCGAGCGTTGGGAGCCGACAAGATTGGAATACTCCTGAAGCCAGACTCAACTTCAGGCGGAGGATATGGTGTGCAGCCCAGTACTCGATTCCGTCTTCAACTCCTTTTTGTTCGCAGATAGAGGGTTTTGGAGCGCTTATACTTTCTTTGTTTTGAAAAGTAGTCCTCCTCTATCCTACCGGCTGCGCCAATTGTTATATTTTTTCAGAGGATCAGGTTAGTTACACTCACTGGGATTGTGTTGTATACTCCGAGCGGCATTCAATGATACAATTTTCTTCACTGATTTAACAGATAAGCTAATCATGTTTTAAGTCTGATTAGCTTATTGAAAATTTATAATTTTTTAAACCCTTTTTCAGGTATGGTTTTAATATGGAACAGAATTTGATGTAATAAACGAATTTATAACGTTGTAAAATGCTGAACTTTTAGCTTTTTTCCTTTCTCTCTCCTGGAGCCCTCTTGATATAAGGGTTGAAAAGGTCCGCTCCTCTACTCTCTTTCAGGTCAGCACAGGTACACTGAAATAATTTGCTGCCCTCAAGCCAAAATTACAATACGATGCAGTGTAAAGCACATTGAAAGCAAAGCAGTGCTTTGACAATCATTTTTTGAAGATTTCATATATAAGTTTTTTTATTGTGGATCCATTAATTTTAGTAAAAAACTCTACCCATTTTTCTTCTAATATCATTTTAAAATTAATTAATCAATTTAAAATTGAACACTTCCTCTATTCTGTAGTATATAACAAATGTCAACTGATGCAGTGTGCAGTGTTTTAAAAATTAGCCTAAACGATACAGTGTATGTGAATTGCTACATGATGTAACATGAGCTCTAAATTTCAATGCAGTGCGGTGCACTGCACTGCATCATATTGTGTTTCAGGCTTCAGAGTCAAATGTGTGAATGGGGCAAAGCAGCCGAAGGCACATCACCTGCGCCTTCACATAAGTATTGGTAAGTAGTGTAAGAGTCCCTTCTGGACCGGATGTTTCCGACGGCTTTTGTTAGGCACGAAATTTTTTTTGGGACGTGGCAGGTAGCAGCGGCAGGTTTTCGTGGAACCCCCCAAACTCTCCGCCAATAGCCGAGGCGAGCTAGCGTGCCGCCCTGCATGTCAACGCTGGCTACCGAGTGATCTGTCAGCTCATGCTGGCAGTCTGGATTTCACGTCCAAGCCAATCACTCAGCATAGTTCCATAACAGCTCATAGTACATGATACAAATATTAACAAGATATGGCCGTATTATCTGTCAATTGGTTCCTTCCCTCCTTTGGCGACAATTGTCAGAAATTTGTTCGTCTCAATTTCAATCGTCCGTCAAAGTGAAAACAAATTTCTATTTGGAAATTTCTTTCATTTCCCACTAGCACATAATTACTTTTCTCGAAGAGATTTAAACGAATAAACTAATGTTTTGTTTAATTTTTTAATATATTCAAAACGTAATTCAGTCAATAAAATACGAAAAACTCAAAACAAATTTGCTGGAAATGATATTAGTCACGTTATGACGTAGCAACACAAAAAAATCCTCTCGAATAGGCCATACCTTGTTATCTTTGTATCATGCTCATAGCCTCTTTTTGCTATATAATCTAAGCCCAACGTATATAGAATGCAATTATTGCCATTACGAAGCATGTTCCGCCGTTAGTGACAAAATATTGTATAGGAAAGCACAGTACAGAGAACACAATACTCTCCTTTCTCTGTCTTTCCTATAAAAATTTATATACATTAGTCACAGAACTACGTCACAGGTATATAGCATAACTGTTTGACTTATAACAATGGACTGAGCGCATTGCCATTTTCCTATAGGAAAGAATGGCACAAGTTTTAAAGTTTCCTCTTTCGCCCTATGGCAGAGTTGGAGCTACCAACACAAAATATTTGTTACTAAACATTTTCTTATACCATTTGACGTTTTTAAGTTGGCTGCAGATGCAATCACGGCAGAAAGAATAAGGTAAAGATAGTGTTTACCATGCTCCGTCTCCCTTACCCATACGCAGGATTCAGTTAAGTATAACTTTTGAAAATTGTATTCGGAATGAGCTAACAGGAATGGTTGAATCGTGTATAATTTGTCAAATGTGATTTTGTTTTGTGAACAGATTTATGCAATCTAAAATTCTTTTGCGAAATTCAACAAAAGTACGGAATAAGTTTTTTTTCAAAACTATTTAATTTGGAAGTTTTATAGTGACACTAGTGCCTGTTAAAGCCTTCATAACAATTAAAAAAACAGAAATGAAGTGTTCGGTCAGTGCTTACAAAAATAAATTGGATTATAAACTAGGGAATCCTGTTTGCGGCAACTGCACTACCTAAATAACCTTTTTTTGTTAATAGACGCAAGGAATTATATAAATTAATTATGTGAATTGTTTCAAAATAAAGTCGAAAAAGAAGATTTTTAACCACAGATGCTCCGATCAAAACCTATTTTTACTTTTTGCAAATTGACAAGTTGCTTAGAATAGGAATGGCTTGTAAATATATGTAAAAATTGACTACCAACACAACCAGAAATTCATTACGCAAAATCTGGCTTATCACCATTTCTGTTTGCTATATATTCTAACCCGGGGGTTACACCTGCAAGTACAGCTTGCATGCAATCTGCACTGCCATACTTCTTGCACGTGTAACCTCTACTGCCATACTGGTAGCTCAGCTTTCAGCGAACTTGAACGAGGCCTGAAAGACAATTGGAGCTTTTCAGCCAGTTTTATGCCCAGCTTTCTGCTAAAGCTGACTGAAAAAACCGAAATGAACACAACTGGAATTTTTGACATTTACAACTTTAACTTGTTTATGTTGAGAATATTTATTAAGGAATGATAGTTAATTCTTCCGATTTTCTAAAACTACGATAAATGCATACTTTTTTGCATAGTTTTGAGATGTACCAAGTATATGTAAAAATAATACCGGGTTTTTTTTTATATCCCACAGAACTGTTTATCGTTTACTAACTCTATAGTTTTCTTCCATTTTAACATTTTTGGTAGCTGTTTACTTCTTAAATGTGTCAACAGAAGTCCAGACTGTCAGCATGAGCTGACAGATCACTCGGTGGACAGCGTTGACTGCAGGGCGGCACGCTAGCTCACTTTGGCTATTGGCAGAGAGTGTGGGGAAATTCCACGAAAAGCTGCCGCTGTGCCCCCAGCCATATACAAAAAAATTTCGTGCCTTCTAGCCAAAAAAGGAAAGCACGCACTCGGTCCTGAAGGGACCATTACACCACTTACCCTTACCTTAGTGAAGGCGCAGATGTTCTGCCATCAGCTACATCTACATTACCCCATATCCACCCAACGACACTGAGGGCAGCAGTCATGTTGTTCAGTGTCCTTTGCTGACCTGACAGCAGAGTAGATGAGCGGACCTATTCAACCTGTGAGAGGGCGCCAGGAGAGGGAGGAAAATGAAAGCGTTAGATTCGCATAACGTTATAATCCCTTTTAATAATGAGTTCGAATGACAGTTTCAGCATTGCACTTCCCAATTGTTTCCTCACGTTTTTTTTTCTATTTTACTTATAGCATCTTGAAGGCTGAAGGCGCAACAAAATACAGATCGAAATGAATGATGACTTTAACTAATTATTGAAGACGAGACTTGCACGTTTGATAGATATACCAAAAGACCTTCCCTTTTGTTTTTTGTTTTGTTTGTCTTTTTCTTCTTAAATCCGCTTTTATGACACAGTGAAGGGAGTGGAAAACTCTACGATTATGATTATAATTAATAAAAATGATATTCAGCTCATTTAACTTATATAAATTCTGAGCACTGATTTCATGTCGATGCATCTATCCCTACATCCTATAAAGTTTTTTTTATAGTTAATAAAACGTTATTTAGTTCATTTAATTTGTATAAATAATGAGCAGTAACTGCATGTCTATGCAGTAATGCTATTACTACGCGCTCTAAGATTATGATTATAATTAATAAAAATGATATACAGTTCATTTAACTTATATAAATGCTGAGCACTAGGGTTTCCAATCCGGATATCCGGATATAAATTATCCGGATTATCCGACCCATTTTGACTATTCGGTAATCCGGCTATTTTTCCTTAATTATCCGATAATCCGGATATTTTTGAAATTTTTTTTTTCAGGAAAATACTGTTTTCTTTCTAACTGTTCAGCTATTTTCAAAAGATTATACAATTACTTTCTCAAGTGGCAGTTTTATTTATTATTATTATTTATTTATTAAAGTTTCTTTGAATAAACAAATAAGTTGTCTTGTGGATGTTTTATTATCCAAATTTTAAATAAAACAAGTAAGAAAGCTAGACTTGGTCCAAGAGTAATTCTTCTGATATCCTAGATGAATGCCCTTATGACCCAGTTTAGACGGGTCAATAAGCTGCCTCTGCCCCACGAAAACTTCTCGGCAATATGATGGTTGGGGGCAGGAATGAAGCATCGCCCAACCTACAGATTTCGTGCGGCCGAGGCAGCATACTGAGACTTACCTGTCTAAACTGGGTCAATGTAATTTCGTATGGTCACCCATCTGTGTAAGTTTGATTTTCTAAGTGGTTTTTCGCAAATATTTCTAGAACGGTTCGTCGGACAGTAACAATTACTATAACTAGTTTCATAGCAATTCATATTCTGAAGAACTTTTGAGTACACCAAAAACGTCTAGGACTGATTGTTTTCACAGAATACCTACGGAAAAGATCAAAATTTTTATATGGTCCAATTTAGCTCATTTATGAAATTATTTTTACTATTTTTATGATAGCGTCGCGTAGAATGCTCTCTAAAGCTATGTCCAAATATGTAGTGAAAAACTAAAGTTTTGTATGGCAACTCCTTGAAGGAGTTACCCGATTTGTCCCATTTTCGAACTTGAATTTTTTTCTTTTTTTTTTAAAAAAGCTCATGTGCAAAATTTTAGTTCTCTAAGTACATGCGTTCTCGAGTTATCGTGCGGACACACAGAGATAGATGGACAGACGGACATGCCAAAAACAAAATATCTCTTAATATTATACATGGGTGTTCATTCCATTTTGCTCTACCATAATTATTTCTATGCGTTACAAACGGAAGGACAAACTTATTATACCCAATAGATTACATCTAGGGTATAACAAAACCTACTAAGCACTGAAATTACATGATAACAGTGTGATTAAAAATTAAATATATTTATAAATAAAATATTACCCGTACGGTGTTATTCATATATGACGTGATTAGCTATATAAAATCGACGATGGTTCGACTTGTTGACGTAACCAACGAGAAAGCCAGCAGTCAACGATGCGACATTTAATTTTTAACCAGGGCAATCAAGTTTAAAAGAATTGTTAGATGTCCTATTACCACTAGAGACTGCAGCAAACGAATTAAATAAAAATTCAACGACACTTTTGACCGCTGAATGTGCTTATAAATTTCTATTTGAAAGCTTAGACGAGTTTAGAACGAGCTTAGGTTAAAATTTATCGAAACAGAACAAAAAACGGATGGATGAACATCGAGATAAAATGCTTATGAAAATAAATATTTTGATTATAATTCAAAAGGTGGTCCCATTACATTGCCAGTCTGCAGGGTTGACTGGAAGTGGCAATTTCTTCTGCTGATGAGCAGAGCAACGCAAAAAACATTTTACTCAATGCATTTCTTACAATAAAGCCAGCATTTACAGTTTCAATCAATTACAATTTTTAAATTTTCAATGCAATAACTTTTTAAAATATTCCTCTTTAAAAACAAAATAAATTTAAATCATATAATATGTTTTTTTGCTATTTATTAATTATTAATGTACATAATTAAAATATTTGAATAAAAAAATTATAAAACACCATGAAATATTGGATTCAAGCTATTTATTTATTTTGTTTTTTGTTATCCGGATATCTTGAGTTTTCAGTATTCGATATCCGGATAGTCATTAATGTCGGATAATTGGAAACCCTACTGAGCACTGACTACATGTCGATGCATCTATCCCTACATTTTATATGATTTCGATTATAATCAATGAAAATTACTGTAAGTGAGCCAAAACCTAAGAAATTATACCAGAAAATTAACTTACGTGATGCTGTGGATCCCTAGAAGGAGCTCCCAAGGAGGCAACAGCGCTTTCCTGTTCTGCAAAGCTGGAAGGTTATGTTTGATATAAAAAAATGTTGAATCTTTTTTGTGTTTTTAAGCAAGATTCCTGTGACAATGCGGATTTCTGGCGGTAGTTGTGGCTACTTATCTGCCTAGCTTACTTGTCGTTGATCTACTCACTTTCCCTATAACTTCCTGATCCTGCAATCGAATTCTTTTGTAGTGCTTTTGTGGGTACGCCAGTTAATAAAAACGAATACTCTGTTAGCTGCACTAATGATGCTTTCCTCAAACTTCCTTACCGGTTTTAAAAATTTTCTGCCTGGGTCTAACCATGCCCGATAGAAACGTGCAAATTTCTTCTTCAATTTACACTTCAAGTTACAGCTTTGAATGCTATCACAGATGATGTGATGCTACTTAGAGGAAGTGCATTAAATAATGACAACAATTGCTAAAAAAAAGATATAGATGCTATGAATCTGTGGGGCCAGAGGCCTTTGTAATCAATGAAGTATATACATGTACCGTTTAGAGAACGTCCTGCCATCCCGGGATCGCGGTCTGGGTAATGATTCTTAAAGAACTCAGGGTCGCTTGGTGATGACAACTTGCTATTGCTATGCCAGGATCTCGCTTCCTTTGCAACTACCAGGGTTTTCCTTTTTCTCGGCCTTGTCAATTTCGCTTCTTGTTAATTGGATGACTTTCCTTTTGTTCCAGTTATGTACCGTGTGGGGAATCTCACCTTTTGTTCCAGTTATGTACCGTGTGGGGGATCTCTCCTTTTGCGCAATCCGGCAATCCCATCCACCGCTTTTTCCAATTCTCGCTTTTCAGCCATCCTTCGTTTTACTTTTCATCGTTACCTTTATCCGCGGTTTTCCTTGATATTTTTGGATTTTCTTTTTAAAAACTAGGTGTTTTCCTTTCTTAACAAAACTATTGGCAGCTCTCCCTCGTGTGACAGCTCAGCTTCCGCAAAAACCAAAAAAAAAGTATCCAGAAGTTTCCTTCCTTCCACTTTTTCTTTTCCTTCTCACGCGCCATCTTTCGACAATTAGATGTTATCACGAGCTGGAAGTGATCTGGTTACTCGACAGATGTCAGTAACATTTGTATGATATTCCAGCGTGCTGAATCGTGTGGGCTCCGACTGCGTCACCGCCAGTCTGATGTCAGTGCAGCTTCCGGAGGAAGCTCGGCAGAATACTGTTTCGGGTGCTGCGACCATAACACAACATTAAAAATTCCCTCAAGTTGGAAGTCATTGGGCTTGAAATTTGCAATTGGATCAAATTTCAAGGAAACTTGAAGCTGACAAAAAAGTTAAAGCTCCAATTGTGTTCTTCTACATAGATTTACATTGTCAACAAATCTCATGCTGGCTGAAAAGCTGCAATTGTGTTTCAGGCCTCATGAAAAACCATGGCAGCAGAGGTGATAGTAATTTGACATTATACAGCTTTCAAGATGGCAGAAAAGAAATGCTTGAGAGAAAAATAAGATAAATTTATACTGGTAAAATGAGATTTTCTGGGATCATTTGCATTGCATCATTTGCCAACAGCTTCGTCCTCATTTTTTCTTGGGTTTTTATCAGCCTGCTACTTCCTTTATTGCTATAATTATCCAATATACGCAAGACTTTACCACTCAATGCCATTTTTTAAATGAACTTGCAGGCAAGATGATAGATAAGACATCAACTGAACTGCCTTCTGCTGTCAAGTTAAAAATCGCGTTGGAAGGGAGGCTTGCATGCAAGCTGTACTATCTCGTGCAATCCCTGGGTAAAGTAGCAAATCGCTCAAACCATTGTTATAAGTCAGTGTGGCAGCGGGCAAAACATCCCAAAATACTGTCATGTTGCGGGATATTGCATAATTAGGACTAAAATGATTAGCTAAAATGAAAGGAAATTATAAATTTTTTTTAAATTAATTCTGTACGCAGTTCTTAATTAAGTTCAGAAAATATTTTAAGTACTTACTTCTTTCCCGTTTCAAATTTAAAACAATGCTTTGTAGGAGTCAAGAGGTCGAGGGCAATAAATTTAAAGAAACTGAATCGTTTTATCAATCCACTTTATTCACTTATATTTCCTAGTTTCAAGATGTCGTCCTAACTACACCGAACTTAACACATCTCTTCTGCAACGAACAAATCACAAGACTCTTCTTCTTTCTCTCTATCAAAAGATTAATCCAACTTAGGTTCTTTAGTCTGAACATATGCGCCTACGCTTATCACTGTTCTGGCAGCACAGCAATGGCTTAAAAAGTTAGTATAATGAGCTTTCCTAAAGACTCGTTACAGTGACTTACAATAAAAGTCATCAACATATAAAAATGACCTACATTCGGCCAAACCTGACAGTAATCGTTCTCTGATTACATACACTTATATAGTGGTATTGAGAAGCAAACAAAATATTATTTTAATTATAGACTATTAGGTACTAAGACTGTATACATCTGTGTGTGTACATAAGTGCAGATAAACCTTACATTTCTAATACAAATATCGTAAAATAAATAAATTAATCAATTTCTAATAGTACAGCTTTCATTTTCGTTTAATTTTAGTAACATCAAAAATCCCCATAAAGGGTTTTTGTGTGACCTGGAATCGGTGAATAAAACATTTATTAACTTTATACGGACCTTTAAACTTTGGGATAAACTTTTTATTTCGGTATATTTTCTAGCTGGTTTCTTTTCAAATTAAATTGATCCTTATTGTACTTCTGAACTATTTTCATTCTACTTTGTAACAAATTGACAGTTAAAACAGCCGTCACTATCTCTGACAATACCTTGTGTGTGGTAACGGAACTTGATTTAAAACTCAGCCACTGACTAATAGCATTATTCTTTAATTCTACGATAAACTTCATCCGCTATCAATACAAACAAAGTAAACTTCAGAACTTATTCACTATAATCATTTATATTGCAAATAATTATTAACTACCTAACCTTTCAAAATTTTCATCCCATGTTATGGTATGTATGTTGATGAGTGATTGATCAGGACGTGAAGTCCAAACTGTCAGCATGACCTGACAGATCACTCGCTGACAGCGATAGCACAGGGCGGCACGCTAGCACCTCGGCTAAGGGTGGCGGAGAGTGTGGGGGGAATTCCCGAAATAACCTGCCGCTTGTCATCACCCATAATCAAAAAAATTTCGTGCCTACTTCCAACAAGCCTAGCACACACTCGGTCCTGAAGGGACCCTTACGTCACTTACCTGCATTCCATGGAAAGCGCAGATGGCATGCCTTCCTTGCCAAGCCCCATCCTCCCATTGACTTTGGGTGGCACAATCGTCCAAAGTCCCTTTGTTGACCTATAGAAAGAGAGAGAGACTATGCAAGCCTAGACGACCTTGTTCTCACGCGATAGAGGGCTCCGGGATGTGAAGGAAAAAGTAAAAACTTAACTCATCATTACGTTATAATTGAAAATTTAATGAACTTAACCGTTTGTACCAATGACGGATGCTAGAGCCTTTTGACTAATGCTAAAATACATATCATGTTTTACAAATGTGTTCCACCAGATTCCTTGATGGCTTCCTTCTTAACTACGACAATCTAATTACTACTAACAATTTAGATCATATGTAGTTTCAATAATAACCGCGACAATATTTAGAAACTAAATCACCCAGGAGGGAATCTAGAATTCCGGAAGTTACCACTCCTCTATTTCTAGGTCAGAGCAATCTTGTGGCCTGATAGCCGTTCACGAATTAACACGAATTCAAGGATGTATATACAGCAAAAAACCCAGAGAAAGTATATTATTCGAAGAAACGAAAAAACCTCGCTTTATACAAAAACATAATAAATGTTGACACTTGTAAAACGTATTTATATGTATGAAATTATATTTAACCCTCATGTTAAGAGTTGCGCCATTTTCCTTTTTTCTTTCTAGCTTGTGTATGTTTACCTTACTTTAATTGCGTAAACTCTGTATTTTTCTTTTTAATTTTTCTTTCTTTATAAGGACTTATTTTTTTTTGTCTTCTTTAAGCTCTCACTATGCATCGCTGAAGAAGCCACAACATCTCTAATCTTCAACCGTTTGCTCAAATAGCATCCATTTACGTTGTAAAGTACAATAATTAGTTTAAGTATTTATAAAATTTGCCGAGAAAAATAAGATGTATATTTCGAAATTTGATTATTAAAAATATAAGAGATCTGCTTTAAACGGATGATATTCTTAGCGAATTAATCTCGAAATCTCTGGGTATGTTTGCCCGAAAAAAATTCTTTAATTTGTATTTCAAAAGTTGGGGTTGTTTTTAATAAATTGATACCTAACAGATATGTTCAGTATTGCGATATGATTCTGAATATTATTTCTGTTGTAATAATATAATAATAAAAATAATAGTTCATTTACGAGGGCTAACAGAAGTAATCAAAAATATTCATATACATACATTGTTAACCCAAATATTTTATACAGTTCTATACTTTAATACGGGAAAAATCAACAAATCGACTAAACATTTTTAAATTAAAGTACAAAAAGAATTATGTTTGTAATATAATATGGTAAGTAAATATATATTTAAAGTTGACTTACGTGTCGTCAGTCCCCCGAAGGAGCTCCTTAGAGTTGCTTGTACTACGTTCGAATACTGGAAATTAAGTGGTGAGATTATATTGTGTAAATAAAGGTTTCTTCGATCCCCTGAATGATTAGATCTTATATGTCTATTCGTGAGTCAAACCAGATCACTTTCCAAAAAAAACAATAACAATAAAGACAATAGAAGGGTGGTACCATCAGGACCGCTTTGCTTCGCTACACTCTACGATTCGTTCTCCTTGTGGCTAACCGATAGTAAATTCATTCAGTTGAGATAATGGCTTATCTAAATGCTTTAAATTATCATTACGCACTGATTCTCTAAATAATATTAGGTTGTTATCTGCTTTCGACTATACGCGTACTTTAATATTTCCTCCTGTATATTAAATTCGAATTTTTCATTTTAAATTGGGTTCTCACTTAGTATTGGACGGGGTCCGGATTCTTGATTCTAAATGAGGCTATCTTGTAGCTCAGTCTAGTATGCTAATTCACCATTCTCTTACTATATAGCTTTAAGCTGCTTTGCCGCAAGTCGAACTTACAATAAATTTAAGGCTTACTTTGCCTAGTTTAGGTCGTGTTAATTCAAGCTCTAATTTCTACTGAACCCTAGATTCTATTCTTATTTAAAACGCTTTTGTCTTGTTAATTGACGGAATGGAATTTAAGCAATAAAATCTTTAGATATATTTCCTGTGTAACTTGTCTTCGCTTTCTTTAAACAAAATTATAACCTCTCCCGCACCATCCTGTGGCTGCTTTTTCGTATTCTCGGGGTACCATGCAATTTCTGTTTTTTTCCCTTCTTTTCAGCCTCGAGCACTTAACTCCGGGTTCTCCTGTGTCTCCTTGAAAATTGCCGTACACGCCTGGCGACCTTCTTTTCTTATCCCGTAAAATCTCCGTTTCCAGCCTCAATCTCTGTACCTTTTCAATTTTTTTTCAAATCCCTGGACACAATAGAATAATTATACTCGACTTTTCCTTTCGATTATAAAACTTTTTACCTTTTTTTTATTTTTATTTTAGAAACAAAATTCGCCGATCCATTCAGTCTATCACACAGTCCCGGAAAACTTGTCACCGACTTCTTCTTCTTTTTATCTGTCACGTGGACATGGCGCCTGAACGTGAGGAAATGCAATTCTCTCGGCCGGGTGCGTTCGCTTTCCGCTGTGGACAGCAGCCGATATACACGCTACAGTACGTGTAGCATATTGCTATATACAATACGCTACGACCATAACAGGGCAGAGTGGTCTGCGCCACCCATGGTTCAGACAACGCTGAAAAATGGTCGACTGAGCTAGCCGGTCTTAAACATACGCCTTATCACTGCGACCCACGACCCACTGCATATTCCTCATCACTCGGGCTCTACTTGATCGATGACGCATCGAGGACACATCCCCGAAGTCTCGTCAGTCTTTGACCAGACCTCGACATCCTTCTCCGTGTGGGAAGCCAAAGCCACATCGACAAGCTGGTAACCCAAAAAATCTAGCCGGTCGATGCCGCTGTGGCTTTCCTTACCGAGATGCTGAAGAAGCCTCGCGATCATCAACCTAAAGAACTGATTGCTAAGCTTTCCCGGCGCAACATCTCACCTTGATCTCCGACTGGCGATTGTTCAAGGGTGTGTCTCCCAGGCGTCGTCGAAGTAGTGACATGCTGACAGCCTTAGACAGGAATGGATTCCAACAGGTATATCACCCACCATTGACGGGGCAATAGGAGGGCTTCGCAATATCTTATAGTTAACAGTGAAGCTGGCTGGATGCCTTCTTAGGGCTACCAGGAATAGATGTGATAATAGATAGATGACACTTTGAGACTGGATATCACTGCCTGATGTCTTTGGCGTGATAGACTCCTAACAGTTTTCCCCGCAGATCTTCAAGCTCGTACAGGGAGTTTCCTTTCTTGCTTTTAACCCGACATTTGACAAATTTCCGTCCCAATTTAGCACTGGTCTGCTGTTGGAAATTGCTCTGGGCAAAATTTCGTCTAAATACCTCTTGACCCACTTTGAAATCGACAGGCTTCGCCCTGAGATTGTAGGCTCGTGAACCCTGTTCGAATGCGTGTTGTAAGTTTTCCTTCACTCTCGCATGGATCAATCTCATTTTATCCTCAGCATCTACTCTCAATGGCTCATTAAGAGTTCCAAGGCTCCTCAAAATAGAATAGGAGCTGCCATGTTCTATCATTTGTTGACCGAAGAGTGTTCGATAGGGAGAGAAACCAGTAGCTTGATGGAAAGAGCTCCTGAGGGAACTAGCTACTTGGCTTAGTTTCTCATCCCATCTCGTGTGTTCCTTCCGAATATACGCTCTAATCCCTGACAATAGAGACCTATTTACTCGCTCTGAGGCGTTTGCTTGCGGCGAGTAGACTGCCGTTCGCATGTGCTTCACCCCATACTTTTCCAGTAATCTGGTAAACTGAGTCGAGCAAAACTGGACTCCATTGTCAGAGACGATCGTTTCCGGGACCCCGAACAGGTGGAACACTTCTGTCTCAATGAATTGGCACACATTGAGGGTAGAGCTTTTCTCATCGGTTTGAGAATTGGAAATTTAGAAAGTGGTCAAGAACTATCAGAATGCAGACGTTTCCTTTCACTGACCGAGGATATGGACCTAGAAAATCAATGTACAGCTTTTGCCATGGCCGTTCTGTCATAAACTGGACTTTCATCGTGGTCTCAGAATAGTATTGGGAGCTTTCGTTTCCTTACACACGTCACAGGCGCCTACGTAATTTCTGACATCAACTGTCATTCGTGGCCAGTACAGATGTCTTCGCAGACGTTCCAGTGTTTTCCCTATACCTCCGTGTGAAGCTAGCGTCGGATCATGAGCCCTTGAAATGACGTCGGTGACAAGCCCTCGTGGAATCCAAAGCTTCCAAGCTTCTTCTTCCTGAATCGGATCGCCTGTTCGCGGAACAGTCCGGATGTAAACGAAGCCATCCCTGACGCAAAGATCTGGTAGTTTGCCAGAAGTCGTTTTAACTTTATGCCTCAGTTGTTCATACTCCAACGAGTTGAAATATGGCGAACTAAGGTCAACTTCCGGGCCAGGATCTTCGTTTGTGGACAGGCTGTCATATTGGATGCGTGACAGCGCATCAGGGACGACGTTCAGGCTTCCTTTGCTGTGCTCAATAGTGAAGTCGAAGCCCTGAAGCTTCAAACTCCACCGCGCAAGTCTACCGCTGAGGTCCTTTTGAGACATCAGCCATTTCAAGCTCGCATGATCAGTCACTATCTTGAACGGCATGAGCTCTATGAAGGGCAGGAATTTATGTACGCTCAAGATTGCGGCTAACCATTCTTGCTCTGTGACGGTGTAATTTCTTTGTGCTGAGTTCAACTTTTTCGAAACGTAGGCTATTGGCTTCTCGTGGCCACGTCATCTAGTTGAATCAGCACTACTCAAATACCTTGTTGGCTCGCATCGCACTGTATAACGAATGGTTTGGTGAAGTCTGGACTCACCAGCAACGGAGCAGAAGTAAGTTTTTGTTTGAGAAGATCAAGAGACGTCTGGGCTTCAGGTGTCCATTTGAACTCACTAGGGTTTTTCAAGGTGTCTGTAATGGAGGCAGTCAAGTCAGCATAATTCGGGATGAACCGTCTATACCATCCTGCCATACCTAGTAGGCGTCGGGCTTGCCGAACAGTCAACTATAGCTGAAATTTTGTCAGGGTCAGTTCTCATACCTCCCTTTCCGACAATAAAACCCAAATATTTAGTCTCCTTGATACAAAACTTACTCTTCTCAACGTTGATAGTGAGGCCAGCTGTCCCTCAAACATCCCTCTACACGGGCTAGTAGCGTGAGATGCGTGTCGAAGTCTGATGACAGAATTAATAAATCGTCTAGATAGACGAGAACGTTCTCACGAAGATCGAAAGGAATGATTTTATCAATGAGGCGGCACATTGTTTGTGGAGCATTGCATAGGCCGAATGGCATCACCGTGTACTGATAGAGAAGATGACCAGGCACTGTAAAAGCGGTCTTCTCTGTGGAATCAGTGTCTAGTGGGATCTGCCAGAATGCGTCTTTCAGGTCCAGGCTCGTTATGTAGTTTGCCGGAGGAAGTCGACTCAGAAGTGCGTCTATCTGCGGTAGCGGATAGGCATCCTTCTTCGTAACAGAGTTGACCTTTCTGGCGTCAAAACAAAGCCGGACCTTTCCAGGCTTCCTTACCAGAACAACTGGAGAGCTCCAAGGACTCTGGCTCTCCTCTATCAAACCCAGTGATAGCATTCGCTCCAGTTCGGCATCCATCAAACTTTGTACTGCCGTTGAAATCGGATAAACCCTCTGTTTTATCGGAGCTGCGTCATTTGTTTCAATCTTGTGAGTGACCAATGATGTTTTTCCCAGGCCCTAGAGAGGCGAATGAGGGGAAAATGTGTTTTGTGGCTTCTAAGCGTTGCTGATCGAAACTCGATGTGGCAGTCGGTGTCAGAGGTAGCTATTCCACTTGAATTCACTTCTGCGGCTATACCCAGGACATCTGGAGCCAACCCAAATAGACGCCAGAAGTCTATTCCCCAGATATAGTGCCTGTGTGAGCCCAGGAACCACGTAAAAACGCACGTTTTGGGTCTTACCACGGAAAGTGACGTCCAAGTTCTCATGACCATGAACAGTCGTCATGGCAACAATAGCTACTTGGACCTGTGTCCGATACTTCTTCCATTCGACATCTGCCTTCCGCAAGCTTCTCGAGAGCTCCTGGCCTAGAATACTGACAGTGGCACCACTATCAAGTAATCCATTCTCAGTTCGCCCGAGCAGCTTACTTCGGCGTACGGTCGAATGTCGTCTGGCATCGACACGGAAATCTGTGCAAGTTTTTTTCCTTTCTTGTTTCATTCGTCGACAGTAGTCCCGCCAACGAACAGTTGATCGTTTTCTTTTCGGTCTCATATCCCGATCCGGAAACATATTTCAGCTAACTCCGCTACTGAGGAGAAGATTCGGTCTCTTGCTGCTTTGTATTTCTGCAGACGCGTATGATACGGCGTCAGAGGATGTAAAACTGGCTCACGCCCACTCGTCATATCAGAGCTTGGTGGCCGTTTTAAAACAGAAATGACAGGAGGCCAAATCTCCTGCTCAGTAACTTTGTCAGCTACACGTGCTATAGGTGTCAACGGGACATCGAAGATTAAAGACTCTTCTAAGGAAGTGTCTAGCAATGTCATGGGCTCCCCAGAAGTGGAAATGGGAGCTTGAAGATCTGCGGAGAAGTCTATTAAGCTCTCCGCCTCTATCAATGACGTAATCGTACAATCAGGTGTATTTCTGATATCATCAGAGTCGCTGAATGATATCGGAGGACATATCAGGAAGTTATCGTTAGTGTCTGCTAGTGGAGCAGACCTTCCTCCTTGTTCACAGCTTGAACTGGAGTGTTCGATGCATTGATTGCTCGTGATGTCGACGCTGGTCGGAAAGAGGTGGTGGTATTCCCGACCCGTCTGAAGTTTTTCTGTTGACATCGAATGCAATCTGGCTTGAAGGTATTTTTCGTCCACATCCGTAACAGAACACAACTTGTCGTTCCTGCCGGCAATCTTGGTAAAAGTGACCGGGCTGGTCACAATTCCAGCAGGTTACATTTTTAGTGGTTAAAATAGCAGATAGTGAGACTTCCTCACTGCGTTCAGGTGACGTATTCAGTTCAGCCTCAGTTGAATAGTATCCATCCACCTCACTGACTCTTTGTCCGCGATACGCGTTCCAACTACTTGCTGTCGCGATGCGCTGCTGCGTCGCTTGAATTTGATTCACAAGAATCCTGACCTGGTGGATGGTGTTTGTAGGATGCAAACAAATTTTGTTTTGGATCTCTGGCAGTAAATTTGATTTGAATATTTCCAAAAATTCAACGTCTGGCAACGGGTTCTGCAGTTGGTCTTGTAGCTGTACCAGGTGCTGGTAGTACGTAGCAAATGACTCCCCTGCTTTCTGCTTGCGTAACATAAGCTGGACCTTGACCTTAAGGTCGTCTTTCGGCACTCCCCACTCAGCTAATAGAGCTGCTTTCACATACTCCCATGACGGCGTGAATTTTGCCTCAGGAGAGACCAGTACCAGTCCATTGCTGGTCCAGAAAGCAGGGTCGTCATTTGACGCACCAACAGGTCAAAGTCTCCTTCCAAAGCCGAATAAGTCAAGGCTTCTACTCGAAATACAAATTCATCGACTGTGAGCCGAGTACTGTCACCGCTGTAGGATATATTCCACCTGCGGATAGGGCTGCCAGAACGTCGCTGTCCTATGCCTGCAGGGACACGAATAGGTGGTGGTGGTACAACGTTTGGTGCAGGCTGACTTCTAGGCTGACCAAAAGCTGATGAAGGTCGATTAAAGGATTGTCTATGCAGATTAGGAAAATCGTCAGCTGGTCTGGGATTTCCCATAGCCGGAGGAGGTCGTGAGAAGTCTATTGGCGGCATTGCAGCTGCTACTTGCTGTCGGACACTATTTACTAACTCAGACCGTAATGCACCGAGGCTCTGTTCGAGACCTTCACGTACCAAGTCCTGCATTTGTAAGCGTAAGCCTGCCATCAACGCATACGTAGCTGGGGAATGGCCTTGAGATGTACGCGCTGGACTATCCTGTCGTGGACTCGGGTCTACAAAGGTCCTTGAGTGTCAATCGGGCATTCCTGGTGAAAAGGACCGTCGACTAGGTGGTGGTAACGTCAACGGAGGCAAGTCATAAGTCGGTGGTGAGTTCAGGTTGACTGACTTAGCGTGCTTCGTGTTCTTCGGAATGGCACCGGTCTGCTCCGTGAAGTCTTTCATCGTGAGCTGCTGTCTACAGATCGGGCAGTTTGACCGCTCGCCGATCCACACCTTTAAGCAAGCCTTGTGGAACACATGCTCACAAATCGTTTTCACTGGCTTCCTCGGACCAGACCAGTCTCCTTCTAAACAAATACCGCATTGGTCGGCCCCCTGTACTGTTGCACCGAGTGTTGGCGGAGGTGTTCTCACAGTAGCCATAGTAAGTCAAAATTGGAAAAGGTTTACAAACCAGAGATTTTAAGAAGAATGTCAGAGAAATTCAAAAAAAATCCAAAAGTCGAAGCTAACTGGCTCAAAAAAAATCGAAGCTAACGAGCTACTGAATTTAAAAATTTGAAAGTTGGGACAAGACTCTATAATTCAAATAAATGTCCAAACGTCCGAAGAAGTAAGAAAATTAAAAAACACAGGGATTCGAGAAGTTAATTAAGGCTTCTCAAATCGAGACAACGTAAGTACTAATGAAATCAATTCAAGTTCAGAACGGTAGCAATTTGAATAAAATTTACTTTCTAGCAGTTCAGTTCAGCGTCTCAAAAAGATTGTGATCAAAACTAACAGTTTAATCCAGCGTTTCAAATCTGTGAAAAATCAACGAGATCAAAAACAATGCTATCAAAACATTTCTCCTTCACCTCCCGAAGCTAACTCTCAACATAAGAGGTCAGGTCGTTCTCTCCCTTTCCAGATCAGAATCCGGACATAGGCAAGCGACGTGAGTGTGTGCATAAAAATATGTGGAGTTCCCACAGAAATCTGGGAAGAGTCGGGTTGGAGAAGCTAGAGACTGAAAATGATACTAGAGATTCTCCAGCCACGCAGTTAGCAGTATACCAGCTCCTGATTACTGAAGGTCTTCAGCATCACTTCCATCCTCCAACAACTCTTTCCTTCCCCTAATCGTCGTGTCCAGCTGACCTTCCAACCGGGCAGAGTCATGGATCTGGTCAACTAATTAGCTGAAAACCAAAAAGTCGTCTCACAGATTCACGACTCTGTCCAGCCAGTTGGCCAACAGAGACATGTCTCCGTGAGAGCTCACACAAAAAAATTTTGTGAGGCCACCTACCATTTCCATGACAGAAGGCCAGCGGGAAAGATCAATTTCAAACAAAATTCAAAACTAGACAATTGTTCAGACTCGAGGCTTGACCATGGTCAACCCTAGAGTCGAACTTCAATTCAAAAACAAAACTTTCAAAATATTACGTTACTTTAATTAAAAATTTCAAAAACTTTAACACTTTAACTTTACTTTACTTTCAAACTTTCAACAAAACTTTCAAAAACTTTACGTTACAACAATTTCATACTAACAAGATCAGTCAAACCTCAGGTCCGCATGTATCCTTCACTAGAT
The DNA here is from genome assembly GCA_963930735.1 of Dioctria linearis. Classification (NCBI taxonomy): domain Eukaryota; kingdom Metazoa; phylum Arthropoda; class Insecta; order Diptera; family Asilidae; genus Dioctria; species Dioctria linearis. The sequence goes on from OZ005741.1 coordinate 92,493,961, forward strand.
ATGACGCTACTGAGTCAGACGATTTAGCTATAAACCAAATGTCCATCTCTCAAGTAGTCTCAGTCCTCAGTGTCAAACACATTTAGACACCGAAGTTGACTAAGGTGGCCCCACGTTGGGCGCCATTTTGTTATGGTATATATGTTGATGAGTGATTGATCAGGACGTGAAGTCCAAACTGTCAGCATGAGCTGACAGATGCCTCGATGACAGCGATAGCACAGGGCGGCACGCTAGCACCTCGGCTAAGGGTGGCGGAGAGTGTGGGGGGAGTTCCCGAAATAACCTGCCACTTGCCATCACCCATAATCAAAAAAATTTCGTGCCTACTTCCAACAAGCCTAGCATTCCATGGAAGGCGCAGATGGCATGCCTTCCTTGCCAAGCCCCATCCTTCCATTGACTTTGGGTGGCACACTCGTCCAAAGTCCCTTTGTTGACCTATAGAAAGAGAGAGAGACTATGCAAGCCTAGACGACCTTGTTCTCACGCGATAGAGGGCTCCGGGATGTGAAGGAAAAAGTAAAACTTAACTCATCATTACGTTATAATTGAAAATTTAATGAACTTAACCGTTTGTACCAATGACGGATGCTAGAGCCTTTTGACTAATGCTAAAATACATATCATGTTTTACAAATGTGTTCCACCAGATTCCTTGATGGCTTCCTTCTTAACTACGACAATCTAATTACTACTAACAATTTAGATCATATGTAGTTTCAATAATAACCGCGACAATATTTAGAAACTGAAACACCCAGGAGGGAATCTAGAATTCCGGAAGTTACCACTCCTCTATTTCTAGGTCAGAGCAATCTTGTGGCCTGATAGCCGTTCACGAATTAACACGAATTCAAGGATGTATATACAGCAAAAAATCCAGAGAAAGTATATTATTCGAAGAAACGAAAAAAACTCGCTTTATACAAAAACGTAATAAATGTCGACACTTGTAAAACGTATTTATATGTATAAAATTATATTTAACCCTGATGTTAAGAGTTGCACCATTTTCCCTTGTTTTCTTTCTAGCTTGTGTATGTTTACCTTACATTAATTGCGTAAACTCTGTATTTTTCTTTTTAATTTTTCATTCTTTATAAGGATTAATTTATTTTTTTTTTCTTCTTTAAGCTCTCACTATGCATCGCTGAAGAAGCCACAACATCTCTAATCTTCAACCGTTTGCTCAAATAGCATCCATTTACGTTGTAAAGTACAATAATTAGTTTAAGTATTTATAAAATTTGCCGAGAAAAATAAGATGTATATTTCGAAATTTGATTATTAAAAATATAAGAGATCTGCTTTAAACGGATGATATTCTTAGCGAATTAATCTCGAAATCTCTGGGTATGTTTGCCCGAAAAAAATTCTTTAATTTGTATTTCAAAAGTTGGGGTTGTTTTTAATAAATTGATACCTAACAGATATGTTCATTATTGCGATATGATTCTGAATATTATTTCTGTTGTAATAATATAATAATAAAAATAATAGTTCATTTACGAGGGCCAACAGAAGTAATCAAAAATATTCATATACATACATTGTTAACCCAAATATTTTATACAGTTCTATACTTTAATACGGGAAAAATCAACAAATCGACTAAACATTTTTAAATTTCAGTACAAAAAGAATTATGTTTGTAATATAATATGGTAAGTAAATATATATTTAAAGTTGACTTACGTGTCGTCAGTCCCCCGAAGGAGCTCCTTAGAGTTGCTTGTACGACGTTCGAATACTGGAAATTAAGTGGTGAGATTATATTGTGTAAATAAAGGTTTCTTCGGTCGCCTGAATGATTAGATCTTATATGTCTATTCGTGAGTCAAACCAGATCACTTTCCAAAAAAAACAATAACAATAAAGACAATAGAAGGGTGGTACCATCAGGACCGCTTTGATTCGCTACTCTCTACGATTCGTTCTCCTTGTGGCTAACCGATAGTAAATTCATTCAATTGAGATAATGGCTTATCTAAATGCTTTAAATTATCATTACGCACTGATTCTCTAAATAATATTAGGTTGTTATCTGCTTTCGACTATACGCGTACTTTAATATTTCCTCCCGTAGATGAAATTCGAATTTTTCATTTTAAATTGGGTTCTCACTTAGTATTGGACGGGATCCGGATTCTTGATTCTAAATGAGGCTATCTTGTAGTTCAGTCTAGTATGCTAATTCACCATTCTCTTACTATATAGCTTTAAGCGGCTTTGCCGCAAGTCGAACTTACAATAAATTTAAGGCTTACTTTGCCTAGTTTAGGTCGTGTTAATTCAAGCTCTAATTTCTACTGTACCCTAGATTCTATTCTTATTTAAAATGCTTTTGTCTTGTTAATTGACGGAATGGAATCTAAGCAATAAAATCTTTAAATATATTTCCTGTGTAACTTGTCTTCGCTTTCTTTAAACAAAATTATAACCTCTCCCGCACCATCCTGTGGCTGCTTTTTCGTATTCTCGGGGTACCATGCAATTTCTGTTTGTTTTTTTTCCTTTCCCCCCCTTTTCAGCCGCGAGCACTTAACTCCGGGTTCTCCTGTGTCTCCTTGAAAATTGCCGTACACGCCTGGCGACCTTCTTTTCTTATCCCGTAAAATCTCCGTTTCCAGCCTCAATCTCTGTACCTTTTCAATTTTTTTTCAAACCCCTTTCGATTATAAAACTTTTTACCTTTTTTTTATTTTTATTTTAGAAACAAAATTCGCCGATCCATTCAGTCTATCACACAGTCCCGGAAAAACTTGTCACCGACTTCTTCTTCTTTTTATCTGTCACGTGGACATGGTGCCTGAACGTGAGGAAATGCACTTCTCTCGGTCGGGTGCGTTCGCTTTCCGCTGTGGACAGCAGCCGATATACACGCTACAGGACGTGTAGCATATTGCTATATACAATACGCTACGACCATAACACCCAGAATGGTGGCGTGGTTACTCTGCAAACTGTTATCTGGCTTCCTCTGCGTAATATAGCTTCGTGCTCGCATGTATTCCGGCTTCCAGGATTTTCGTCCGCGCTTCTCCTTAGGCTATGACGATACAAATGCTTCGTCCTTTTTTTCTTTTCTTTTTCTTCATTCATCCGCAAGGCTCTAGAGGCTTTTCAAAATTACTCCGCCGGCCTTATTTGAACTCCCTTTTCTTCCGTGCTTTCTTCTCTCTTCTTGGTGCCCTTCTAACTTTTCTTCGGCATCTCTCTTGGGTTAGGCTCGTGCGTGTCTTGGTTTTTTCGTTTTTTGTTTTCTTTAGCCAGTCTCCGTTATTCTACTCCTGCTTGGTGCCCTTCAGTCTTTTGCTCGGCAACCTGCTTAATCTTGCACGCCGGAGACTTTCCGTCAGCAATCTCTTCAGCGATGGCTTACTTTTTTGCCTTCACCATTATTTCATTAAATCCTTTTATATATTTTGTTTTTTTTTTTGTTTTTTTTTATTTCTTTTTTTATTTTTTTATATTTTTATATATATTTTTTTTATTTTTTTTTATTTATCACACCAGCGTTACGCTTCACAGTGTTACACACAAAAATCAGAAGTAATAGTGGTACTTCTAATGCACTGAACGTCTGAGCCTCGTGTCGCTCCCGGAAGTTTTTTTTATTCTCGTCCTCCTCAATCTTCGAATCACACCATGCAGTTGGTTTCGAAAGTGCTAGTTACTAAAGCCTCTCACACACTGGGATGCATCCACACCACCATTTACAATCCTTACCTGCTATTTCGCCACTAACATTTCAACTTCAACCTATTGTTCATTTATTCTCTATCACCTTAAGATTACATTTAAGTACTGTATTAACAATCTTACTCATTGTTTTATTACTACTAACTTACGAATAACAATTCCTATTTTCGAATACCTCACTCAGGTGAGGCAACCCTAACTAACCGCAGTTCTGCCACCTTGGAGACACTTAAATCTGTTCCATTTCCACCCGCTACTGATTGACTTGACAATTCACGATGACATTTCGCATTATTTACGTTTGTCACATCGCCACGGATATGTTTTCATTAAGTATGTCGCGGTAAAATTATTAAACATCAAATATCCACGACAAGAAATCTATTCACCCAATGACAGAAGATAGTTCGTTAGAGTTGACCGCTGTTATGCCGATTTAATTTAATTTGTGCAATGGATCTACCGTTTGACGCTTAAATTGGAACTTAAAATTGACGGAAAATTTGATGTCGAACATGAGCACGTCGATTCTCAAATTGAATTTAATTCTGCGTAAACGTTATTTTGGAACAAAATGCAACACCGCATCTACACAAATCCGCCTGCCCGCACAGTTTCAATGGTAACTATTAATTCAATTATCACGTCGTTACAGATTTACACATTTGACCATATTGTCGATTCTGGATGTGCCGTATGACGAGCTTTGTGTTAATTTGCATTTATTGTTCTATTCTATCCGCACTAAAATTTAGCAGTGGGATCAAATTTTGGATTATTCCGTAGATTTAACATGTTTCTTAATCATTGTTGCCTCTCTTATCTTGTGTCACGGCTCATCGCCCGCGCCAAAGTGAAGAAGAGGCCGTCAGGAGTTTATTTTAATCTCGCTTTTGCACTCTTCCTTTAAGTGCCGTGGTTGTCAACAATCTTATCTCACACATTTCAGTACTACTCTTTTCAGGCCCTTACTCCTGGCGATGCAAGCCTTCACAAGAAGAACCTAATTAGCTATTGTGGAACGGCGTAGACCGTTACAATCCGCTTTACCTCGTTATAGTTTCATTGCCTCTATGAAACTATCAATGATCCGGATGCATTGACTCTACAGGACATATTTCACTCTTGCGTCGTGGACATTTACGTTCTATCTTCAGACCCTTTTGTGACCGATAATACCACCGTTTCCATATTTTCATTTGAAACAGCCTTCAGCAAGGAACAGTAAGCTGTTCAATTACCGTAGCTGCACGATCCTTATACGCTCCACATGAATTAGTGAGTACATATAGTACTGGACCTATCATTCTTCTAAATCTGGCAACTTCACTTAACCCACCGCCAACGGGGAACAAACATTTGTTGGCCAGCTAGACGCCTGATTTCCTAAGAGATACCTAACGCCTCCGATCGGATCCCACGTACCCATCAGATCAATTTTCTTTCACTTTTACATCCCACATCTCCAGTAATAAGGCCGCCCCCGAATACACCATGTTAATGTTTTTAACTCCACACGATATCTTGTTCCCCCTTTTTTTTTCCTTTTACATATCCTATTCCTGAGTAATTGTAATCCAGCCCTTCCCGTGCTCCGGTTGGCTGCCAGTATGTCACGTTTTCTATGAGTCATTTTCTAGTAACAACTTTTCGGAGAAAGTACCGTACCTCTCTTACGAATAATAATAATTACACTGAACTACCCTGCTTCAAGTCACGCACATGCCACCATCCCAGATCTGAACCCTTTATATCACTCAGCCTATAAACTAGATCCGACCTTTTGTCGCTCACCACGCCTTTGATAAATATAGGTGCGAACTTTGCGGCGAATTGTTTACTAGCGTCCGATAAAACAAAATCCGATTGAAGTCTACGTCGCCCACGTTGAACGCCCTAAAACACGTTCTTTCATCAAAATACTTTTTGTTACGCCGATAGGACTTTTCAATTCGCACATGAATATCGCCATAAATACTCAGTAGACCTTCTAGATGTCTATTTCGCACATCCAGCGCATTAGTCTCATTAATTTCAATGCCTAGTCTATGGTTAGACCCAAAGCCTAAATATTCCCTTCCGAAGTTGAGATAAAACGGGCTAAAACCCGTGGCCTCATTGACGGCCGTTCTCAATGCTATGCCGATTTTTGCGATATGCTGATCCCATAGCCTGTGGTTGTCGGCTATGTATGATCTTAAAGCCGCACCAATAACCCTATTCCAGCGCTCGGTGAAATTACTCTGGGGATGGTATCTGCAATTCAACCAAAACTTGGGCACGTTATACTCTTCTGGCAGTTTCCTAAATTGATAACAGTCGAATTGTTTACCGTTATCCGATATAATTATCTCGGGGACACCGAATTCTAGGAAAATTCTTTCTTCCAAGATCTGACTAACCTTCTTGGCTGTAGCAACGCGTAAGGGAAAGTAACTTACATACTTCGCAAACCAGTCACATATGACCAGTATATATGTGTTCCCTTTGGTTGACCTCGGGAATGGACCCATTAGATCTAAAGCTATAACGTGCCAAGGTCGCACAGCACTACGAAATTTTCCCATTGGACCATAAGTTTTGTGATTTGGAGTCTTGGCGGCTAGGCAGACCTAACAAGCCTTAACATATTTCTCTACATCCCTTGATACTCCAGGCCAATAATACCGTGACAGAACCCTATGCTTGGTTTTGTATATGCCTAAGTGTCCTGATCGTGGTACATTGTGACACTCCTTTAAGACCGACCTTCGAGACGATTCCGGAACGACTCTTTTCCACCGACTCTCGACAAACTCATTCTCTTTAATGCCCTTTATGAACAGTTCGCCGTCAGCAACCTTCCACCTCTTCATTCTTTCAGGCCTATCTCTGACAAGCTGGATCATTTCCTTGTACCATTTCTCGCTTTCTGCTGGCATACATTCCAACAAGCTAACCTCGGGTATTCTTGATAGCGCATCGGGAACCACATTTCCCTTACCTTTCACATAATGGACTTCAAATTCATATGATTTCAACTTCATTACCCATCTCGCTAACCTTCCTGATAGGTCTTGTTGTCGGAACAGCCAAGTTAGGGCGGAATGATCCGTTACTACGTAGAATTTGTAACCCTCTAGAATTTATAACCCGCGAAATTTCTCCACCGCAAACACTATGTTCAGGCACTCCTTCTCGGTGGTGGTGTAATTGATCTCCGCGCCTCTCAACTTACGGCTTGCATATGCAATTGGGCGCTCTTCACCAGCCTCCGTTTTTTGTACCAAAACCGCCCCGATCGCGTGATTGGATGCGTCACATTGCACAAAGAATGGTTTGCTAAACTCAGGATTACTTAATACAGGAGATTCAACCAGCTTGGATTTTAAGTTTATGAATGCTTCCTCAGCTTCCGATGTCCACGTTAGAATTTTTCGCTTCTGCTTTCCTTTTGTAAGATTGTGCAAGGGTGCCACAATTGCAGCAAAATTCGGTACGAAACGCCTATACCATGACGCTAGACCAATGAATCGTTTCATTTCTGTGAAATTCTTCGGCTTAGGAAAATTTAGCATTACTTCCACCTTGGCTGGGTCTGTTCTCAAGCCTTGTCCATCAACTACAAAACCCAAATACTTTTGAGAGCTTCGCGCAAACTGGCACTTCTCAAAATTTACTGACAACCTCGCTTGTTCTAATCTGCTCGCCACCCAATCCAATACCTCCACATGTTCCTCAAAAATCTCTGTTGCCACAATAATATCATCCAAGTATGGAAACACTGCATCAGAATAGCCAAATAATCTATCCATCAACTGTTGCAAGCTTGCTGCACTATTACACAAGCCAAAAGGCATCACCTTGAACTGGTACTGACCTACTCCGGGAATGCAGAAAGCAGTCTTTTCTTTGGACTCTTCGGTCAGGGATATCTGCCAAAGCCCAAAAGGCATCCTTTAGATCAATTGTCGTGAGATAGCGTGTTCTGTTTAGTCGGGCCAAAACCCCATGTATGCGAGGCAAAGGATATGCTAAACGCTTCGTGACCTTGTTAAGCCTGCGACTGTCAATGCACAATCTGTCGGCTCCATTTGCCGTCTTGACCAGTACCACAGGTGAACACCATGGACTGAACGATGGTTCTATCACCTCCAGATTCCACATACGTTATATTTCTCTAACGTACCTTTCTTGTACGGCTGGAGAGACTTGGTAGCCCCTCTGCACAATGGGGTCCGCATTTCCCGTGTCTATATAATGTTTCAACAATTGCGTTCTTCCCAACTTCCCGTTGCTTAAATTTTTAAATCGATTCCTGCAAGAGTTCAGCTTCGGCACTTGCTCTTCAGATAAGGTGTTCGCACACTTCAGCCCATAATCTTCAGCCACCATTATTTCACTAATTTCCCATCTGCCGAGACGGTTCTGTACCGATACCTGGACGGTTTTCCAAAAATCGACCCCCAAAATGATACCTTTCTCTATAGTTGACACTGCCATGACCTTTAAAATTTTTACCATGCCTTTGAATTTTACTGGAGTATAAAATACCCTTGCCACGTCATGTCTAGTAGCATCAGCTGTATACACTGGACTGCATTTTTCTCTGACCGCCTTCAAGTTAAGATCCTCTAATAATTTTATCCCCTTCTTTCCTACAATGCTAATCGATGCACCACTATCTAACAGGGCCTCTACTTCAGCACCCATAATACTTATTAAAATATGTGGACGTTCATCCTCAAGTTCCATTATGACATTACTTGTTCGACGAACCTGAAAAGAAAAAGGGGGAATTCATCAAGGTAAAAATAAAAACTATGCAACTCAAGTTACCGGCACCTGGAGTATGCCACAGGTGCAAAAGATCCCTCGATGATCTAAAACGAGAAAAAGGAAAGGAAGATAAATAAATGAAATACAAAATTTGAACTATTAATAAACAAAGTAACTAATGAACAAATAAATTTAAAACTATACAGCATGCAAGACTATTTTTTTTTCATACCAACAACACCAAAACAAATAACATTGAATGCAGGGAAGTACGATTAAATTAACTACAATTCAATCAATTCACTTGCCACAAGATAAAAAAAAACACATAGAACTTATCAATCAGGTAACTGATAAGATTTTACTGAAGATTAGTGGACATTTCAAGTGAGAAAACACCCAAACAAGCTCACCTGTTCAGGTGTCCACCAACCTTGAAAACAACATAAAATACCACTAAATCCACAAACTGGTAGTACATACCTGAAGATTATAACATCCCTCGATGAAAACAACAGAAAACACTAACCAATACACTATTAAATTCAAGAAATTTAATAAAATCACTTCGCGCGCGTTTGACATTTCTCGATTTATAAACACGGCGAAACTTCATGTTTCCATGACATTTAACTTGCTAAACCGGGGTAGAATCTTCGCGCGATTCTAATGGTCGCGTTCGTTTCGCGGTATTTTTCGCGGGATTCGCGTAATTCGCGATATTTACAATTATAATTTACACTAATGAGTGCGAAAGAGAAGTACCGTGCGAACAAGACAAAACAGCAAAAGTCATGAAAGGAATTATTTGGAATGAACTAAAAATGGCGCGTCGATAAAGTAGACCAGAAATTCGTAAAAATTAATAAAAATCAAGAAAATTAAGATTAAATCCTTATGTGCCAAAAAATGTAAAATTCATTTTGGCATATACCAATAATAATCAAAAGTCTTAATTTATATACAAAAGGGCAATATTTTGATAATTTCACATTATGGATAGTGAAATTGAAACAAATCTGTCTATAAAAGGCGTGTCATTCCTTCATTCGATCTCTTTTTCTTTCGAGTTGTCATCTAGTTAAAATATGCCAAGCTGGTCATAAGTTACTATATATGCAAAATTTGTGTTAAAATCAATAGTTCATCGGTATTTTCTGAGCTTAGAAAATTTTTATAAAGTGTTCATCAAGTTTACCTACGAATTTAAGTGAGAATTCTGGTTTTTACAATTGGTTTCCAGTTCAAGTTGTGGATTATATGGATCGGCAAAGGAAGTTAACAATTTAGTATTTTCTGGACAATTTAATTGGTTAATAATCATCAAGAAGGTAATCATTTTACTCAATTTCGGAAGCAAGCCGTCCTTACACAACAGAGTAACCGATAATAGTAATGTTATGAACTTAATGATAAAAAGAAAACTTTAAGACACGATATGTCAATTCTTGTAATTGACATATAGTAATCTACGTTTATAAATCACACTTGTCGTCAATTCCGATAATCGACATGGACATTTGTGGTGTTCTGAAAATTTAAAATGGTGGTGGGTAGTGTAGCGATAGAAAGAGATATCATTAGTTATCATTCATCTTTAATCATCAAATTCACTTAATTTAAATTATTCAATAATTCTACGCTTAACTCAATTTTAGCACAATTTAAATTTTAATTTCTTTAATAAATGTAAAATAAAAAAATAATCTTTACTCAAACATATTTCTACTGACTGACACATGCGTGCATTTTTTAATTCATTTCTTATCTATGTACATATTTTACAGAAAATTTCACTCTTAACTAAATTACTTAAAATTAATCGCAATAATTGATTTTAGCCAAATCTTTATTGTTAAGACATGTCTTGCCAAAAATACCATAAAGGCATGTCTTTGGCAAAATGTCACCACAATAAAACTTGCACTTCAATCTATTTATACCTAATACGTTGGAGTTTCCCGCTCTCAGGGTACTGGTTGAGGGCTGATTTGAGCTTGACTCTAGCTCATCTACTTGTCGGCACCACGCATGTTTGCATTCCTTGGCTGAAACTCACTCTTCTGATTACCTCCTTGCCAGGGATGATTATTATTAGGTCCAAAATTGGTGTAATTGCCGGATCTGCCGGAAAAGCGATTCCCTTCGTTGTTAAAATTCGTGTTATTCTGCCCGAATCTGTTGCCCACCGGCTGCTGGAGACCATCTCAAGGCTGTAGATTTCGACCTCTAAAATTGTTGTTGTGATTAACATGATTAAACCTCGGATTTCTATTAGCTCCTTCATACATGCGTGATTTAAAATTATCTCGAACGTGATAATTAGTGTCCACTCGTCTAGGTTCAGCACAATTTATGTTCTCTTCTACCAGCGCTTCCCCTTCTTCAATTTTTCTACACGCTCTTTCGAGCTCCTCAACCGTTTTAAATTCTATGAGAGCTAAGGCTCGAACATACGTTGGTAAAAGATTCCGCCGGATTGTTCTCACTCGTTCTTCTTCGGTAGGTGGGTGCGACAAACGCATAAATAGGTCTTCGACTATAGACACGTACTGAACAATACTTTCGTTCCGCAACTGCTTCCTCTCTGTGATGTGCCTCAGTAATTTCTCCACGCTATTTAGCGGTTCAAATTCTTCAAGAATTTTTTTTATAAATATTTTGTAATTTGTAAGTTGATCGCGCTTCCTGCGATACCATCTTAACGCGGAGCCCTCCAAAACATCCGCTAAGGACCCTAAAACTTCTACGTCGGTTACTCTCCTGGATCTAGCAAAGTCGGCGACACGCTGTAGAAACTCGGAAGCAGATTCTCTAGGACTGTCCCCGGAAAACTTAATTGGCCAGTTGTACAGCTCCGGACTTGCTTGACTATTTCTACGTATAGCGCTCGGTACTAGCAATGATGCACTCATCCCTTCTTCGTTATCAACAAAGCTTAACGCGTTTATCCGAGTGGCGAAATTCGATTTATCTAAGCACGCACGTGCTTCCATAAGTCCTTCAATACTATCATTTTCCTGCTGGTTTACTTCAGCTTCTCCACTGGCAATCGACTCATTAAAATTAACGCTACTCCTTGCTTTCTTGTTTTTTGGCTCTCTCCTTTCCAGAGTTCATACTCTGCGCTCTCGATCTTCTCCTTTAGAATCGAGATACTGGCCAACAAAATATCCCGCGTAGCCTTAGCTTCTTCATCCTCTGCCACATTCACCCTCTTTACGCGAAACTCCAAATATTGCACCCTTACTGCCAGTCTTTCGAGCATGAGGCTATCACTAGTCTCAGCCTCTGTGCTCAGCACAGCAAACCAATTATCTGCTTCACTTAGATCTTCCTCGCGAGGTAAGTAAGGCTTAATCTGCAGCACCTCTACGCCCTCCTTGGATTCCTTGATCAACTGTTTGCGCCACCAATCTACCTTTCCCTTCCTTGTGTAATCAATTGGTCGAACCCCTCTACATTGCATCTCGTACGCAATTTCGCGGTCTGCAAAAAATTTGGCGATTTCACCAAACGACATCTTCAAGCGTCACTTGCCTTAGGTAGTGAGGAATTATTTCAGCCCAGTAGGTATATCACTAAATATTTGGTCGATTAATTATATGGACTACCCTGTTTGCTCCGAAGTGTTTTGAAACTTCTCTGCTACATACATTAATAACTTAAAACCCAGATCTCTGGGAATGCGACTTAAACAGATTCTTGTATTTATTCAACTTCCTGTTGTGACGACGACATTTTGAATCTCGGGTACAGATCGGAACAGGTCGGCACTGACAGCAACTTTACCGAACTTACACGACGCTGCCATTTTATATTTTCCTTATTATGTAAATCTCAAGTAATTAAATGTCTTTTCTGAAAAACGTAGTGGACCTATTTGTGTTCTTCAGTTATTTTGACAATCAAATATATTACGTATTTGAAGCAATTTGGTATCTTTTGATTATGTCGAGAGAAATCATGCCTTGGATCTTTCGGTATGAGCAAAAAAAAACTATCTACCAAAAGTTGTGTCACAAAGTCACTAGCGGTTGCTTGGTACTCCAGCATATACCTGTCCTTAGTTAACCCGCGCCCTATCACCCTGAAGGTATAAAATTAAGCTTAATTCTAAATTTCCGGTAACACTTAGCTGTGCCCTCAACGTCTATGATTTTCTATGACACCGCCTATGGGATATCACAACACTGCGTCAGTTCAGAAATCCCTTAACTAATTTAACGTAACTTTACCTCTAACCTCTTACCCTGCCTTACGCAGTCAGAAACTATATTCAACTATATTCAACTATATTATTGTACACTCTCATTAATTCCCATAGAATAGCTCACTTCAAGCCAACAATTACCAGTGGTTACTTGCAGAGGGACGGTATTTATACCCGGTTTAGATACAACGTAAACAAGATGCTAATGACGCTACGACGACACCTGTTATATTGCTGTGCGTCCTTTGCGCTGGACATTCTTTAGCTAAATTACAGAAATGCTGCACCAAGCGGCCGAAAACAATCCAGAAGACATAATATACTAGCTGACGAGGTCCACTATAACATAAACCTTGTTCCTTATGATATATTGAACGACAAATTATTTCTTAGGGTATTTTAATTTAAATTTAAAAATAAAATAAAAATAAAATATGTGCGTAATTCTGAAATTAAATCTCGCGCTCCTCCACTGAAGAATACAACACGCTTAATCGTTCGCAATTCGAGGCATGGTATACAATTTTACTTTTAACGACAAGCTTGTATTGTCTTCTTCACCTCACTAAACAACTACAACTTTAGTGCGCATCCTACCGCGAAGACGAGAGCAAATAGTTGAATTATATTTCCTTCGAAAGAAAGGATTATTCGACGCCCTTTTAAATTTATTTCAATCCCTTTTCAGTTCGCTATTCAACTTATTCAAATTCACTTGCCCTTTAAGTGCAAATAAAATAAACGCAACAATCGCAAATTTTGAGAAGCCCCTTACAGATCCTCTTGCAAAAGAAGATCACCTCACGGCCCTACGCCTACAATCAGCAAAAAATATTACGTCAATCGCCCGAAAATTCTCTCTAGTGAATATTCTCCCGAGGTTACAGCTTATCTGTGGTAAGTGTAATTGTAATTGTATTGCACTTAAGATTTATTTATTTAACTTGCAATTCTAATCTGATTGTTTCCTCCTGCACATCCGGACTTTATGTACCAACTATAGATATAAGTTAGAAACGTTTACGCTAGGAACACTTCCAACGCAAGCTCATGCAAAAAAATAAAAGAAAAAAACAAACATTTGAAAATATTAAACATCACGTTGCCACTGCGATAACTCTAACGAATACTTAACTTCTTCGCAACTTCAATCCACAACTCTAAACTTGTATTCACACATCTGATTTAAGTCTCTCCAAGGTGACAAAGCCAGTACACACTTACGCTTCATCTAAAACTACCGCTAATTTCAATTACCAAATCTTAAACCAAGCCGTAATTAACACACACAATCCCGGTTGAGCCCCCATTTTATGTAACAAATTGACAGTTAAAACAGCCGTCACTATCTCTGACAATACCTTGTGTGTGGTAACGGAACTTGATTTAAAACTCAGCCACTGACTAATAGCATTATTCTTTAATTCTACGATAAACTTCATCCGCTATCAATACAAACAAATTTAACTTCAGAACTTATTCACTATAATCATTTATATTGCAAATAATTAATAACTACCTAACCTTACAAAATTTTCATCCCAGTATGGTGGCGTGGTTGCTCTGCAAACCGTTATCTGGCTTCCTCTGCGTAATATAGCTTCGTGCTCGCATGTATTCCGGTTTCCATTATTTTCGTCCGCGCTTCTCCTTAGGCTATGACGATACAAATGCTTCGTCCTTTTTTTCTTTTCTTTTTCTTCATTCATCCCCAAGGGTCTAGAGGCTTCTCAAAATTACTCCGCCGGCCTTATTTGAACTCCCTTTTCTTCCGTGCTTTCTTCTCTCTTCTTGGTGCCCTTCTAACTTTTCTTCGGCATCTCTCTTGGGTTAGGCTCGTCCGTGGCTTGGTTTTTCGTTTTTTGTTTTCTTTAGCCAGTCTCCGTTCTTTTACTCCAGCTTGGTGCCCTTTTGTCCTTTTCTCGGCAACCTGCTTAATCTTGCACGCCGGAGACTTTCCGTCAGCAATCTCTTCAGCGATGGCTTACTTTTTTGCCTTCATCATTATTTCATTAAATCCTTTTATATATTTTTTTTTTTTGTTTTTTTTTATTTTTTTTTTTTTTATTTTTATATATATTTTTTTTATTTTTTTTTAATTTATCACACCAGCGTTACGCTTCACAGTGTTACACACAAAAATCAGAAGTAATAGTGGTACTTCTAACGCACTGAACGTCTGAGCCTCGTGTCGCTCCCGGAAGTTTTTTTATTCTCGTCCTCCTCAATCTTCGAATCACACCATGCAGTTGGTTTCGAAAGTGCTAGTTACTAAAGCCTCTCACACACTGGGATGCATCCACACCACCATTTACAATCCGTACCTGCTATTTCGCCACTAACATTTCAACTTCAACCTATTGTTCATTTATTCTCTATCACCTTAAGATTACATTTAAGTACTGTATTAACAATCTTACTCATTGTTTGATTACTACTACCTTACAAAGAACAATTCTTATTTTCGAATACCTCACTCAGGTGAGGCAACCCTAACTAACCGCAGTTCTGCCACCTTGGAGACACTTAAATCTGTTCCATTTCCACCCGCTACTGATTGACTTGACAATTCACGATGACATTTCGCATTATTTACGTTTGTCACATAGCCATGGATAAGTTTTCATTAAGTATGTCGCGCTAAAATGATTAAACATCAAATATCCACGAAAAGAAATCTATTCACCCAATGACAGAAGATAGTTCGTTAGAGTTGACCGCTGTTATGCCGATTTAATTTAATTTGTGCAATGGATCTACCGTTTGACGCTTAAATTGGAACTTAAAATTGACGGAAAATTTGATGTCGAACATGAGCACGTCGATTCTCAAATTGAATTTAATTCTGCGTAAATGTTATTTTGGAAGAAAATGCAATACCGCATCTACACAAATCCGCCTGCCCGCACAGTTTCAATTGTAACTATTAATTCAATTATCACGTCGTTACAGATTTACACATTTGATCATATTGTCAGTAGATATACTATGGCGTTTCTGACTCACTTTTTTATGCCTCCAGGATTTCGCCACAGATGGCGCCATCGTCGCTAGGTGGTTTGAGCCCGTGCTAAATGTAGGGTTGTGTCTTTGTTGTATTGGTTTGAGTCTCAACTGTGCCCTAGCGGGATTAATCGGTACTAGCGAGATATATCATTTGATCTTGGCTGCAGCGGCATTAGCCAGTACTAACAGCATGCTCCCGTACTACGGTTTTCTTAAATAGATATGTGTTGCGCCTAAATGTAGGCTTTTGGTTTCATTGAGTCTCGACTGCGCCCTAGCGGGATTAATCGGTACTATCGGGATGTGTCATTTGGTCTTGTCTGCGCCCTAGCGGCATTAGCAGGTACTACCAGCATGCTCCCGTACTACGGTTTCCTTAAATACATACATAGGTGCGCCTAAATGTAGGCTTCTGGCTTTGAACTAATATTAGTAATAATTAAAGTTGACGCTAGGAAATTTTTGTTCATGCCAAAGGATTCTATATGGTTGGGGTGGGGGTATTAGGGGGGATGACATTTTCATCAGAAATCCTTTACGGGCTCTGGTTTTCGAGATATTAGCGATTTTACCTTTTCTTTTATAGTTAATATTATTAATAATTCAAGCTACCTAGGATAGTTTTGTTCATGCCAATAGATTCTAGAAGGTGTTAGAGGGGTGAGGGTGAAGGGGGAACGAAATTTTCATCAGAAATCCTCTACGGGCTTTGGTTTTCGAGATATTATCGATTTTACCTTTTCAGATATAGTTAATATTAGTAATAATTCAAGTTTTTTTTCGCTCATGGGGGTGCTGCGTCTAAATGTAGGCTTTGTTCAGCATCATTCGAATTTCACAACATGACATCACCATGAACAGATTCTAGAAGATGTCAGTGAGCCGATACTACCAGCATGCTCCGGTACTACGGCTTTGGATGTGTGGTACGATTCTTTTGGAAGTTTTTGCTTCACTTTTGGCCCACACGTTGCAGCATGCTACGGTTTTGGGAAGTTTTTTGCTTCACTTTTGCCCACACGTGGCAGCATGCTACGATTTTGGGAAGTTTTTTGCTTCACTTTTTTAGATGTGTGGTGCGCCTAAATGTAGGCTTTTGT
Source organism: Dioctria linearis (assembly GCA_963930735.1). NCBI lineage: Eukaryota > Metazoa > Arthropoda > Insecta > Diptera > Asilidae > Dioctria > Dioctria linearis. The sequence goes on from OZ005741.1 coordinate 92,510,743, forward strand.
TGTTTTCAAGTGTTGCGCCTGGTTTTGAATTAATATTAGTAATAATTGATTTTTCTTGAGCGCCTAAATGTAGGCTTTTGGTTTTGAACTAATAATTAAAGTTAATAGTAGGAAATTGTTGTTCATGCCAATGGATTCTAGAGGGGTGGTATGTGGGGGGGATAATAAAGAGAGGGAGGGGGGGGGGGGGGGGTAATGAAATTTTCATCAGAAATCCTCTACGGGCTCTGGTTTTCGAGATATTAGCCTATTAATATTTCAAGTTATTTTTGCTCATGGAAATGGATTCTTGGCGGTGTGGGGTGGGAGGGGTAACGAAGTTTTCATCACAAATCCTCTACGGGCTTTGGTTTTCGAGATATTAGCGACATTTGTTCAAACAATTAGCTAATTGGCAATTATATAATTACTAATTGGCAATTAGCAGCTTGGTTGGTAATTAGTTAATTGGCAATTAGTAATGTGTTGTGATGCGTAATTCTCATAAAATAAACAAATTTAAGTAATATCAACACTTGCTGTAAATATTTAATAGAAAACTTCAAGTTTAAGGAAAAATATGGTTGCTGTGAGATGTATTGATACAATTCCTTTTGCTGAAAATAATGTCGTCAAACCAAATTAAATTTCAATATTTATTTATTCACATCAAATTAATTATTTATTTCTAAATCTTAAGTTATAAACTTTTTCCCTATGTTCTGTATTCAAAATTGGTAGCAATATAAGTGAAGTTCTATGAATCCTATCTTGGAAACGAAAGCGATCCAGAGCATATGTCTCCCAAGGTCCTTTTCTGGGCTCATATTCAATTATATAAACTTGTGGAGCACTAGTACTAAATGTAACTTTCATTATCACTAATAATTTAGAAATATTAATAATAAAAAAAACTAGTTTCACATTATTGATTTTATTTTTTATTTAACGATTATAATAATTAATTGGATACAAATTTTCGTCATGCTGAACAAATTCAATTTTGTATGAACGTCCGATTACTCCTTTACTGATTACGTAGAAGTCTCCCTTGGTGTTTATTTCATTCAAAGAGTCCTCTGAAATTCTGCTGTACCTCGAAGGAAGAAAAAGGTGGTAGTTTTCCAAATCGAGAACCACACGATCTCCAAATGCAGTTTTGCATCGCCTTGCTGCAACAACCTTATATTTCTGGCCCAGCTCCATTTGGGATATCTTCAGGGTTGGTGAGTATTGCTCCAGCTTCCTTAGTTCTTCCATTGCGCCAGCCATTGTTTTACTCTAAGTCGTTGTTGCTTCCTTGAATTCCAAAATAAAACTGATTGCAAATCTCATTCAGCTCCTCAATTTATAGTAATGATTCCAAAACAAGTTTAATCCTGTTTAAAGCAAATTTGCAATATCAGCACAATACGCTGAATGATTTATGTAATTTGATACCACACTTCCTGTAAGCAACCCAATTCCAAGAATTTTACTGATTGAAACGTTTCATTGGAATTCGTAAACATCCCGTTGTAAACAAATTTAAGCAATATCGGCAAATGATTCATGTTTATTCTACTGATCGAAACGTTTCATTGGAATTCGTAAACAAATTCGCATTTAAGCTGCATGGTTCATACACACCTGTGTAAACTTCCTGTTTACAAATTCGCATTTTAGCTGAATGAGTCATGCACACCTGTGTAAACAAATTTAAGCTATATCAGCACATTTATTCCTTTCATCTAATTTGATGCCACACTTCCTGTAGGCAGCCAAACATTTTATTGTTCCAAGAATTTTGCTGATCGAAACGTTTCATTGTAATGTAAACAAATTTTCACATTTTCATGTATGCATTCATGTAAACAATCTTATTTGCAAATTCGACCAGCAAAATAAAGTAATCAAATTAATTTGTGTGATTTTCTTATCGTGAAATTCGATATCATCTCAGCCTGTAAGCAAATTCGTTGGAATTCATCCTGTGCAATGATTATTGTAGCAGCAGGATCATTCATGTTTACAAACCGTTGCTATAAAAGCGCAAGCAAACTCTTGGGGAGCACCAGTCAATCGAAGTGATTCACAGTGTTAGTGTTGAATAAAAAAAATTAAAAATGTCTATCAGAGTAATAAATGAAAGTTTTTCATTAATTAATAAATTGCGAGAAGATGTTTTGAAGTGTTTAAGTGATGCAAATTTTGTGAATAAAAACAATATTATTAAAGAGTGCAACAGAAACATTCGTAAATATCAAGCAGCATCTCGGAAGTGTAATAAGAATGCTAGAAAACAACATTTGCACAGCTGTATTGCTCCAATTTAATCGTTGAGAGTGTTAATCAAAGCTCCCCATCGAGGTGGAGGAATTAATCAACGAGTAATAAGAAGTGATTTTGTTAAGTGGGAAGAAATAAAAACATCATTCGTAGGTAGAATTAGGGCAGGTGTTATCGTGAATATAAGCCACCTAGATCCTAAGCTGTTTATGCAAGATGCTTCCAAATTACTTGCTCGCCGCATTAAGAATACATTAAAACAACAATATCATATTAAAGTTGCTACAACCTTTTGCGGTGAGTTTATTAAAGAAACTGGTGATAATGAAGTTATTAAAGACATTAAGTACTTCCAAGCAAGAACTGCCCCAATCAGTGTGGAGGATAATTTGAATGAGTGGTATAAATTAAATATATACGACCCAATACTTACTCAACTGGAAGAGTTTCAAGAGAAAGACAGTGGTTGGGCTCTGCATTCTATAATACATTTAACGGTGCATATCAACAAGTTTGAGCCGATTCGGGGATCATTTTATATACCTCTGCCGAAGGAGATTATATCAAAGAAAGCATGTATAAATGTGAAAACAATGATGAAGCATGCTTCGCGTGGGCCGTAATCTCAGCGCTATATCCTGCAACTGCCAACTCCGATAGGACCTCATCATATCCACATTATTCTACTGTGCTAAATTTAACTGGAATAACATTTCCCATGACGCTTAAGCAAATTACACAATTTGAAGGCCAGAACGATTTATCAATAAACGTGTTCATCCTAGAGAAAGAGCGTTTCTTCACCACAGTTCCAGTTAGACTTACGAAACACAGGATGGAGCGGCATGTAAATCTCTTAATGCTGCAAGATGACTATGACCAGGCTGATGATGATGAAGATCATATGGATTACGATGACGATGATTATGATGATGCCAGCAGATATCATTTCTGCTGGATTAAAGATCTTTCGCGCCTCATATCGAAACAAATTTCGAAACATGGTGGTGGTAGAAGGCATATTTGCGACAGATGCTTATTCTACTTTTACTCTGAAGAAAAATTAGCATCACATACTCCCGAATGCGAGAAACAAAACGATTGTAGGATTATGTTTCCCTCAGAGGAAAAGAAATGGTTGGAATATAAGAATTATAACCATAAGAATCCAGTCCCGATTTGTGTGTATGCAGATCTTGAATCAATATCATCAAAATACACAGCGAATCCAGGAACATGAAGTTCATAGCATAGGATTCTATTTCCACTGCAAACATGATGCTAAGCTCTCATATTACAGAGCATATCGAGGTAAAGACTGTCAAAAATGGTTTGCATTAGAATTGCAAAAGATTGCATCCATATCTGTACAGGAGAAGCTGGACATCAGGCCAATGCAACCCCTGACTAAAGAGGAACGGCGTTCACATATGGAAAATACTTGCTGTCATATATGTGAAAAAACGTTTGCAGCCGATGAGGAACGAGTCCGAGACCATTGTCACTTAACAGGTAAATACTGAGAAGCATAATTCAATTCATTTCTTTTCATAAATTCTTTTATCAGGAAAATACCGAGGGCCAGCACACAATGCATGCAATCTGATGTACCAAGATTGCTCCATAGTTCCAGTCATTTTTCACAATTTATCTGGATATGATGCTCACTTCATTATTAAGGATATAGCTACATCTTTCCCAGGAAATGTTGATCTCTTGCCAATAAACAAGGAAAGATATATCTCGTTCACCAAGCACATGGATGGCAGCTACATAAAATTCAGATTCATCGATTCCTTCCGTTGTATGGCTGAATCTTTAGATAAGCTATCATCATTGCTGCCGATGGATAAATTAAACACTACAAGATCAGTATGGCAGGGATTGGATGATGACACTATCAAACTTCTTACACGCAAGGGTGTCTTCCCATATGATTTTATTGATGACTGGAATAAATTGGATTTCCGGAAATTACCAACACAGGAAGCGTTCTACAATAAACTGACTGACAGTGCTATATGTCCTGAGGACTACAATCATGCTGAAGAGGTCTGGCAAAAATTTGAAATACAAACACTTGGTGAATATTCAGATCTATACCTTAAGACTGATGTTCTCCTATTGGCCGATGTGTTTGAGAACTTTCGAGAAGTGTGCATGAAGACATACAATTTAGATCCAGCACATTATTACACCATGCCAGGCCTAACATGGGATGCTATGCTAAAATACACTAATGTGAAATTAGAGCTGATAACCGACGTAGATATACTGCTATTCATAGAGAGAGGCATTCGAGGTGGTATAAGTCAATGTTCGCGAGATATAGTAAAGCCAATAACAAATATATGGATGATTTTAAGCCTGAGGAGAAAGAGAAATACTTGATGTATTATGATGTGAATAACCTTTATGGATGGGCCATGTCACAGCATTTACCAACCGGAGGATTCAAATGGGTTGATGTTCCCAATATTGAAGTTTCCGAAATTCCTAATGATTCTCCAACTGGATACATACTCGAAGTCGACTTGGATTATCCTCAACATCTGCATGATAAGCATATGGACTTATCGTTTTGCTCTGAGCATGCAGCACCACCTGGAGCAAAATTAGAAAAGCTTCTGAAAACATTAAATCCAAAAACTAAATATGTTATACACTACCGAAATTTGAAGTAATGCTTATCACATGGACTCATCCTGAAAAAAGTGCACCGGGTACTTCAATTCGACCAATCAGCTTGGCTTAAGCGATATATTGACTTAAATACCACCAAACGGATGCAGGCTACAAGCGATCATGAGAAGGACAGCTATAAGAAGATGAATAATGCAGCTTTTGGTAAGACCATGGAAAATGTACGCAAGTATAGCGATATCAAGCTTTGCATGAAGTGGGAAGGTCGCTATGGTGCAAAAGCTCGGATTGCGGCACCCAACTTCCACAGTGCAACGATATTTGATGAGCATTTAGTTGCTGTGGAATTAAGTCGACTCAAAATATTATTCAATAAGCCGCTCTATATAGGAATGGCAGTTATGGAAATTTCGAAAATATGCCTCTACGATTTTCACTACAGTTTTATGCAGCGTGAGTATGGAGATAAATGTAAAGTCATGTATACTGATACAGATTCTCTAATATATGAACTTGAAGAGAAAAATGCATATGAATTCATGGCCGAAAATATAAACAAATTTGATACAAGTGATTACCCAGAAGATAATGAATTCAATTTACCGCTCATGAATAAAAAGATTCCTGGGCTAATGAAGGATGAGCTGAATGGGAAAATCATGAGCGAATTTGTAGGCTTGCGCTCGAAAATGTACAGTCTGCGTATAAACGCTGGTAAAACTGTAAAAAAAGCGAAAGGAGTAAAGGCTAATGTAGTCCAGAAGCATATCAATTTCGAAGACTACGTCGAATGCTTGAATAACGAGCGAATATTAACTGCCAATCAGAGCTCCATACGATCCCATAACTATAGCGTGTACACTGTCAGTCAAAAGAAGATCGCATTGAGTCCTTATGATAATAAGCGACGTATTATGAGCGGAACGACGGATACTCTACCATGGGGGCATTACTCCATTTCATCAGATCAACAATTGGCAACCACAGACAGTATCCAAGTCTAGTGTAAATAATAAACGTATTATAGTTTTAGTTTTATTTATTAAAGTAATTTGCATTATAACTACATGTATAAAGTATTATAATTTATTTTAAATTGTTAATTGTTTCTTCAAGATATTAGAAAACATCTTTGTTATTAATCCAAGAATTGTGTTTTGATGAAAATCCGAGCCATTTAACGTAAGCTTTATCTCCACTCTTCTTTATGATTTTCTCTATGAGATATAGGTTTGGGTGTTTAACTTTCAGCAGCTCCAATTCATAAAAGCCTCCTGTGATTGGATTTCCTTGATAATCTTCCAACCGATATGTGATGGGGTTTGTGCTTTGAACTTTAATAATTTTAAAAATCTCAGCTGTCCAGTTTGGTGTATAGCCTTTCTCAAATATATGCTTGTATTTGCTGATGCGTACAAAATCTCCAACTTTATACTTTGCAGAAACAACAATCTTTATATGACTGTATACAGTTGAAAGCAGTTGTTTCTCATTGGAGGCGTTGATATCACGTGGTCTCATTTTTGTAGTTCGATGTATTCTTGAATTGTATTCAGTGAGCAGTTTCTTTACCATACCAATCCACTGATAAGTTCCATTAAAGCTGAATTCCTTCCACATCATATTCCTTAGAGTTCGGTTAAATCGTTCCACTATTGATGCTTTGAGGAAACTGTACGTAGAGTAATGATTAATTGCATGCTTCAGCATTAGATGTTTAAAGAGGCTGTTGTAGAATTCCTTTCCATCATCAGTCTGCAGGTTTTTAGGTATTCGTCCCTCGCTTAATATAGATTGCATGGCATCTCTTACTTCTGCACCAGTTTTTCTTTTAATTGGAATTGCCCATGCATATTTGGAGAAGGTATCAATTACTGTCAGCAGATAGCGGTAACCCTTGTTCACATACTTGTAGGGATCCATTTCAACCAAGTCTGCCTGCCACAAGTCATCTAGTCCTTTGATAATCACACGACGTCGTTTAAAATTTTTTCTCGCTGGTTTATGCAGCTCATTTACCACTTGTCTCTTACTCATCGTAATTATAAATGAAACAGATTTCTCAAGAGTTTTTACTCATATACACCATCTTTTGGTGTCAAGTCTTTCTTATTTATTACTGAAGTAAACAGATAGTTTTCAATCTTCGCGATTTCATCATTGATATATAGCGTTAAATTTGTCACCTCTATATTAATAGTTTTTTTTTTATTTCTTCAACACTTATTTTAATTTTCTTGTCAACATAGTCTTTGGTAGTAGCATTATCATTTTCAAAGGGTTCACCAAGTCGTTTTATACACTTTGAGTTTAGATCGTAGTCTCCGTTTATCGTTAAATTAAATCCAATACCCCGCTCTCCTTGTTCACCAGCGGGACCCTGAGCTCCTCGTTTACCATCTGGTCCTTGAATTCCTTGTTTACCGGCTGGTCCCTGAGCTCCTGTTGGTCCACGTTCACCTGCTTTCCCAAGATATCCTCGCTTAGAGAAACGTCCAAACTTGTCAACGCTCATCTGTAGATTGTGAAGAAGTATGGTAATGGAGTAGTATTTAAATTATAATATCTGCTTCTCGCAACTCCTCCAGGATAGATACAATTTTATTGTTGTGACTGGTGTTTCCAGCCTGCTTTGATGCCATTAGAAGGCGCAGTCTATCCACTAATTCATTTGGATCATCCCAGTAAATGTGATCAATGTTTTCTTTAGGCAAACGCATTAGTCCCATGCCTTTATGCTGTATAAGTTTACTGATTATAGCTTTATACTTAGCCGCTCTAGTACCTTTTATTTGTCCATCCTCAGCTTAGTCACGTTTATATGAATTGGTATCTCTCAAAATAGATCCATAATTAGTTAAATCCTCTTTAGTATATAGACTTTTTACAGGATCCTTCATAAATAGCAGCTCACATAACCCCAAAGTTGTTTTATAGCTCTTCCCCTTGATAACAATATTTCCTACATCACCAACATCAAACGTTGAATTACCGATTCTCCACGCGTTGTTATCATAGTAAACTCCATAGGTTGGATCAATTTTAGGGCTATTATCAGTGAATAGCTTTAAATAGTTTGAAACTATGTATCCAGACGTATCGGGGGAGGTGACAGGAGACCTTCCTGTCAATGTTCTTGAATGTTTGAGTGTTGCGAATTCTTCTTCGGATGTTAAGGAATAATCTCCATAATTTATAGGTGTGCTACTAGCCTCCATTTTCACATATTTTCGTTTTGGAGGAGTAAAAGGTTCCACAATTTCGTTGTCTTCTTCTTCTTCTTTTGGTTCCAATTTGACTGGTGGCTCGTTTTTGACTCTGGTAACAAACTCTTTTAAGGGTTTGGTGATTGGCTTGAAAGTTTCTTCAAGTTGAGCTTCTGCTTCAATTCTTCCCGTCTTTAGAGCTTTAAATTTCCTTCGCACTGCATTCCTTGTCTTGATGATTTCTTTTAATAGATTTTCATTCATCTTCGATATTAACTGAATAATGGCTTTTCAATCAGCTCTGATAACAGGTAAACAGCTTTCCAAACAGCTCTAGTAACAGCTTAACAGCTTTTAAAACAGCTTAACAGCTTTTAAAACAGCTCTGATAACAGCTTAACAGCTTTCCAAACAGCTCTGATAACAGCTTAATAGCTTTTCAAACAGCTCTGATAACAGCTTAACAGCTTTCCAAACAGCTCTGATAACAGCTTAACAGCTTTCCGAACAGCTCTGGTAACAGCTTAACAGCTTTTAAAACAGCTCTGATAACAGCTTAACAGCTTTCCAAACAGGTCTGATAACAGCTTAACAGCTTTTCAAACAGGTCTGATAACAGGTGAACGGCTTTAATTTACTCAGCAGTTCCACAGGATTCGGTGTGCTTTCGGCTGAGTTACAACTTCGACTTATGAATATTTCGCATGTTTCATCCTTTTATAGTACAATGAAGGTATCAAATCCTTTACGGTAGCGTCCCTTGTTTAATGAGCTATCCTTATCAATCATCAAGAAACCATATTCATCCTTCCAACACTCAGCACAGGCTCTTCGAAATTTATCAAACTTCATGTCTGTGTTCACATGATCATTATAGATATGTTTCAAATTCAAGACATCTTGCTTGAATAAGATGATTAAATTAGCATTGTCACGTATTAAGTGCTTTGGTATATGCGTATATGTTTGACAGAGATAGAAGCTGTCTATATCTTCGTGGCGACCCATGCAAAAATAGGATCGCACATTATCTTGCTTTTCACATGCTACATCATCGAAAATAAACACTGAATGTGATTTGGCTTCCTCTGGTGGTAGAACGTCGCAGTTGTTTGAGAATGTATAATACCCCAATCCTGATATGGGAGTCATCACTCGCTTCAAGTATTCATACTTTGGTTGATGTAAAGATTTGGAATATATGTAAATATTTTCATATCTCAAACCATTGGGATGTTCCAGCAAACTTATCATAACATTAGTTTTTCCACAATTGGATGGTCCAACAATGATGCTCCTTATACTATTAGGCAATAGGGGCCCATGCTTCTTTTTCACCTTCATAACAGCTACATCAGCATTTCGAACAGGAAAAGCTTGTTGTTGTTTAATGAACCGCATATTGAAGACTAACGGGATTCCTATAAGTATACCTGTTTATATTACATTTCAACAGTATCATCGGAACCTTATAAGATGCCGGATCACAAATCGAAACGCTCCAGAAAATCTTTGAAAGGGGGTAGAGGACTATTAAATTCAATCATCAACAAATTACCTGTAGAATTACATCTACCGGGATACCAGTACTGTGGACCAGGAACAAAGTTACAAAAACGATTGGCGAGAGGAGATCCGGGCATTAATCCATTGGACGCAGCCTGCAAAGAACACGATATAGCATACTCGCGACATAAAGATACAAATGATCGACATATAGCTGATAAAATATTAGCTGAAAAAGCCTGGCAGCATGCAAAATCTACGGATGCAAATTTGAGTGAACGTGCCAACGCCTGGCTTATAACAAACGCAATGAAGGCTAAAATTAAGCTAGGTATGGGTCTTAAGGCTAAAAATAAACGCCAACACACATTCCGAGAAGCAGTACGAAATGCACGAAAGATTTTAAAAATCAAAAAACCAAAGAACTTGATGGAAGCTATAAAAATAGCTCTTAGTGCAGCTAAAAATATTGTGAAAAGAAAGAAGAAATCAATTAAAACTCCACGAGTGATACCTGTACCAAAGGTTGGTGGGGCACTTCCATTCCTCATTCCGTTGTTTGCTGGGCTTTCAGCATTGGGAGCACTATCGGGAGGTGCAGCAGGCATAGCTAAAGCAGTAAATGATACCAGTGCGGCAAAGGCAAAATTGGAAGAAAGCAAACGTCATAACCAAGCAATGGAAACTATAGCGGTTGGTAAAGATGGAAACGGGCTGTTCTTGAAGCCATACAGAAAAGGACTTGGACTCTATCTACAACCTCAACCAAAAAACTATTAAAGACGCTACCCAAAAGACCGCTAAACGAGTTGGATCTTCACAAATATACCACACACTTGCCGCACTTCAGAGGAGTATTTATGCGTGATAATCTACCTAAAAAGCCATGGAAGCGAGAAAGCGGTATTGTTAACTTGGACATCTCAACTGGAGCAGGTACACACTGGGTAGCGTACTACAAGAAAGGTGATAACATCGAGAACTTTGATAGCTTTGGCAATCTCCAACCACCACGGGAGCTCATAAACTACTTGGGTAGTAATATTACGTACAACTACAGTTCTTATCAGAACTATGATGCAGTAATTTGCGGTCACTTATGTTTAGAGTTTTTATATAATTGTTATAGCCATTAATTATTATCTATAAATAAATGTATATATATTGAAATTGTGACAGTTCATTATCAACCGCCATGTCATTAACACTTACTCTCACGGGAAATTCATCTCTACTCAGTGCTGAGTACTTTCCTCCGCTGGAGCTAGCAACGGATTATGTTTGTGGATTAATTGATTTTCAAACATACAACTCTATACCAAATATTGATGTGAGCAATAATCTGGTTCATGTAGGGAATGAGGTTGTTGAGATACCTGTTGGATCCTATGAGATTGATGATATAGCAAAATATGTACAAGGATACTTGGATAAAGAAGGGAGAAGGATAAAGGTTACAATAAAGGCTAACAATAATACATTGAAGAGTGAAGTTAAGGCAACTGAAGAAATACATTTTGAAAAACAGAGATCCATAGCTCCTCTGCTAGGATTCAGTAAAAGAAACTTATCTGCTAATATAGTGCATACATCAGAGTTGTCAGTCAACATCATTAAAGTAAATACTATACGCATCGAATGTAATATTATATCAGGATCATTCTTCAACAACACACAAGTACACACTCTCCACGAGTTTTCCCCGAACGTTGGGCCTGGGTATAAAATAGTGGAGGTACCCAAAAATGTAATCTATTTGCCTGTGAACACCAAACGTATAAGTTCTCTAACATTGAAGCTCCTTGACCAAGACGGTGACGTAATCAACTTCAGAGGAGAGACTATAACCATCAGGTTACATTTGAAGCCACAGCATGTTGATATACAATAATGATAAATACGAGTTCGGAGCAGACAAGATCATTAGTCAGCGGACAACCTTGAAGCGGTCAAGACCTACATTAACACCTGCAAATACAGCATATCGATAGGCTTAACGCTGAAACAATGAATAAAGGAATACTAGATATTGCACCAAACGCTCGCTTTGATAACAGTGTTACTAAATTTGAACATCACTCCTATTCACCATTTCTAACATCATTTAAAAACAGCGATGAAATCCGTATCTCTGTACAACATCAGGACTTGAATCTTCTACCCAGCAGGAGTTTTCTTTACATTGAGGGGTCGCTAACAAAGCTGGGTGGAACCGTTTCAGCAAACGCAAAATTAGCTAACAACGCTCTACCATTTCTTTTTGAGGAAATACGCTATGAATTGAATGCAGTGGAAATCGATCGTACAAGAAATCTTGGGATTGCGACAACATTAAAAAAGTACGTATCGCTAAATGCAAATGTAAGCAGGATACTACTCAACGGCAGCTGGTCACCAGATTCATCCGTTATACCAGCCAATGGACTGTTTAACTATTGTGTACCTCTGAAATATTTATTGGGATTCGCTGAAGATTACAAGAAAATTCTGATAAATTCCAAACATGAACTCATATTGATCCGGAGCAGGACAGACGATAATGCCATTATATCACCAACTGATGTGGTGAAAATTGAAATTACCAAACTTCAATGGAGCATTCCGCATGTTACAGTATCCGATGATGAAAAGCTACAACTATTTAAAATTATCGGGAGAGGTCGCCCGATACAAATACCATTCCGCAGCTGCTAGGACATATATGAGTATCCAGTACTACCGGAATCCACGCATCAAACCTGGTCAGTTAAGACTTCCACTCAACTGGAGAAACCTCGATTTATCATCTTAGCATTACAAACGGATCGAAGGAACGATAAAACCAAAGATACAAGCAAGTTTGATCACTGTCAACTCACCGATGTTACAGTTCATTTGAACTCAGAATCATATCCCTATGATGATTTGAATTTGAAATTTGATTTGAATAGATACCCATTGCTGTATGAGATGTATATAAAGTTTACACAATCATACTATGGTCATCAGTATCAGCCGTTCCTCACATGGGAGATGTTCAAAACCGATGCTCCGATCGCTGTCATTGATTGCTCACATCAAAATGAAACAATAAAAACTGGACCTGTTGACATAAGGCTAGAAGTCAAGACATCTGAAAATATACCGGCTAATACAACAGCATATTGCCTGCTTCTACACGATCGAATAGTGGAATACAGTCCGCTGACAAGTGAAGTTAGAAAGTTAAATTAAGAAGATGGCTGTCATCGTAGACGTCCAAGGATTCAAAACAAATCTCAATGAATTCATCACTAAAGAACTGGCAATTTTAAACAATGAAAACCAGATGCAGCACTTTATATTTCAACCACCGTTCAGATACAAAGATTTGACTTCAGCAAAAAAGAGACAAGTAAAATGGCTTCAACACAATTTTCATGGATTCCGCTGGGATGATGGCTACATACCGTATCACAAGCTGTACACTATAGTTGAACCACTGCTTCGAAACAAAACCGTATATGTAAAGGGAGCTGAAAAAGTTCATTGGGTGCAGAAGATAGTTGGAGAGGGTGAAATCATTATTAACGTTGAAGATGAATACAACTGTGGAAAACTAATAGAGATTAACACAAATGCGCCATCTTGCCAAGTTCATATTGGACAATGTGCTATAAGAAATACTTTTATAATAAGAAATTTTATTGGAAATAAAAACAAGTGTTTATAAAACATAAGACTTTTCAATACACACACATACTCCAGAACCCTCACTGACATTGTCTAGAATCTGTTCATGGTGATGTCATGTTGTGAAATTCGAATAATGCTGATATCTACAACTTCCCTGCTAAGAAAACTTATTTAGGTGCAACAAAACCATGATGACGTCATGCCGATATCTAGAACTCTCCCGCTAATAAAAGAAAACAGTAAAATCAAGGCATGCTGGTACTTCCGGCTAACACGACTGGGGTACCTTACTCAAGAAATGGCGCGTAGAAGATTTCTGATGAAAATTTCGTCCCCCCTAATACCCCCACCCCAACCATCTAGAATCCATTGGCATGAACAAAAATTTCCTAGCGTCAACTTTAATTATTACTAATATTAGTTCAAAGCCAAAAGCCTACATTTAGGCGCACCTATGTATGTATTTAAGGAAACCGTAGTACGGGAGCATGCTGGTAGTATCTGCTAATGCCGCTAGGGCGCAGTCAAGACCAAATGACACATCCCGATAGTACCGATTAATCCCGCTAGGGTGCAGTCGAGACTCAATGAAACCAAAAGCCTACATTTAGGCGCAACACATATCTATTTAAGAAAACCGTAGTACGGGAGCATGCTGTTAGTACTGGCTAATGCCGCTAGGGTGCAGTCAAGATCAAATGATACATCTCGCTAGTACCGATTAATCCCGCTAGGGCGCAGTTGAGACTCAATGAAACCAAAAGCCTACATTTAGGCGCAACACATGGTGCATCCAAGGCGCAATGATGTATCCAAGGCACAAGCCAATACAACCAAGACACAACCCTACATTTATCACGGGCTCAAACCACCTAGCGACGGTGGCGCCATCTGTGGCGAAATCCTGGAGGCATAAAAATGTGAGCCAGAAACGCCATAGTATATCTACTATTGTCGATTCTGGATGTGCTGTATGACGAGCTTTGTGTTAATTTGCATTTATTGTTCTGTTCTGTCCGCACTAAAATTTAGCAGTGGGATCTAATTTTGGATTATTCCGTAGATTTAACATGTTTCTTAATCATTGTTGCCTCTCTTATCTTGTGTCACGGCTCATCGCCCGTGCCAAAGTGAACAAGAGGCCGTCAGGAGTTTATTTTAATCTCGCTTTTGCACTCTTCCTTTAAGTGCCGTGGTTGTCAACAATCTTATCTCACACATTTCAGTACTACTCTTTCCAGGCCCTTACTCCTGGCGATGCAAGCCTTCACAAGAAGAACCTAATTAGCTATTGTGGAACGGCGTAGACAGTTACAACTTATAGCGTTCTTCCTAGTTAAGTCGTCTCTATTTGGTTCGTTTAACCCATTTTCTATAAATACCATAATTCTATCATCACAAAAATTCCGTCGGTCTGTACCAAATAACATTCTGCTAGGGGTCGTACCTATAGACCAGTTCAATGTACATATTATTAAGAGAAAATTCGATTCTTGGAATAGTGTGATCCCAAGCTGTTCTTTCTCTGGATTCATAGTTTTCGCAATCATAGGTATAATATCTCAATTTATACGCTCGACTTGGCCATTTGCCTTTGGGCAATTTTGAATGTAATCTTTCACAACAGATTTAAGATTGCGAAAACAATAGGCACGTTTAATAATTTCGCAAACTTTATCTGCAACCACGTGCGATCGAAGATCATGAGAATTTCTCAAAATATGGATACGCATAGCCTGCGGAACATAAAACAATAATTTATTATTTTTATCAAATTTTCTGTACACAAGACCTTCGCGAACTTCATAGAAAGGACTTTCTTTATGTATCAATTCCTCTTTCAAATCTTTAATAACTGGATCTTCAGCTTGGCATATCGCCAGTTGTTGCTCAAAAGGATTTTCCTGAAGAACTAAAATATTTTGACAGCGACTGAGTGCGTCCACATGTTGCATTCGACTACTAGAACGATGTTCAATTTCATAATCGTAGTCTTGCAATTCTAATACCCATCTAGTTATTCTAGAGTTAATAAGTTTTTTATTAATAGTAAGTGCTAAAGCTTTACAGTCGGCCATCATTGTAAACTTGATTCCATGAAGATATATCTTAAATCTCCTCAGAGCGTAAATAATTGCAAGCGTTTTCTAACTCATAACTATGGTAACGAGACTCACAGTCTGTTGTTCGTTTCGAGAAATATAAAATTGGATGCATACGACCATCTTCTTTTCGCTGCGTAATACAGCACCGAAACCTAAAGAACTTGCATCACAATCTAACTCTGTATGGTCATGAGGCGAATAAATTCTTAAAAGTGGCGCCTCAGTAAGTTTTTATTTCAAGGTCTCAATATATTTATGTTTTTCTTCATTAAATATAAAATCTTTATCTTCCCTAAGGACGTCATAAAGTGGTTTGCTAACTAAAGAAAAGTTTTGAATGAGCTTACTGAAATAAGCACACAATCCCAGAAAACTCCTAAGTTCCTTTATATTTCTGGGGACACTAAATTATTTAACTGCTAAATGTTTCATAGCATTCGGTTTTATTCGGAAATTGAGTAATCCTAATAATCAATTTTTATTATGTAAGAATTTACATTTGTCCAACCTAAGGTCAAGCAAATTGTCGTTCATTATTTTGAATACTTCAGTCAAGATTTCATTAACATTTTTAGTGGCGATTAAAATATCGTCTAGGTAAATTACAATCTTTCCTTCATTTACTAAGGTCCTAAAAATTTTATGAATATAACGCTGAAATACTGATAGGGAATTTTTAAGACCAAAGGGCATTTTTAAATACTCAAATTGCCCTATAGGAGTAACAAAACTCGTAAGTTTTATTGAATCCATTGCCATTATGTGAAACCAAAAACCACAATTTAGATACGATAAAGATTAAAAATTATAATTTCTGTAATATTGAAGGCTGAATATACTTTAAACTTAAGAATTTCTGTCCGTAACAAATTGTAGTATAATAATACGTGAGAAGTTTCTCGCCTAATGCGTACAAATTATCAAGTTTCCCGTTATATTTCCGTCGACGGCAAATACTTACAATCTTGTAGATTTATAATCGATACGTACAACTATATTAGTAACTAATCCAATTCAATTAATGTTCAATAAATTGTAAATTAAACTATAGACTGTGTACTACTACAAGTAAAAATAATAAAAAAAAAGCAAATACGAGTATATAACATGCAGTAACATCACAGTAGAAGCTGCATTTTTCTACAAAAATAGGTATTTTTTCTTTTTCCTGCCTTTTTGAAATCCTTAAATAAATATTCATAATATATTCTGCCAGTATAGCTTTGGTTTAATTAATTATTATTTACCCGCGCGAATTTCAAAACAAAAATCCACTATTTACCTTGGCACTGAACAATTGTGAGACAAAATCCGTAAAGAACTTAATTCCCAAGAATCCCAACGGTCCTAGTAAAATACTTAGGTCTGCAGCGTTCACCAAAGTATCCATCCGAGCATTCGCACAATAAAAAAAATACCACCATAAGAAATGTGTTATCTTGATTTTCCATGCAGATTTTTCATAATGCTTGATGATAGCTGGTGTCTCTTGTATTTGGGGGCTCAAACGCGGGAACTATTATAGCGACTTTTGTGATTTCTGTCATATACGGTGATGGAACTAGCTCTACCCGTCCCAATGGTTTAAAGGTAGGTGATATTCCATTTCACGCTCTGGGTCAAATCTCTTATAAGCACTGTGCACATCATGATACACAAAACTTGGATACTTTTTTTTTTTGCATAGTTATTCTTAGGTTGCGAATTTTGTGAAAGTCCTCTAAATCAATTTCACTGACCGATTTTATGACAGCCACATGATTTGGCATAAAATTAACTGGTTTGTTAATAAAATTCTATGTAAGAACATCATGCCTTGTCAAGTATGCTAGGTGATGCCACCGCTAGAGGCCATCGAATTTATAAGGCCTCTTAATTTGTGTAGCATTAGCGACGTGATATGCTTTTGTTTCAAGTTCTACGCTATGATTATTGGGGACATCCAAATGTAGTCTTGTAGCAATACTTCCGTGACGCCGAGCTGGCCACTATGGATGAATCCTCCGCTGAATTTATTTGATGCTTTTGGTGAATGTCTTTTGATGAAAAACTTTCACAACGCCCGTTGGCGAATGGTAATGAAAACTGTGATTGGAATAAAAATCACCTTTTCTTTTCACAAACACGCTTTTCTTCTCGACCTCTTGACAGAAAAAATGACAAGAAACGCTCTTCTTGTCGGCTTGGGTACGTTCGGTGCGCACAGGCACTCCGTCCATATAGAATACGTTCGGTACGCACAGGCACTCCGTCCATATAGAAGACAGACTGGGCACACATGATGCATCTCGTCTCAGTGTAGCATACTGCTACATGCCGTATGCTACGACCATAACACTATGTTATAAATTTAGTCGCTATAGCCAGAATACAGCCACCACTTTCACATCATCGGTTGGAAAGTGAATTATCTATCATATCGGTCAAGTATCTATGTGTTAATCCAAATACCTGAAAATTGCTTGGTTTAATATGAATCATTCCTACATACGTACCTTATAAGATCATAATTTAATCTTAGATAAGTTTTATTTTAATTAATAAAAAACCACTGTAGTTGTTAAAAATAAATGTTAAATCATACAATTTTTGTTATTAGCTTGAAATATTACTATGAATTATCTAGCCAATAACATATTTTTTGCAATTAATAATTTGCTTTTATGCGTAACAATTTCCTTCCTGGAAATATATTTCTTTGTGGCAACACAAATCGCTCGCAATATAAGCCCAATTCAGAATCGGCGCAGCATGCATCAACGCAACATGCAGCAGCCGTGATGCAAGGTTTGATATCATGGGAACATATGGCGCAATTCGCAATTGGCGCAGCATGCATCAACGCAGCTGAATCATGATGCAAGAGTTTCGAAAATTTCAAATTTCCATACTTTCCCGTATCGATCAACATCATCCACCTCTCGATGTTGATATCTCATTTAAACGACATGACTCATTACCAGTGTACGCTCCAAACAAACTTTTCTTTCACAGGGCCGATTACACTATTATCAATGAATATCTGACTCAAGTTGACTTCTCTTCTAAGTTTTCCACAAATATAAATGAATCATTTAATAATTTTTTTTTATTCTAGATAATTGTATTACGTCCTTGGTCCCATCATTTCAAACAAAAAACCAAAAATATCCAAATTGGTACAATCGCGAATTAATCCAAGCTTTAAAAGAAAAAGAAAAGTATCGCCGTAAATATAAACGCTTAAAACACCCCGAAATTTATGCAAGTCTTTCACAATATCGTCGATTGTCCAAAAGATTAATCAAAGAGTGTTATAAGAAATATTTAGAAGAAACCGAGAGAGCTTTAAAAAGCAACGTTAAAGCATTCTGGGCTTATACAAAAACTCATCAAACATCTTTCCTAGTGAAATGTATTATGATAATACACTTTTCAATACACCTCAAGATATTTGTGATAGGCTTGCTCGTTATTTCAAAACAGTATATTCTGACAACATTAGTGATAATGACTTGTCCACACCCACAGTTGCCTCAGCACTCCTCTCATCTCCTCTATCTTCCTCCACTTCTACTTCTATTTCTGTGCTTCCAACCACTCCGCAAGATATACAAACAATTCTTCTAGGTTTAGATATAAGTAAGAAAGCAGGACCCGATGCTGTACCAAATATCTTCTTGAAGAATTGCTCTACAGTCTTAAGTACCCCAATAAGCGTATTATTCAATTTGTCATTACATCACAAAGTTTATCCATCCACGCTAAAGAAATCTTCCGTTACTCCTATCTTTAACTTTAAATGCGGTGATCCTAAATCAATAACAAATTACAGACCTATATCTATCTCCAATAGTCTTGCTCTTGTGTTTGAAAAAATAATTTACGACCAACTTCCTCCCCAAACAATCTGCATATTCAACTCTCAACAACATGGATTCCTTCCGGGTAAGTCCACTATCACTATCTTAGCGATATATACTAACAAAATTGCCGTTGCACTTGATGAGCGGAAACAAGTTGATTCTATTCAAACTGATTTTTCTAAGGCTTTTGATAAGATCATGCACACACGTATATTACTAAAAATGTCTTGTTTAGGTTTTCATGCAAATCTAATAGGATGGTTTGCGTCATATCTCCGTGAACGACTCCAGATAGTAGTTTTAAATGGTTATCAGTCCACCCCGTTTGTACAAATGACTGGTGTCCCACAAGGTACCATTCTTGGTCCTTATATATTCCTCATCTACATTAATGACCTACCCCTCCAACTAAGAAGTGAATGTCTTTTATACGCAGATGATGCAAAATTTTTTAAAGTTATTAAGACAGAAGAGGACTGCATGTCTTTACAGAGAGATATTCTTGTTTTAGAGAACTGGAGCAAGGATAATTTTTTACCGTTGAATATATCCAAGTGTAAAACCCTAACTTTTTCTAGAAAAACAAATACCATACATTACCATTACAAAATTGCTGATATATGTCTTAACCGTGTTACTGAATTGAAAGACCTAGGTGTTAAATTCAACCAGAAACTATTATTTCAGTCACACATCTTCTGGATTACTTCCAAAGCTTTTAGATTACTTGGGTTCTTATTCCGAATTTGTAAATCTTTTAAATCTTCATTCTCTTTTATTACCCTTTACAATTCCTTAATAAGAAGTCACCTCGAATATGCGTGCACTATCTGGAATCCTTTTTATGGTGTGTATATACAACAGATTGAATCTGTGCAGAGGAAATTTACTAGAATTCTACAATACAAAATGTATGGATGTTATCTGAATCTGTGCAGAGGAATTTACTAGAATTCTACAATACAAAATGGATGGATGTTATCTAAATTATTTTTCTCGACTTGACAAATTTGGTATCTCTACCCGCGAAAAGCGGCGCCTTTTCCTAGATGAAATCTTCTTGTTTAAGATAATACATAACAATATTCCTTGCCCTGAATTATTAAGCAGAATTAATTTTGTTAATCCAACTAGAGTTACCCGTTCACATTTAACTTTCCAGATCCCTACTGCCAGAACCAATCTGCGTTATAAATCTCCTACTTATAGGATTCAGAGAAATCATAATGACCTACTAAACGATGTTGACATCCTCAGTCTTACCCTCTACTCATTTAAAACTGTTATCAGAAATGAAATTGAGACTCCGCAATCTGAGTAACCATTATATAATAATAACTCAATACCAAGAATCATTGTATATTTCCCCTTTTGTTAATTCATCAAATTTCCTTAAGCTTTCATTATTTAATTTTAATCTTTTTACCTTTAATTATTCCCTGTTATCTTGAATTTTTGATAGTAATTCATCTAATTTTCAATAGCTGTTAATAATAACTTTATATTTAATTCCATAATACTTATCTATATAGCATCTAGCTTTGTTAATTAAAATTTGTTATTGTTTTAAATCTTCTTCTGCAACTCTTATGCATATTATTCATCTAATTTTCAATAGCTGTTAATAATAACTTTATGTTTAATTCCATAATACTTATCTATATAGCATCTAGCTTTGTTAATTAAAATTTGTTATTGTTTTAAATCTTCTTCTGCAACTCTTATGCATATTACTTTTGTATTAAGATCCCGGTAGCTTTTAATTGTGACCAGTCTGTAAGCTATCGCTGTAAATTTTTGAATAAGTAAATAAATAAATAAACATACTGAGGCAAAAAATAAATTTCAAATCATATTTATCTAATATTTCCTGCGGATCTATTTTTTTTTTTAAGAAAAACTACTAAATTAAAATTATGCACCATAGAAAAACTCAGTATTATTTGTAAATAATTTGATTATAAAAAAAGTTAGCATTACAAAGTTTCCTACACTGCTTGCTGCGCCGGTTGTGAATTGGCCGGCAAAATCTTTGCAGCATCAGCATGCATCATGATGCATGTTGCGTCGATTCTTAATTGGCCTTAAAAGCATATTTTACGCTGGCATCACTTTTTGCGAGCTGTCATCAGTCTATTTATTGAAGTCTGTGACCTTACTCTCTAATTCTAAGGACGTTTGCCAACGGGCTAAATGCTGGCTAAATTCCAGTTTGCATTGGAAATTTAGCCAGCTAATTCCAGGGCTGTGCCAAACCAAAGTGGAATTTAGCCAATTGCTCAGCTGTCATTGTTTCATCGGTCGTCCCTGAAATAATTAAAATGACACGGGAATACGGAATACGGGAATAATTACAACAATTTATTGCTTACTTACATCGGTCATAACCACTCGTTGTTTGTTCATTTTGCAAATAAATACTTCTAAAAATCTTTCAAATAAACCGCACTTGTCAAATAATTAGACGAATGTGAAGAAGAAGAATTAGCAAGCTCGAAAATTAACTAAATGGAAAAGTAATAGATTTAGCCAGCATTTAGCCCGTTTGGCAAACGTCCTAATGTCTTAGACACACAGCACTTTTAATGAAGAAATAACTAACGACTCATTAGTCTATAATGATTCATTATAAACTGCGGACACACAGCCATTTCTTTAATTAAGTTGTGCTGTCAAACTGGTTTTGATGAACTTATCACCTTAAAGAAGCAATATGGATCGAATTAACGCGATAAACTTTGTTTCCATTTATTTTATTTTCAATTTAACAATTTCCAAATGAGAAACACATTTTATTTAAAAAAATATTAAATAATATAATTTGTGATTTGCATTTCTTCTTCTTATTTTTCAAATCGGCAGATGCACAGCGGAGCTCCAGATTTACATTATATGCCAAATCTAGTACATTTTTCCTCATTATAGCTATTACGAAGGAGGAAAACACTTCATTAGTGTACTTCATTATCATCTGATTTTCGAGCTATAATGACATATACTATTTGACACACGGCATTTTAATGAATAGTATAATATATATAATATAATATAATATATAGGGTATAATACCCTAGACACACAGCACGAACTAATGAATCATTTGTACTAACTATTCATTAAAATGCCGTGTGTCAAATAGTATATGTCATTATAGCTCGAAAATCAGATGATAATGAAGTGCATTAATGAAGTGTTTTCCTCCTTCATTATAGCTATAATGAGGAAAAATGTGCTAGATTTGACATATAATGTAAATCTGGAGCTCCGCTGTGCATCTGCCGATTTGAAAAATAAGAAGAAGAAATGCAAAGAAATGCAAATCACAAATTATATTATTAATATTTTTTTTAATATAATGTTTTTCTCATTTGTTAATTGTTAAATTCGAAAATAAAATAAATGAAAACAATGTTTATCGCGTTAATTCGATTCATATTGCTTCTTTAAGGTGATAAGTTCATCAAAGCCAGTTTGACAGCTCAACTTAATTAAAGAAATGGCTGTGTGTCCGCAGTTTATAATGAATCATTATATACTAATGAGTCGTTAGTTATTTCTTCATTAAGAGTGCTGTGTGTCTAAGGCATAAGTCTGTGACGAAAACTGTTCTTTACTGCAACATGTTCGCTGTGTATCTGTTGTCTATATTCTAAGATCTCTTTGGTTTAAGCTCTAAGCTACCAGCCACACGTAGGCGTATAAATGCTGTCAATTTGGATAAGAAGAAGATATTTTGGCAATATCAATTCGCCCAGTTTTAACGCTCGAAAGTTTCATCATTTGGGCGCTACACGAACTACAGCCGGTTGCAAATATTTTGTATTGTTTACTTTGCAATAACCCCTAAATTGGCATGGCATAAATTGGTATTGTTTGTGTATTTTGGATTCGGTCGGAACTATCCTTGATATCTTTTCATTTTGAAATTTGCAGTTCTGATAGTTTTGACGAAACGGTGCAAGAAAGTTTGCTAACGGGCCCAAATTAAAATTTAAACAATTTTGATTTTTCGTGTAAATAATTGTGGTGTACTCTTGTGTTATTTTATAAAAATGAAAAATTGGCGCTTGAATCAAATTTATTGTTTACATCGTTGTGTATGGTATGATGAATTTCCGGATGCAATGTAGAAGACGAACCAAGGAAGCTGTTCATCTGTTGAAGTAAATACTGGTGAGGTGTGTTTCATGAGAAAGGTTGTATAATTGTAAATTTCTTAATCAAACTCTTTTTTTTTCAGTTAATACTCTCTGAATTTCATGCATGTATAACTTGCGGATATCATGAAAAAAACTTGTTGCTTCCCTTCAGTTTTTATACAAAAAAGTTATCAGAATGCGAAGAAATCAAATCTCAATAGTATAAATAGTTCTCTTAGTTCTTCTGATCTCCTTCCTAAGGGCTTGCACCCATTTCGGTAAGGGCGTCTTTGTATCCAGATCTATATATTCGCCATGCAGGGCCAGCTGGAGTTAAGACACGCAGCAGTATGCTTACAAGGTATAAAAGCCATGTAGAACTATTTTCTAAAATAGATTAAAAGAAAATAAATTTGTGCAAGTAAAAGGGATTTCAAACATTTGTAGCTATTCATTCAAGCACCATTTAAAAACGAATTACAGTGGAAGCACCATAGCACCATACTTTAATTTAAGTATATATTGTAGCTAATGAGTAGTTTTATGCCACTTACATAATTAGGTATTTCTGTTATTGAAGCAAATTCAGTCGGCCCTTCAGACCTCAAATAGAATAGAATAGAATAGGAACGATAATATTAGCACTATAGATAGAATAGAATACAATAGAATAGAAAAATATTTATTGAAGAACCTCAGCTTACGCTACGTTACAACGTTGGGTACATCGAGTAAGTAATAGATAGTTGGTACAAGTAGTAGAATCAAATTTTATAAGAAAACTAACAAAGGAGCAACGAACAAACTCATTGCAGTAGAAGCTAATATTTGTATTATACATTAAGTTATAAAGCTATAGACAAGATAACGCAATAAAATAAAATAAAATAAACACAATACTAATGATAATAATGGCAGTAATAGAAACATGAAGGCACCATTCAAAGCCAAAAAGAAAACAACATACAAGATCAGTTGTGAGAATAAATGAATATACAGTGGTACAATGTTATAATGTGAATCATCACGTATAAAAATGTGAAGTAATAAATTCGAAGTACAAATAAGAATTACTAAATACTAGATACTAAAATAAGCCTTAATTTAAAATAAAGATTATAATTTTGAAATTAAAAATTTAAATTTAAATTTGGAGTTCGGAGTTAATGATTAGAGTCCACAAGCTAGGAACTGGAAACAACCACCAAAGCGCAGAGTGCCTCGGAAATCAGTGCCAATGTGCCGACGAGGTATTCTTTAACGTGCATTATTTTTATTTATTTATTTATTTATTCTACTCATGTCCACAAGGCATCTACATTACTCACACTTAATTAATTTACTTTTCTTTTTTTTTTTCTTTAAAGTATATGTCGTTCAACCCCAGCTTTGCAGGTATGCGAAGGGGGTTGAAGGGTTGCTAACTCTGTACTACTTAACATATATTTCAAAAATTTTCTAACATTGTCACCACATACTACATTTCAGCTCAACAATATAATTCATACAATATAGAAGTCTTTTTATGATAATTATATGCCTTATTATGTAATGTTAAAAAAATAAATAATATAATGTCAAATCACAAAATGAGTCACAATTCTACCACGTTGAGTTCCTAAGCTCTTCTAACATTTAGTCTTAGTCGCAATCTACATTCAGATGTATACATTACATGTCTTTAGATAAGAAAAAATTAGAACATCTCAAGCTCTAACTAGACAAGGGAAAAAAATATGAAAAGAAATCATCTATAGGTGTCATAGGCCCCTACCACTACAAGCTAGCTGCTAAATTGGTCATTATTTATTACAAAACTTTTTTACCTTACTGGTGAAGTTATTTAGGCTCTGCAGGGGTTTTTGATCTCACCTGAAAGACTATTGTAGATGTCCGCCTAGCTGACGTCAAGAGTCTCTGAACGTATCCTCTCTTTTCTGGCTGTTTCTGTTCTTATTTCTGATTTCCGTCTAGTGTTATAATAGTGGAGTTGCAGTTGCAGTTGCAGCTGTGACGAGTCTTAAGTTTGATTTGATTTGCTTGTTTATTATTTTGTATATGAATATTGCTTTCTCCCACGAATACTATTTGCTTTAGGTTGAGTTTATTAGTTCTAGTTAGAACGTCCTTTGTGGGTGTTAGCCAAGGCATATTGTAAAGAGTCTTAAGAGCTCTATTCATAGTTGTTTGTACCCGGTTCATAACGCTATTTGTACATTGAGACCATGTGAGTATATTATACTGGATGTGAGATCGTACATGTGTATTGTATATTAGATTTGCTGTTTCCTTACTAAGGGTAAAATTTATTCTGTTAATTGCTCCCAGCAACGGAATAATCTTGTTGAGTTTCATATTTACGTGAGCTCTCCATTTTAGCTGCTCATCTAGGATAAGCCCAAGGTATTTAATTTCTTTTACTCTCTGTAGTCTCAATGATCCAATCTTTATTTCCGGGTTTATGTCTTTTTTATTTTGCTGCCGAAATAGTATATATTTTGTTTTTATCTTCATTTATAGACAACCTGTTACCATCCGTCCAGTGCTTTAATCTCATAAGGTCCTCATTCATGATTCTTTGTAGTTCATCCTCCGTCTTCGCTCCATAGATGATATTAGTGTCGTCAGCAAAGATATGATAAGTTCTCCTTAATACCTGCGTTCTGGATGTTGTTGAAGTACAACAAGTAAACGTTGGGGCCAAGGATAGAGCCTTGGGTTACGTCCGTACAAAGAATTTGCGCGTCACTATAGGCACCTTGTACCTTCGTAAATACTTTTTCTGTCCTTTAGGTAGCTTGACAATAGTTTATTGGCTATGCCTCTTATCCCCAGTTCTTCGAGTAATTTCAGCACAAGCTCATGATCCACAGTGTCAAATGCTTTTTGAAGGTCGACAAACAGCGCTCCTACGTACAGTCCCCGATACAGATATCCATTTTATAACGTTTAATGTCTCTGTTGTTGCTGATTTCGTACCACAAAAATCCAAATTGTTTCAGGTCATAACCTCCAGTTTTGATTATAAATCTTCTTAGCCTCTTTTCAATAATTTTCTCAAATATCTTACCCACGGAGCTGAGAATTGCTCTTTCCTTAGTGTTTTTATTATTCTTTCTATTTCAGCCGGAATTGTAGGTTCAAGGAAGATTGACAATTCTTTATTTCTATTTACAATTGGTTCTCTTGTCGGCAATTTTTCCCTTAGTACCATTTCCAATATTGGTGAAGTATAGATTGAAAGTGTCAGCAATA